>BPTQ01000007.1:345675018-345699206 GCA_019973895.1 Chrysanthemum seticuspe | reverse complement strand
GATTAACACAATGTTGTTAATTAGTTGCACATAATGTAAATGCAGAGATAAACTTATTAACACCTTGTACCTACGACAGCCAAGCCACTACTAGTTAAAAAAAAGTATATGTGTACCGTGATTTCGTCCCACATTTTATCTCTTGCTTCTGAATCAACCTTCCTCCAGGATAGAATCCTGACACCTATATGCTCACGAACCAAATCACCCAAAAAACTCGAAAACAATGCCCTGTTTTTTCCTGATATCCTATTCAGTGCATCAAAGGTTACACTGACCTTTATTCCGTCGGTTTTTCCATAATCCCTGCGAAACTTAGCTAACCTAGTTATGCCCCTCTTAACAACATTCGCATTTGAATGGTTGTTTTCAGCATCCTCACCCTCATCTGAATACGCCTCTGATTCATATCCAAATGGGTTATCATTTTCACGATCAGAATAAACCAAATCATCCTGACAATTGGTTTGAGTTGCCATGATTCGTCAGAAGTAATGTGTTAAAGAAAATTAGTAAACTTAATTGGTAAATAATGGTGTAAAAATTGAAGTTCTGGTTGTTTTGCTTGAATCCTGATTTATTGGAGTAAAATTAGGGCTCATTATGGGGCAGTTTTTCAAATAAGGAAACCATAATTTCCTAAGTACTTTTAAAAATTTCGGCTGAAATTTGGCTCCAAATTTCATAATTTTAAAATGTGGCTCCAAATTGATAATATAGAATTTAAATATTTCATTTTTGGCTGCATTTTGAAACCAACACACCCATGACAGAAATGGTTCTTACCCACAGTCCCAAACACCCATATAACTTCAAACCAGCTGTATCAAAGACACATATAACTGCAGCTACACTAAAATCTCACCACATGGCGCATACAAATGAAGAAACAAAATCAAAAAATGGAATTAAAGCAACTAATTAAGCAACTATAACTAATAAGCAGTCCCAGATAAACAAGTAAGCACAAAAATAATCAAATCCAACCAAGGACTGCTGACACAACAAACAGCCCTGATACCTTACTTTAAGCCTATAAATAACCTATTTATAAGCACTTAAATAAGTTCTAACATCCTCCAACAGTAAAAAAATCAAGAAATCATGTAAATGCAATTAACTTAAAGCAAAAACAACAACAAAAACACCCTAAAAATTGACAACAACCTAAAAAATGAACAACCTAAGCAAAGCACTTATGAACCGCATATCCATGGCTCAACATTGAACAGAGTTTGGATCAACCTCAAACCTACAATAATACATTCCACCAGATATGAACTTAAACACCACAACCAATTCCTAAATGCAAAACAACATTAAAAAAAGATGAAACAAACTAGCGAGCGCATCCCATTCCATTCCATTGGATAAACCATCAAAAGATCCATACATGTTTCATTGTTAAGATATCTACAAACCATATTATTAAACCAAGACATTAGACATTATAAATAGATGACACTAGAGCAAAAGAAACCATCCATTTACATAGCGAGCAACCCTTCAACCATTCATCGACTTAATTTGTTCTTCCTTGGTCTCGATATCCTCCTCAGCTTGAGTAATGAGATCATTCAACCCCTGCAGCTTAGTCCTCGTAGCCTCCATGTCATGCCTAAGATCCATCAATGTGTCAAAATATTCATCCCCATCTCCAATAGCTACCATCTCAGCAATTAAAGCATTAAAATGCGCAATCTCATTCTTTACTGTGGTGGCCTCTTCGCGCATCCGGTTTATAAAGCCACAGAGACTGGAAATTTGCTGAGCCTTGAAGAAACTCATGTAACCATTAACAGATGTCTCCCCGCTAAACTCAATTAGGTCATCAATAACACGCTTAGCCAAATGGTTTTGTAGTGGTGGTCCTGCCATTGATAATGAAATTGGGTAAAATATGATATTATTGAAAGATTGCAAAGAAAGGTTGAAGAAGAGTTGTGGGGATAGTGTGATAGAGAAGATACGTGTAACTCATTATGAATTCAAACTATAAAGACCTAAACTTTAAAACCGCAAAACAAGTCCTCCTTTTAAACTATCACTATAAATTAGGGGTGTTTATCCGTTTGGTTATCGGGTTGTTTGGTTTTGTTAAATCGGTAATCTTTTTATTCGGTTCAACACGAAAACCGAACCGAACCGAACTAGAATTAAACCGAAGCGAGCCGAAAACCGAATATGAATTCACTTCGCTTCTTGGGTTGACCCGAAAAGTCTTAAAAACGGATAAAACTGAAAGAAACGGACTAACGCAGACGAAAACGTGTAAGAACGTAAGAAAACGTATGGAACTTAAGAAAATGTACGTTAATATGTAAAACATATGAAAGAAAATGAAAACGGACGAAGATGTCTAAAATAGATGAAAATGGGTAGAAACGGACGAAAACGGTCAAAAACTTATACAAACGGACTAAAACATGAAAAACCCAACGAGAAAGTGTAAACACGGACGAAAACGTGTAAACAAAAACGTACCGTATAAAAACTGATTAAAAAGGACAAAGTCGTACGAAAACGGTTGAAAAAGTATGAAAACAGACGCAAACGTGTAAAACCGTATGAAAATGTGTAACAGTGTAAGAAAGCGTATGAAAACGGCGAAAAAGTCTTCAAAACATATGAAAATGGCTAAAACGGACAAAAAACGAACTAAAGCGGACGAAAACGTATAAGAACGTAATAAAATGTACGTTAATATGTAAAACAGATGAAAACAGACGAAAACGTCTAAAATAGATGAAAACGGCTAGAAACGGACGAAAACGGTCAAAAACTTATACAAACGGACTAAAACATGAAAAAACCAGCGACAAAGTGTAAACACGGACGAAAACGTGTAAACAAAAACAAAAACGTATAAAAACTTATTAAAAAGGACAAAGTCATACGAAAACGGTGGAAAAAGTATGAAAACAGACGCAAACGTGTAAAAACGTATGAAAATGTGTAAAAGTGTAAAAACGTACAAAAACGGACGAAAACATGTGAAAAGAGACGAAAACGTGTAAAAACGTACAAAATCGGAAGAAAACATGTACAAAACTAAGAAAACGTATGAACACGGACGAAAACGTATAGGACCGACTAAAACGCACGAAAACGCACAAGGGTTGTGTTACTGTGCCCAACGTATCTAACGCAACCCTAAACACAGTTTCACACAATGTTTTGAGTAAGACACGTGAGTTAATGATTTTATGTCATCCTGAAATGTCAAAATTAACGTGCCCACCTTTAATAACTTTAATACAATTCATATAACCTTCACACTATAATACGGGTCAAAAGCATTGGGTTATAGTTGCTTAGAGTGTCATTTTACGACATGATTCAATCAATAGTATATATGAAATTATATCTGAAACCATGTTACGGTTTTGGAAATTCAAACATGTTACGGTTTTGGAAATTCGCGTTCGGTTTTGGAAACATGTTACGGTTTTGGAAATTCGCGTTCGGTTTTGGAAATTCAAACATTCAATCAATAGTATACATAAAATTATAGTCACACATGTTACGGTTTTGGAAATTCGCGTTCGGTTCGTGATCGGGTGATAAAGAATAATGAAAGATATTTGGATTTTGTGAATAAAATGATGAAACATAAACTAAAAACAAAAAAAGAGCAAGGTTAGATCAAGTGGTTAACACTCTTGCCTCTGGAGAAAGAGGTCAAGGGTTCGATCCTTACCCCTTGCAAGGCCGGAGGTTCTTTTCTACCTTTGGTAGAACCGAAAGCAGCCTCTCAAGGGTTCGATCCTCACCCCTTGCAAGGCCGGAGGTCCTTTTCAACCTTTGGTAGAACCGGAAGCAGCCTCTCTACCTTAGGTAGGGGTAAGGCTGTCTACGTCTCAACCTCCCACATACACCGTGGAAGACGATATTGGGACCCATAACCCGTGGAAGACGGTACTGGGAGTTAGTTTACTTTTTTTTTAACTAAAAACAACTAAATAAGCAAATAAATCAACTAACAAAAGTCGAAATAACGTAAAATGCACTTAATCCTAAAAATACCAAATATTGTAAATTTAAGCATTAAATTTAAAATTATTTTTTAAAAGTCCTAAATACTTAAACATATATATATATATATATATATATATATATATATATATATATATATATATATATTTTAAATTATTCTTTTCTGAATTTTATTTTATTTATTATGAATAAAAAACCTTTTTAAACTAATTAAATGAAAAAAAATCATTAAATCATAAGAGAAAAAACATTTTTAAACTAATATGAAAACTTTTCAAAAATTTAAGCAAATTTAAAATTCCCCCCACAAATTAAATTTATTCCCCCCAAAGTTTGCATCAAGGCATTTCAAACTAATTGCAAAAATTAACTCCTCCTCCTCCTCCTCCTGTACCGCCACACCTCCCTCTCATCTCACTACAAATCCCGTCACCACCACAACTCTCCCGTCATAGACCCACCAGTCCCGTCACCACTGGTAAGTATTGTTATCTTCCTTTTGTACACATCGTTCTAACACATAAAATAACCCTGTTAAGCCTATTAGCTAATTGAACATTTGTTTCGAGATATCCTCTTGTAAATTATGTCAGTTTCTTGTTAAATTTAGATAGTTAATTGGTTAAAAAATTTAAGAAACCCTGTTAAGACTGTTACCACATGAACATGGAACCATAATTTAGCTAGTTAATTTCTTATTTTTCCTTGACCCAAACATCCCTTTAGGAACTGTTTCATTAGACTTTATTCAATTCTTAGCATAATTCAATACCACATTCAATCTTTGAGCTATCCTCATTACTTGTAATGTCTTTTTTAACTTTTAAGATCATCAATTGAAGTTTGATGTTGTCTTGTATAATCTTCAATAACTTGGACTGTCTTTTTAACATGCCTGCAGGGACTACATTTATAAACATTGCTGCTCGGATAAGTGGGACACATTTATAAACATGGACAAGTCTTGGATAGGAACTAATAGGACCAACAAATCTTATGTTGATGGAGTAGCAGCGTTTATTGATTATGCAGTACACAACTTGCGGAAGATGGGGAACATCGACCCACGAGTTAAGAAAAATGATCTTTCAATGCCATGTCCGTGTACAGATTGTTTAAACCACATAGAGCATAAAGTGGAGAAAGTGCAGTTCCATTTATTCAGCAATGGGTTTGATCTAAGCTACCTAAACTGGACTAAACATGGAGAGAAGGATGAGTCATCAATAAGTACCGAAACACCTGTTAAAGCTACAACAGAGTTTGTTGACGACACGGATTTTGCTTCAGATATTCCAACAGATGCCCCAGCAATAGTAGAAATGGTTAATGCTACAAAAGATAATTTTGATGAGGATGATCTTGTCAAGTTTCAACAATTATTATTAGACGCAGAGAAGCCTCTTTACGCAGGATGTCCTGACTTCACAAAGATGTCCGCAATAGTTAAACTACTCAACTTGAAGGGTAAGTACGGATGTTCTGATAAGTTATTTACTGAATTACTAGGATTGTTAAAGAAGATGCTGCCTGCTAGTAACGAAATGGTGGAAAAAACTTATCAAGCCAAAAAATATTTGAAATTGATGGGATCAGGATACAAAAAGATACATGTATGTATCAACAACTGCCTTCTTTACTGGAAGGGTGACAAGGATTTGACTGCATGTCGAACTTGTGGGATATCAAGATGGAAGGTGGATAATAAGACTAAGAAAGTGTACGAAAACATTCCAGCAAAGGTAATGTGGTACTTTCCAATTATACCAAGACTGCAACGACTATTTAAGCTAGAAAGTATTTCAGAGGATTTAAGATGGCACGCGACACGGAGGATAACAGATGGTGTGTTACATCACCCGCAGATTCAAAGGCATGGCGTACCATAGATGAAAAATTCCCCGAAATTGCTGAAGATCCAAGAAATCTACGGCTAGGAATATCGGCTGATGGGGTTGACGTCAACTCAGGAAATAGGAATCACAGTGTATGGCCAGTTTTAACGGTCATATAAAACCTTCCTCCATGGTTGTGTATGAAAAGAAAGTTTATCATGCTTTCGGTATTAATATCGGGATACCCGGGAAATGATATCGATGTTTTTTTAGAACCGTTAGTTGATGATCTGCAAACCTTATTCGATACAGGGGTTGATACATATGATGCATCCACAAAAGATAACTTTAATCTACATGCCGTTGTGTTATGGACAATAAATGATTACCCTGCACTTGGTACATTATGTGGCTGCCCGTACAGTGGATTCAAAGGTTGTGTAGTATGTGGGAAAGATACAAACTGTGTTAGACTTTCTGCCTCATCCAAGCAAAGTTATGTTGGTCACAGACGATATCTACCATATGACCATCCGTTCAGAAGGCAAAGGAAGGCATTTAATGGACAACAAGAATTTCTCCCGGCTCCAAACCCAATAACCGGGGAACAAATATACAACGAGGTACAACATATTGAAAATAAGTGGGGAAAAGGAAAACGAACAAACAATAATGCATCAGAAAACCAAGAAGATACGAGAGGCAGAGGTGGGAAGATTCAAAAGCAGAAAAGAAACATAACAGAAGTAGAGGGTAGTTCAAGCCAAGTAAACGGACAAAACGGTGCGTATTGGAAGAAATTCAACCTTTGGTATCGAAAACTTAGGTATTGGAGGCATAATTCTGTTCCACATTGTATTAATTTTATGCATGTAGAAAAGAATGTTGTTGAGAGTCTCGTCGGAACTTTGATACATGTTCCAGGAAAGACGAAAGATGGACTGAATGCTCGATTGGATCTGGCTGAGTTGGGGGTAAAACAAGAGTTGTTTGCTATGCAAGAACAAGACAAAACAACACTACCTCCAGCAGGGTACACATTAACGAATGATGAAAAAGATATTTTTTGTGAAACTTTACACAACATCAGGGTACCACAAGGCTATTGTTCAAATTTCTCTTCTTTGGTCAGCCTAAAGGATAGGAAGCTCATTGGCCTAAAATCGCATGACTATCACATGCTAATGCAAGAGTTTCTGCCAATTGCAATACGTTCAATCATGCACCCACCCACACGATATGCTATTATCAGGTTTTGCTTTTTCTTTAAATCAATATGTTGCAAAGAAATAATATTGCAAGAACTAGACAATATGCAAGCAGAACTGGTAGTGACACTGTGCCTACTCGAGAAGTTCTTTCCTCCATCATTCTTTGATATTATGATACATTTGACTATGCACCTAACTCGGGAGGTAAAATTATGCGGTCCCATATGCTTTTGGTGGATGTATCCATTCGAAAGATGTATGAAGGTTATTAAAGGACATGTGCGGAACAGAAATAGACCAGAAGGATGCATTGCTGAGGAGACTATTGCGGAAGAAACAATAGAGTTTTTTAACGAATATCATAAATCGATGAAAACTGTTGGTATCCCACCTGAGAAACATGAAACAGATGAAAATGAGGAAGGAAAGCCATTGTCGGCCGGCAAATCAACTGAAGTTTCTGCGGAACTCTTTCAGAAAGCACATTTGTATGTAATAAATAATACAGGTGAAATTGTACCGTATATCGAGTAAGTCTTACTAACACATGTCTATTTCGTTACTGAAAATGATGTATCAAATCTAATAATCAAACACATTGTTTCAGGCGACACAAGCAAGTTGTGAAAGCAGAAAACCCGGGTAAACGAATAGCATTTCTGGAGAATGAGCACAGCAAATCTTTTGCTAAGTGGTTACGCAAAGAAGTAATTAATCTTATGTTACTCAACATACCCTTTCTAAACCTTATTTCTCAGCTCATTTTGATCTGAAAATTGGTGTACTTATTCTTTTGAGCTAATATATACTTGTAATGAAATTCAGGTTGAGAGAGAGTTAGAAATCGACAAAGAAAGTGTATCAGAAACTGTAAGGTGGATATCCTATGGACCACGCGCCACCGTAGTGAAATACGATGCATATCACATCAATGGGTATACTTTTCGTACGAAATATAATGAAGGCAAAGTTTACCAGAACAGTGGGGTTAGTGTTGAGGCATTAGATATGCACATATCTAAAGAAGTTGCAACCACAAGAAAAGCATATTATTATGGGGTTTTACAGGAGATATGGGAACTAGATTATCGTTACATGCAAATTCCTCTTTTCAAATGTGACTGGGTTAATCACAAAGCTGGTGGTGTGAAACGCGATACTACTCTTGGGTATACATTGGTTGACCTGAATAGTTTAGGCCACAAGGTTGATCCGTTCATATTAGCCGCACAAGCACGACAAGTGTTTTATGTGAAAGACCAGGTAGATAAAAAATTGTCTATTGTGTTTAAGACACCTCCCAAGAATTACAAAGATAAGTATGACGAAGCCGATGAGGAATTTAGTACCGTCATTCACCAGCACAATGATAACATATTGCCACGTGTGGATCGACGTGACTTGGGTAACGAATCACGAAGTGACTACTATCGAACCGACTGTGGAGGTGTTATTATACGAAAATCCAAGTGAACCATGTTATGGTCAAGCTGTCACACTCTACCTTTATCATATTTCACTCTTTTAAAGCATATAGACATTCGATTTTTTGTACTTTTTTAAGAATTTATGTTTATAATACAAGACTTAATATTAGTTAAATCTGTTAGGTATATTTTTTTGTTTAAGGATATGTTGAAAAGAAAGAATTCTCACAGATTGGAGATGTATGGAAGCTGTGCTAGTTGATGTGCTATAGTACAGAGTTAATTCTGGTGATGTCATTTTTAAGTCTGTTTGACCATTCTTTAGTCTGGTAGTGCAAAAAATAAAAAACAATTTTTACTGTTTAAATAGTACCGTTACCTAATTTTAGATGGTCAGAAGTATTTATATGGATAATTTTTATTTTTAGAATTCATATTTATCCTTTAATTACTTTATCCTAATCTTTAAAAGTTTAATTATTTTATTTCGATTAAGTCTCCTCACCAGCACTAAACCCTAATTGCCCTGCACTACCAGTAATTCAATTAACATAAAAGATGGCACAATTAAAGTTTGTAGACAAGCACAATCAAGTGGGATTTCTCAAAAAGCCTGCTGAAAGCACAGGCTTCGAGCAGATAGTGGACTTTCTAAAGGGTAGTCATATCAGGTATGCCCTTACTCATAATCCAACTATCTATGATTCCCTAGTCAAACAGTTCTGGCAGACTGCTACTGCTAGAACTATTGCTGATGGGACACTAGAGTTAAATGCAACTATTGATACGTTAGAGTATTCAATCACTGAGGAATCAGTCAGAAGCAAGCTTCAATTAGCTGATGCCTCAGGGATTTCAATGTTGGCAAATAATGACCTCTTTCAGGGAATGGAAAAGATTGGATATCCAACTGATGGAACATTCACTTTTTGGAAGAGTCATTTTACGCCACAATGGCGTTTCCTTGTGCATCATATTTTACATTGTATGAGCTCTAAAAGTGGTGGATGGGATCAATTTGGAAACAATATTGCTTCTGCATTGGTCTGTCTCTCCACTGGCAGACTCTTCAATTTTTCAAAAATGATTTTTGATGCCATGGTTGCTAATTCCAAGAATAAGAAAAAGTTTTTGATGTACCCAAGATTTTTGCAAATGATCTTAAATGTTGAAACAGCAAGCAAACATCCTTGCATTGCTCTCCCTTTCACTAAAAAGATATTTGGTAATATGAAAAGGGGTTTTGAAGGGGCACACAAGCCACTTTTGTCTGCTATGTTGCCTTCTGTTGCTACTGACCCTGAAGGTACATCTACATCTGTTCCATCTCCTACTGCTACATCAGAAGCTCAGGCTCAACCTACATCTAAACCTGAAAAAACAGAGTTTGAACAGAGGACACCAACACCCCCACCACTTTCACCTTCAGTCCATGAGGAAGAACCACCAGTGATTCCTCAACCACAACCTCCAACACCCACTACTACAGCAGAACCCAGTTCCTTATCTATGGAAGATCTACTTCAACTGGTTCCACAACTGATTTCAAGGGTTGATGAGTTGGAGAAAAAATTGAAGAAGACCAAGAAGTCACTGGGGAATACTCGCAAAAGAGTTAAGAAATTGGAGGGGAAATTCAAACAGATGGGGATAGACATTACAGACTCAGAAGGTGAGGAATCCTCTGAGGAAAGTCAAATTAGTTCTCAAGGATTGGAAGCAGCTGAAATATTGTTTAAGAATTTCAGTCACAAGAAATCCTTTAAGAAGAGACTAGATAAAGAAGCTGCAAGTTCTAGTGGAGTGGATAAGTCTGGTGACTTTACTAAAGATAAGTCTGGTGGTGCTGAAATCAAATATGCTTTTGATGAAGATTTTAATACTGCCTTTGATGCTGAAGTTAATACAAGTATTGAACATATTAATCCTGGTAGTGATCCAGGTAGTACTGGTGAGGAGTTTGTGCATATGGAAGGCAAAGGAATAGTGCAAGAATCTTCTGAGCCAGTGAAGACCAAAAAGCAACTCACAGAAGAGGAAGCTAGCTTTGCTGAGATTGCTAGGATTCAAGCAGAGGATGCGGCTGAAGAAGCTAAACGTGCAGAACAAACAAGGGATGATGAGCTGATTGCCAAAAGTCTGCAGGAGGAACCACAATTAACTGAAGAACAAATGAAAAGGAAAGCTGAAGTTCTGGAATCTGCCAAATTCTACACTGATGAAGACTGGGATACTATAAATGCCAGATTATTAGTAAACAGAGATATCCTTCCTGATATTGGCGGAGAAGACTATGCAAGTAAAATGGTTGAGCTAATTAATGAGAAGAAGAGGCTTCTCAGAGAGCAGATACAAAGAGAAAGGATGAACAGACCCTTGACCAAAGCTGAGCAAAGGGATTATATGATCCACTACGTCAAAAGTCAAGGGAATCCTACTTGGAAGTTGAGCCAGTTAAGGAAATTGAAGAATGATGAACTAAAAGCAGAATTTGAAAAAGTAGTGTACCAAAATAAATTTTTTTTTCCAATGGATTCAGATTTGGAAGCTTCAACGCTTAAAAGGAAGGGTTACAATCTTCAACCAAAGGATGCTAAGAAGCACAAGATTGCAGAGACTGAAAAGGTTGCTGAAGCTGAAAAACTTGGTGATTAGCCAAAAACTGTAAAGAAAGAGGAGGAAGCTGAGGTTAAGCAACCAGTTTTGAATATGACAAGGAAGAAATCCACTGGAAAGAAAGGAGTGAAAAAGGATAAGACAAATGTTAAGAAGGAAGTTGAAGAGTACATGAAGGATAAGGTTGATGAACCGTCATCAGAAGAGTTTACCATGGGCTCCATTCCTACAGGTTCAGCACTTCCTGCTAAGATTGCAAAGGTTCAGATCATCAAAAATGGGAAAAAGGTAGTTTACCTGATAGTAAGGGAAAATCACACAGACACTATATATGTGAACTTTGCTGGTTTATTGAGTGATTTGTCCAGGGATGATTTGAAGACCATATACCAGCTGATGATGGAGAAGCATGGTGACGAGAGACCTGAAGAGAAATATGAAAGAGTCCTCTGGGGTGACTTGAAGACCATGTTTGAGACACCAGATGCTGATGATGAAATGTGGAAGCTGGCCTGTCAAGAACAAGTGATCAGATGGAGATATTTCCACACTTGTCAGGTGCACTGTTTGGAATTAGAAACTGCAATTCTTTATATGCTTACAGAAGTGGAGTATCCACTTCCAAACAGTATTTGCAGGGCTATGCTTGAGAAGAAGCTGTTTGGTGAAAGAAAGGATGATGCATGCTATCAGCTTTTGAGGTTAATTGAATCAAAAGCTCAACAGCAATAATACTGGCAGTATAACAGTTAAGTCTGGCAGTATTCGTAGTTAGTTCTATTTATGAAAAACATAATAGTTTATTAGAGTTTAGGGAAGGCATATGTACGCGTAGAGATATCTTAGGAAGAGATATCTATATCCTTCTACACGTTTTGTATATTAGGTTTTCTTAAGTGTATAAAGGAACCCTAAAGTATAGTGAAATGAACTTGTACTTAGACGAATAGAAATATTAATAAAAGAAGTTTATTAGTGAAATAGTATTTGTGTTCTTCTTGCTTGTTGTTAAGACTCCGCATTAACAATCAAGTACTCGTTGTTAAAGAGTTCTTCATATATATAATTAGTTTGGATTTATCCAAGTTTTGTAGATTGTGGTGTTGCACAAGTGTTAATGTGTGTGTTTGTGTGTGCATATCAATGTGACTATAAAAGCCATCACCTACAAATCCACATTTTCATTAACAGCACAATAAATGCAACAAACTTGACCATAAGAAATGTGTGTTTTTTGTGACTATTGATCATCCAATTGCCACATCAAATTTATGTTTGTGTGGCCTTTTATAACATTTAGCCACACAAAGAATGTTTGTTTTGGGTATTTAGTCACATACAATTAATCATAAAGTGGCTAAAAGTGTTAATAAGGGTGACCATATATGGTGTTTCAAGTGAAGAAAGGTGTCTTTTGTGTGACTATTGATCATCCAATGGCCACATGAGTTTTATGTTTGTGTGGCCTTTTCTAACATTTAGTCACACAAAGCATGTTTGTTTTGGGTATTTAGTCACATACAATTAACCATAAAGTGGCTAAACGTGTTAATAAGTGTGACCATATGGTGTTTAAAGTAACGAAACGTGTATTTTGAGTGACTATTCATCATCCAATGGCCACATATTAAGTTACGTGACCATATGTACTGGATTTTGGCTACACTTAAATAATATGTGTGACAAAACGTTTAGCGTGACCATATATGGCATTTGGTCACGGTGTTAGTAGCAAATGTGACTTTATAGATTAGCTTTCGGCAAGCTAACACAAACTAAACTTTAAACACACATATTAACTTACGTGAACATATGTACTGGATTTTGGCTACACTTAACGAATGTGTGACAAAACATTTAGTGTGACCATATATGGCTTTTGGTCACAGTGTTCAAGTGTGTGACATATATTTGTCACTGTTTATATGTATATCGTGACTAATGCTTCAACCTTACTTTTCATTTGTCACTTGTTCCAATTTCAGATGTGGCTAAAGAGTTGGCAAAACATATCAGTCACCCTTAAATAATGTGTGACAAAACTTTACTCTATGATTTAGACACACAAAAAATTACTTCATGTGACTAACGCATCAAGGTTACTTGTATTTGTCACGCGTTCCAAATTCATATGTGGCTAAATGATCTGAAACAAAATCACCAGATACCTTTAGCCACACAACGTTCAATTGTGTGGCGATACAGTTCTAATGGTCACACAATCAAAATTTTCATTTGTGACTAATTAGTACATGTTGTCAATTTTCGTACCTTCAGCCACACAAATATGCGAATGTGTGGCTGTTCCATTTGACCATGCGTGACCAAATCCCGTTTTTGTACTAGTGCTGGTTGATTTTGTTTTGCAAAGCCAGTTCACGATTGTGACAATCTTTTTGACACCATTGAAGACGACGTTTTGAATTTGAAAGGTCATTTATCAATCGTTCATTTTCAACTTTTAACGATTCGATCTGATGCACATTATCCGTATTCTCAACAATTTCAACAGAATCAACAGTATCAGCAGAGATATAATCAGATGCATATGGTAAAGAATGCACTAACACAGCATTATAGACATCAGCACAGATAACATCTTCCAAGAGTCGATCAACATCTTTTCGTAACATTTTCTTTTTACGTTTGGTGTTAGAAATAGATGTTTCTGTTTTCTCGAAAACGACTTTCATCAATCCAAGTTCCTTATGAAAGTCCCGTTCCCAATACAATGCACAGTTTTTCAAATTTTTAACATTGGGTAAAAGTCTTTTCTGAAAAATGTCTCTTTGTTCTCGCGCCAGAGGCGATTGAAAATGTTCAACTTTTATTTCAGAATGAAATTCAATCTCATGTTCTAAAATTTTGAAGTCAGCCAGAAAAGGTCAAAATATCTAAGAATTTGACGATTTTCAGGTTTTGAATTAACTTCACTGATGGAAGGTAAAGGACCATAAATTTGAGCATAATTTGGTTTGGGATTAACATTAGAAGACTCAGACGTTTTTGTGATAATCCTTGGTGTGTTAGAATAATCCTTTGGTGGGACGAAAGTGATCGGTTGTGAATAATTAAAAGGTTTGTTGTAAACAACTTTTTCTAATTTTGATCGACTCTCGTCTTCTGCATCTAATTCCTCTTGACGATGATATTCAACAACACTCATAACAGAATCATTAATTTTATATTCTGCACTGGAAACTTCAGGATTTGGTTTGAATGCTTTGGTTGAAAGCTTAGGTTTGTAATCAGCAAGATTCGGTCCATATCCATCAGGATTGGGTTTTAAAGTAAACTTTTGAATGGTTGTGACTGACTCACCATGTTTGTAAACAACATTTCGAAACTCTTTAAGTTTGTTTTGCAAGCCGATAATTTCTTCAAGATGGTCATTTATTCGTTTCGTTGAATGCTTTTTGTATTCAGAGAAATGTTTTTGACAATTTAACAACTCAGCCTTAGCTTTTTGATTTTCCAAGGTGAGAGCGTTAATTCGATGTTTATGTTCATGTTTCAGTTGTTCTATTTCAGAAATCAAAGCATTCTTCGAAGCGGCTAGATCACGCATCTGTTGTTCTAAATATTGTTCATTTTGATGAGATTTTGAAAAAACGGCTTCAAAACCTTTTTCACGGTTTTCTTGAGTTTTGAAAAAATTGAGTTGCATTTTTAAGCATTCAGGATCCCTGGTTAACAGTGCATTTTGAGCTTTTAATTTCATTCAAATTTCCAAACGAGAATTTTGGTCTTTAATTAAGGTCAGGAGCTCAGTTTCTCTGTCAGACAAAAGCGCAGCTTGTTCAACGTGAGTCTCAACATGATCATTATTTAGATCCTCAAATATAACCACAGAGTCAACTTGGTTATGAATATTAACCATAAGGTTATCTTGATCATCAAATATAACTACGGGATCTATTTGATAATCATCGGAATGAGATGTGGAAGACTCATGTTGAACACTCTGATCCTTGTCAGATGGAGAAATTGGCGGTGATATCAGATCATTAATGATAATTGTTTGTTCAGGTACCTAAGACAAGCCATCAGTGTCATACACTGGGCCTGTGTCACTCATGTGTAGAGCTTGCATTTGTGCCATCAACATCACTGCTGCATTAGCCTGCAAGTCCTCCATATCATCATCTGAGTCTGCATCTGCCATAAAGCTCTGTTCCTTGTTGGTAAGAGTTCCACCAGCTTCATCCTTAAGAGCCAAGAGCAAAGCCTCCTTGAAGTAAGCACTGCCTCTTGTCCTCGGTTTAGGACATGCATTAGCCAGGTGACCCGTTTCATTGCAGTTATAACAACGAAGACCATTAACCCCATTCTGAGCATTCCCCTATTCAACCACTTGAGCCCTTTGCTGTTGTGGAGCACCCATGTTATTGCTTCCCATAGCATTAAACCCTTGACCACCTCCCATCTAACGACCATAACCACGGTTCTGAACTTTAACGCGTCCATTGTTCACAACAACTTGATTCCTTGTATTGGATGAGGAACGAATTCGATTGTTGGATTTGTTTGTATATCGACCGAAGGCTTTAGCAATCATAACAAATCCTTGTTGCAAGTCATCGAAAGCAGCAGAGTCCTCATCAGCTTCACTATAAAGTGCTTGAGCATTGTTGTTGTTGTATGGAACCAATTGATTTTGTTGAGGTTGTTGTTGTGACTGATCATATGGTGTAATGGTTGCAGTTGGTTGAGGAGCGGTTTGAGGAGCTGTTTGAGGAGGATTATTAGTTTGAGCCCACAAAGCAAGTTGTTGATTATCCGGAAGTGAAGGTGAAACAGTTTGAGCACGGAGAGTCCTTTCCTTATCAACTTCTTTTTGATGATGTTTCAAGTAATCGTACAACAATCCGTATGTAGCATGATGCATATTCTTCGCTTGACGGAGAAAAATGACATACTTCTCCCATTCAGGACCAAGACTACTCAGGAACTTAGTATTAACTGCAATTCTTGGCATGATGATGTTGTGTTTATCCAAATCATTTATGATGTCTGAGAATCGATGATGATAAGACTCTAGTTTCTCTCCAGGTTCAATCATGAAGTGTTCATAAGCCAAGTAAATTTTGGATTCCATATCCTCCTGATTGAGTGCAGTCCCTTCCATAAGTAGATGAATGTGTTCCCACATCTTCTTTGCAGTCTTTTGAGCATCAACACTTCGAAGAATTTGGTTTGGTAATCCTAAAAGGATATATTGCTTTGCAAGCTCATCAGCTTCATAGTGTAGAAGTTCATCTCCAGACAGTTGTGCAACAGTAGCAATGTGAGATTGATCATCTCTTGGTGGAACAGCATTTGGATCTTCGGGTGTAACAGTAGTAGGCATCTGAAATGGACCTTCCAAGATAACCTTCTTTAATAACTTTCCATGTGGCTTCTTCAGATCACAAAACCTAAAGAACCTAATCACCCATTGATCGTAGTTTCCTGGAGTGAGCATTGGGGGTCTATCAAGTGATCCAGCCTCATGAATTGATTGTTGGCTGCTTAAAGCTTCACACATCTTTGCAAACCAAGTCGGTTCCTTCATAGTGTTCCTTGATGGATGTTGATTGAAATCGTTTGTGTAGGGTTGTACTTGAAGACTTGGTGGTGGTTGAACCATTTGAGGTTGTGGAATTGCTGCAAGTTGTGGAGTATATTGTTGATTAAATTGTTGTTGATAAATTTGTTGTTGATGATTAAATTGTTGATGTTGTGGACTTAGTTGTTGTTGTCATTGAGAATAAGTGTAAGGGAAATAGTTAGAGTATGGTGGTTGTGACATGTTGAAAACTTGTGTTGTTAAATGGATCTTTGTAGTCGAATGAACCTTTGTTGATGAAGTATCCTTAGGCGTAGAAATCACAATAAAGCCAAGTAGCACTTATGCGTAAAAACACCAAAGTTACGCGTAACAGCAAAAGTTACGCGTAGGTTTAGCTTACGCGTAAGTAAGGAGAAAAGCACTAAAGTTATGCGTAAACAGTAAGTTAGGCGTAGAAAACTTAGGCGTAGGATTAACTTATGCGTAAGACAAAGCTTAGGCATAAGATAAATCTTATGCGTAAAAAGTCTACGCGTAAGCTTATGCTTATGCGTAATTTTTTGCCCAAGTGATCTTTTACACTATCACAGTGCAAAAGATATCTAAAGTCGACGTATTTTCAGGCTTATCCAAGCAAGAAAACACGGAGTAAACCACGAAAACTGAAGATCAAACTAAGGAGTAAGTTACGCGTAGTTTTAGGGTTTTGCTACGCGTAGAACTACTCGTAAGATGACTTTTGCCCAAAGATGTTTCTAAACCAGATTTTTGTGATGAAATAGCTTCAATATCACCAAAATAACACTAAAGTGTGAAACTTGATGATCCAAAGCGTCTAAAACAGTTACGCGTAGAACAGCTACCACGTTAAAAACCAAGTTAAAAAAAATGATCCACACGTAAAGGTTGAAACTTTTTGCCAAAAACAGATATTTTAACACCTTAAAACTTTGAAAGGACAAGAATCTTGGATTAAAAAGTGTAAAAAATGTGTTTTTAAGCGAACCAAAGTTTGTAAACCGGTGTTACGCGTAGGACCGAAACCCACTTCAAAAACAAACCGAATCACCCAACTATTTGGCGATTGATACCACTGTTAGGTCACTAAGTTTACAACACAAGCACAATAGAAAGAGATAGAGAGAAGATCGGATGAACAACTCACTCAAACACACACGTATAAATGTAAAGAAGAGTTATGCGTAGGAATGAAAGAGTAACTTGAACAACCAACCCTCAAGTGAGGGTTATTACATAGTATTTATAGGATAAGGAGCTAGGGCAACACTCCTAGTCCCTTCCTTTCCTAAGTGGACTTGGGCCTAGGCTTATGGGCCTTTTACATAAGCCTAAGCTAATAACTAACATAAAGGCCATAATTAAGCTAATTATTACATATGAATCACAAACACTTGAATTAGATTTAGGAGTGATTCCAACAAAGATTCATGGTGTGCCTCTCACTCTAGCGGTGAATGAAGTGTTTGATAGCATAGCTGGTAAGTTTGGTAAGGTTGTTCATGCGTCCCAAGTTTGTTTGGAAGATGGGAATATCTCGGTCATTTGTGTAGGTGTTTTAGTGGGTGAGGGAGACGTCATCACTGATTATGTTAACCTGAGGTGGAGAGACAAGTCTTTCAAGGTTTGGGTCATTGAGGATTTTAGAGAGTGGGACCCGGAATGCACCGGTGTGGTTAAGGGTGGAGTGGAGAATGTCTCAAATTCTGCTATGGAGCAGGACGAGCAATGGCCGACGGAAAATCGGATGGGGATGGGGGAGGATGCTGGAAAGGTGGAAGAGGAAAAGTCTGAGGATAACTTGGAAGAAGGTGAATTTTGGGAAGAGGGGGCATTGAATGTTTGCGGCGATGTTAGGATTTATAAAATCCATTAGTTAAAGTGTCGGTCACCTCAAGTATATGTATTCGTTAGAAAGCTCGTAGTCGTAGTCAAGTTATGTTAATAAGTAGTTAGTTATGTAACATCGTGGAGGACGGACGGGTCTTTACCTACTGTATGCGTAATCCACAGCCCGTAGGAGGCGTGTCTTGTAAGAAACTATAAATACCCTCTACCTCCCAAGGTAGAGGGTTGGAGCTTCAATACCATTTTTCTTTGTTTCATCAAGTTCCCAATTCTCTCTCTACTTTCTCTCTCTAAAACTCAACCCATACGCCCCTCTTTAATATTATTTGATGTGTTTATGAAATCCAATATGTTACAAATGGTATCGAGAGCCATGGTTTGATCACTCATCTTTCATGTTCTTGGATTTCTAGTGGTTTTCATAAGGTTTTTGGGTTTGAATGAGTTTAGAGTGGTTAGCATCATTTGGATCATTTCTAGTGTTAAAGTTTTGATTTTGATTGTAATTTTGTGTTTAGAATCATTATAAGTGCTTAGGTTTTAATTTGGAAGACTTGAATCAGCGTGGTTGAGTTGTTTTTGGATTGATAAGTGGTGTTTTAGAAAGTTTCATGGAAGCGATTTGTGTCTCGTACCATTTTTCTTCGTAGCGATTTGTCCCTATGTTTAAGCGATTTGTCTGTGTTTTGTGAAGTGATTTGTGCACTAAGCAATTTGTCTATTGAGACAAAACGACAAAAAGGACGAGGTAGTAGATGTACTTGTCTGTCTAGCGATTTGTCTAACTAGCGATTTGTATGTCTAGCGATTTGTCACTCTAGCGACTTGTCTCTCTAGAGATTTGTCACTCTAGCGACTTGTCTTTCTAGCGATTTGTCAATCTAGCAACTTGTTCTTCTAGCGACTTGTCACTCTAGCGAGTTGTCTTACTACCGGTTTGTCTTTTGAGACTTATTGTTTCTTATTGTTACGATTTACGATTTTCTCTTGATTTAGTAAAATCCCGTGAAAGATTCTATTTCCCGGTTTAATCAAAGAGTTATAAAATCCCGTAGAATCTGTAATCATGTCTATCAACGTGCCTACAATTATCTCTTCTGTAGCTGAGGACGTTCAAGCTACAGGATCAAATACTCATCCACCCATGTTAGACAGAACTGATTATGACTCATGGGCTCAACGAATCAGATTGTACTGCTTGGGTAAGGAAAATGGGGTTAACATTCTCAAATCAATTGATGAAGGACCGTACCAAGTTGAGACTACCAGAGACATACTTGAAACTGCTGCTAATGGCTCAGTGACATTAGGATTGGATAGACCAAAGACATATGATGAACTTACTGATAAGGAGAAAAAAAGATACGATGCTGATATTAGGGCCTCAAACATTGTACTTCAGGGTCTACCAAAGGACATCTACAAGTTAATCAATCACAACACTGAAGCCAAAGCAGTTTGGGACAATGTCAATATGCTTCTCTCTGGTTCAGAATTAACTAAAGAAGACAGAGAGTCTCAACTGTATGATGATTTTGAGAACTTTAAGATGAACCCAGGGGAAAATGTCACTAAATACTACGTGAGGTTCCATAAGCTCGTGAATGGCATGAGGAATATCAAAATGACTATGCCAAATATTCAGCTCAATTCAAAGTTTGTGAACAACATGAATCTCGAATGGCACAAATTTGTCACTTCAGTCAAGCTAACCAAAGGTTTGAGGCACACTAACTATGAGAAATTGTATGCGTACTTGCTTGAGAATGAGAAACATGCTATGTTTGAACGAATGATCCTGGAAAAGTTCAAAACCAATTATGGTGATGCAAACTCGTCAAATGATTCAACTGCATTCTACACAAATGTAGGAATAACCACCAAAGCATCTCAAGTGATACCAACTGGTAATGGTAATCACAAACTCATTCCAGATCCAGGGTATAAGCCTCCAGATTCAGACACATTCATGGAACATCTTGTTAATCAATTGGCTTTAATGGTCAAGCAGAACTTGAACCTCACCCCACACACCAACAGTCATATCAGAACTGCATCCAATCTTCACAATCATGCTACAGTTAAAGACGGAAAGGTAGTGGTGCAAAATGTGCAAGGAAGACAGAATGCATACCTTCCACATAATGAGCAAGGGAATGTTGGTGCTGGATATGGGAATGTTAGAGCTAGATATGGGAATGCTGGTGCTGGATATGGGAATGCTGGCGGTGGTGGTGGATATATGGGTAATCAGATTCGTGGAAGGAACATGGCTCAGGGTCAAGTAAAGCCCATTAAATGTTACAACTGTGGTGGAGAAGGACACATCGCAAGGAATTGCACTCTTCCAAAACGTCCACAAAATGCAGAGTACTTCAGGGAAAAGATGCTGCTAGTGCAAGCTCAAGACAGTGGAGCTATGTTGAATGAGGAAGAATTGCTATTTCTTGCTGAGGGAAATGCCAGAAATTATCATGCTGATGTGGATGAACAGCCAGTGCAGGGTATGGGTCAGAACAATCCCAATGCATTTCAAGTCGCAGACTGTGACGCATTTGATTCAGATGTTGATGATGAACCAACTGCCCAGACCATCTTCATGGCTAATATCTCACCAATGGTAACTCCAAGGGCTTCTTCACCAAAACAGGCCACTCCTTCCAGGGAATCTATCATTTCAGAGGTATTAAAACTATACGATGAGGTTGATGTGCAAAAGATGCATGACAAAGTACAATCAACTGAAATTATTGAATCAGATATTGAAAATATGGGTAATAGCAATGTTGTCCCATATGATCAATATGTGAAACAAAATGAAAGTGAAATTGTACCAAGTAAAGCATCTTCTGCAGTCAATGATGACTATGTTTTTGATGAATTCACTGCATGTGCCCCTGATGATTCTATTACTTCTGAACTAAATGCCTATAAAGAACAAGTTGCTATATATGAACAACGTGCTAAGTTTGAATTGACTACCCGTGAGCAGGAGATGGATAACCAAATGCGTACAATTATCAGAAAAAGCAATTTTAGAGAAGAAATGTTAAAACAAGAGTTAGATTCCTTACAAGAAAAGCTTAACAAAACTGTTAAACAGAAACAAGAACTTTAAGAAAATGTGAAAGTACTTAAACAAGAATTCAATGCTAAGGAATCAAAACTTTTAAATGAATTTTCCAACCTAAAAACTTTGAAGAACAAACATGAAAATAAATTGTACGTACAAGGGAACACCATTCAGACTGCTCACATGATCACTAAGCATAGAGTTCTAAGTGATAAGCATAGCGTTGCACTTGTAGATGAACCAAATCCTAAGGCGTGTAGTAAGGCTAAAGCAGCTCAAAAAGTAATCTATGATGGAAATGAGATTCTTAAGCCTAGACAGAAACTCACTTGTGTTGAGTGCTCTGAGGAAGATAGAAAATTAGAAGAAGTCTCTAAAAAAAATTGGATGATAAATTTAATAGTCCCTTGTGCATAAGAGATAAAATCATCGTTAAAACACCAAATTATTCTAAGGATAACTGGATTGCCTTTAATAAATTCAGACCTCAGACCCAGCTGACCCCTGAACAAATTTTCTGGAAAAAGGATCTGGACAAACAAAAAGCTGATGATTTTATTGAAAAGAATTCCCCTTGTAGGAAATTGCCTCCAGCCACTGTGTATCCCCCAAATACACCAATGCATTTAGTGCCTAAAAATCTTCCCACTAATAACAAGACCTTAATCAACCTTTATGTAGTTTACCAACTATTTGTTAATTTTGAGAAAAACGTGTAAGAATAGAATCACACCCACTGGGATAACTGAAGGGGAGAGGGGTTTTCAACAATCTAAAGAATGCTATTTAATTAAGGTCGTGCCTTTCTTTAAACAACTTAAAGGACAATTTGAGAGTCTTCAAAAGGGTATGGACACAGAGATTAAAGAAATGAAAAAGATGTTTAATGATATGGAATTTGAGGTCAATATGTATGAACGTGAGCTTAAGAGTAATGAAATAGAGATAAAGAATCTGCACATCATTAATGATAATTTGATCTCTCAATGTGTTGCTCAAGATGTGTTCTACACTGTTACAAATTATTCAATTATTGTGTCTCAATTTCATGAATTAACTGTTGCATTAAAAGTTTCCCATGATCGTGTCATTGAGCTTGAAACCACAAACTCAAAATTGCATGATAAAGTAGAACAGGATGATCATGATAATTTGGTAAAACATTATTCTAAACTGGAAGTTGAACATTTTAATTTGCAACTAAAATATCAACATCTCAAAGAAAATGTTAAAACCTCAAATATCAAGACATCCTCGGATGTTCCTGAGTTTGATGCAGTTTTTGAAATAAACAAACGTGACAAACAGATTCGAGCTCATTGTAACACGATCAGAAGGATGAAAACCCAAATTTCACAATTAAAGGGTGAAAAGAACAATGTGAATGGCTCCCAAATGTCTCCTCCTTTAGATTCTCAGTATTCTCAAAACTTTCATCTTCAAAACATCATTAATGTATTACAACAGGAAAATGAGAGTTTTCTAGAAGAAAATAAAAAGGTTAAACGATGTAGGATCGTTATATTTATTGTGTTGATGATTCGGGTGGTCTTGGATGATCAAAATACATGTTTGCCATAGTTAGAGAGTTAGTAGAGAGAGAGGGTGTTCTTGCTAGAGGTTTACACAAAGGGAATATTAGATTGAATGAGAAGCACCACCCCTTCCATGGATGGAAGGGGTATTTATACTTACACAATACACGACCTCCTATCGGCCTGTGGATCAGGGATACAGTGGGTAAAGACCCGTCCTTCCTCCACGGTGTTGCTCTAAACTAAACTACGCTACAAATTAACTAATTAACTACTACATAATGTAAATAACTACAAATCTACGAGCTAACATATGCTAGACTATAATCGGGGGTGACCGAAACTTTAACATGGAATTTCTAATTCCTAACAATCTCCCCCTAAGGGAGGTCACCCCATGAAATACATTTTGCATCCTAGCATTCTTTCTTTGACATTGTTCTTGAGCTCGTAGACTTGAATTCTTCACTTTCGCAATCTTTGTGCTTTAGTAGCAATTCTTCAAAGTCCGCACTGATTTGTACTTTTAGTGGAGGCCTTTAACTAATCCACATCTTTGATGATCTTCGAGCTTTCTTTGAGATCATCAGCCACAGTAAATCTCTGGATCACCCTTTATTGTGTTGCCATCATGTGAAGTTGTGACTTTCGGACCGACATGCTCACACTTTTGAATCATGACATCTTTCCATCAGAGTAGCAGAAGCCTTACTGGTTCATGATATTTGCGGCAGCGTAGCAGAAGCATAGTATAAAAATATCAGAACCAGGTTATGTAGATATGCACCAGTCATGATTTCTTCAAATAAAGTGTGGATGCTGTGAGCATGCGGCTTTGGATTGACTCCTCAATTCTGATCAGCTGCAACCGTCCAAATGTACCTGCAAACAACAGTTAGCAATAAAACACACAAAAGTGTCTTTGATCACTTTCGTTGAATTGAGGTACACGGCCCATGGTTCCCCGTTGATCAGTACAAGTACTGCCTGTGATCAGGTGATAAGGTTTTAAAATGTACCTTTTTGAGGGGTCGTTTAAGCCCTTATTTGATCACTTTTGTATCCGTTATTGCTTAAT
>BPTQ01000007.1:344999591-345032285 GCA_019973895.1 Chrysanthemum seticuspe | reverse complement strand
TTTTTTTTTGAAACTTATATACAACAGCGGGGGGCATCTCCCCCACACTAGGGTGGTAGAAAGATAGAAAGAAGTCAGAAATATGGGTGAAAACCCATATGGCATGCTACTGTTTTTGATTCCCGAGTCGCTAGCTTGACTCGATCCCCGCATTCATTGGTTCATGGGGAAAGTTTGTAAATCCGGGACAACCACAGGAGGAATGTCCTCCCCAAAATAATGCTTCAACCGATGACCATTCACTTTGAAATTTGGACCATCGGGTTGAGATAACTCAATGGTTCCATATGGAAATACTTTAGTGATGGTAAATGGTCCAGACCAGCGGGATTTTAATTTTCCCGAGAAAATCTTCAATCTTGAGTTGAAAAGAAGGACTCGATCACCGACGTTGAAAACGCGGTTTTTGATTTTTGAGTCATGAATCTTCTTTGTCTTTTGTTTGTAGATCAAAGAGTTCTCGTATGCTTGATCACGGAGTTCATTTAATTCATTCATTTGAACTTTCTGGTGATCACCAGCTGTCTGAATATCAAAGTTGGCATGCTTCAAGGCCCAGTATGCCTTGTGCTCAAGCTCAACCGGTAGATGACATGCCTTCCCGTATACAAGCTTGTATGGAGTGCACCCGATGGGTGTTTTATAAGCTGTACGGAAGGCCCAGAGTGCGTCATCTAACTTATCTGACCAAGAGGCACGGTTTTCGCCTACTGTCCTTTCCAAGATTCTTTTAATCCCCCGGTTGGAAACTTCCACTTGCCCACTTGTTTGGGGGTGGTACGCAGTAGAGAGACGGTAAGTTACACCATACTTTTGCATGACTCTATCAAACTGGTCATTGCAGAAATGCGTACCACGATCACTGATTATAGCTCGTGGAGTTCCAAACCTAGCAAAAAGAGATTTTAAGAATTTCACAACAACTCGGGCATCGTTGGTAGGTAAAGCTTTAGCTTCAACCCATTTTGACAAATAGTCAACGGCCACGAGTATGTATTTGTTTCCGCGAGAAGAAGGAAATGGCCCCATAAAGTCAATGCCCCAGATGTCAAAAATCTCACACACTTGAATGGCGTTTTGCGGCATTTCATTTCTTTGTGAGATATTTCCATGACGCTGACAAGCGTCACAGGTTTTGACAAATTCATGGGCATCCTTGTAAATCGTGGGCCAATAGAATCTGGAATCAAACACCTTCTTGGCGGTGTAGTTGGGGCTATGATGTCCCCCAGTAGGTCCAGAATGGCAAGCCTTGAGAATGTCATTGGCTTCCTGACCATACACACATCGCCGGATGATTTGATCCGCGCAAATTTTGAACAAGTGGGGGTCGTCCCAGAAGTGATGTTTCACATCTTTAAAGAATTTGTTTTTCTGTTGGGACGACATCCCTTTCACCACAAAGTTACCCGCATGGTAATTTGCAAAGTCAGCAAACCATGGGGTAGAAGAGTCTCCACGAAAAGAAACCACATTGATTGTTTCGAGAGGAAATGTTTCGTTAATCTCCTTTTTCTCGAACACATCTTGGTGAGGGTTTTCTAGACGGGACAGATGATCAGCAGCCAGGTTCTCAGCTCCTTTTTTATCACGTATAATGATATCAAATTCTTGTAGGAGGAGAACCCAACGGAGCAATCTCGGCTTTGCATCTTGTTTTGCAAAGAGATATTTGAGAGCCGAGTGATCCGTCTACACCACGCATTTGGTCAAGATAAGGTATGGCCGAAACTTCTCAAACGCATACACCACAGCTAATAATTCTTTTTCTGTAGTGGTGTAATGGGTTTGAGCTTCAGTCATAGTTTTACTTGCGTAGTGGATAGGCTGAAAGTGCTTGGTTTTTCGTTGCCCCAAGACTGCACCGATAGCAAAATCACTTGCATCGCACATGAGCTCAAAGGGTAAATCCCAGTCGGGGGCAACTAGAATGGGTGCTTCCGTAAGCTTTTTCTTTAGTGTTTCAAAAGCTTCGATGCACTCAGGAGAGAAAATAAAAGGAGCATCTTTTTCAAGAAGATGGGTCATAGGCCGAGCGATTTTTGAAAAGTCTTGTATGAATCTACGATAAAACCCGGCATGACCAAGAAAACTCCTAATACCTTTGACGGTAGTAGGATGAGGCAATTTGGAAATAACATCAACTTTTGCTCTATCTACCTCAATCCCATTTTTGGAAATCTTATGGCCAAGGACTATGCCTTCTTTGACCATAAAGTGGCTCTTCTCCCAATTTAGACAAAGATTGGTGTCTTCACACCGTTGAAGCATTTTTTCTAAATGGGAGAGACATGTATGAAACGAGTCCCCAATGACCGAGAAGTCATCCATAAACACCTCCATTGTTTCCCCAATCATGTCGTGGAAAATTGCCATCATACATCGTTGGAACGTGCCAGGAGCATTACATAGGCCAAAAGGCATACGTCTGTAGGCAAAAGTTCCGTATGGGCAGGTGAATGTGGTCTTTTCTTGATCCAGCGGATCAATGGGGATCTGAAAGTAACCCGAGAAACCATCAAGGAAACAATAGTATTCGTTCCCTGCTAATCTCTCAAGCATCTGATCCATGAAGGGTAGAGGAAAATGGTCTTTACGGGTGGCTTCGTTTAACTTACGATAGTCAATACACACACGCCATCACGTAACCAATCGAGTTGGAATTAACTCGTTTTCTTCATTTGTGACAACAGTAATGCCACCCTTTTTTGGAACGCAATGAATTGGGCTAACCCAAGGACTATCAGAGATCGGGTAAATTAAACGGGCATCAAGAAGTTTGAGAACCTCTTGTTTGATAACCTCATGAATCTTAGGATTCACCCTTCTTTGATGTTGGACCGCTGGTTTGAAGTCATCCTCCATTAAGATTTTGTGAGTACAAAACTCAGGGTTGATACCCTTAATGTCGGAGAGTTTCCAAGCAATTGCTTGCTTGTGTGACTTCAAGACCTTTATGAGAGCAGTTTTCTCCTCCTCAGTTAAGTCTTTAGCAATTATGACGGGTAATTTATCATCACCCTCCAAGAATGCATACTCGAGATGAGGAGGTAGGTCCTTAAGTTCAACCTCGGGAAATTCTTCAGTAGATGTTTGTACTGATTTGATTTCCTCATTTGTGATCTCTTTCGGAGGGAGTGAAGGTAATGGATCTTCGTTTAACAATTGCTCAAGATAAAGAATATCCCCCTCCGAATCATAAACACCATCAATTCCAGGCGGAATTGATTCATCACTAGCAAGAAATTCATCGATCTCTTCAAGAAAGAAGTCACCTCCCTCAAACGGAGTGAGAGAGGGGGAAGAGTCGGCAATGATTGGTTTAGAAGATGTGGTGGAATCCCCACTCACAGAATTATGAAGATAACCAAGAAACTCTTGAGAGTACTCCTCTGAAACAATATCAATTAAATCGACTCGATTAACTGATTCAGTATCATAATTTGAGGAGTACCTTGAAGTTTGATCAAGGTTAAAGGTAACAGCTTCATTACCCACACGTAACGTGATTTCTTGCTCAAATACATCAATAAGAGCACGGCCCGTTCTCAGGAATCCTCTCCCAACAATGAGAGGAACCCGATGATCGGCATCGAAATCAACAACCACAAAATCAGCTGGAAAATGGAACTTTCCTACTTTCACAAATACATCCTCGGCGATGCCAAGAGGACGCGATATAGAACGATCTGCAAGCTCAAGAGTCATGCAGGTAGGAATAAGTTCCGGAAGAGAAAGTTTCTTCCACACTGAATAAGGCATCAGATTGATGCTTGCTCCAAGATCGGCAAGGGCAAAGCATTCAATCATCCCTGGAAAAACACAAGGAAGAAGAAATTTTCCAGGATCTCCCAGCTTCTCGGGGAGCTTCTTTAACAAAACTGCTGAGCAGTTCTCGTTCAAAGGAGTTTTGGCCATTTCAAACAGCTTTTCCTTGTTGCTTAGCATGTGTTTGAGAGTTGATGCAAACTTGGGCATCAGCATGATGGCATCCGCAAAGCTTATGTCAAAATGAAGTTCTTGGAAAATTTGAAAGAATTTTTCCATTTGATGACTGGCTTTTTCGCGGAGTTTTTGCTCATTTAAACGTGAGAGGTAAGGAATAGAAGTTTTGGATTTAGGGTTGTCAACTGGAGGTTCAAAAACAACTTCAGGTTTGGTTTTGGATTTCGGGACAACTTGAGGATGGACATTGCTGGTACCTCCGTTATTATTAGGAAGTTCCTTGTCCTTTGTCGCCTCAGGTTCACTTTCCACTACCTTCGGGAGAGAGGAAGAAGAGGTAGTAGGAATAGCGGGTCCATCATACGAAGCACCACTTCTGGTTGTGATCGCCTTTGCATCTTCCCTCGGGTTAGCGATCGTGTTGCTCGGAAGTTTTCCTGAGCCTGAGGGTCGATCATTTAAAGACTTCTTAATGTCAGAAATCTGGCTAACCAACAACCTGTTCATTTCCTCTTGGGATTTCATGAATTGCTTCAACAACTCATCAGATGATGGTCCAGTTGGAACAATGGCTTGATTTTGCACAGGAAAATTCTGGCCTCTATTGTTTGGATTAGGGCCTTGATTTTGAAAATTCCCTTGATTATTGCCATGAAAATACCCTGGGTTGAAATTTCCCAGACCTGGGTTTCTATTGAAATTTCCTTGGTGTTGGAAATTTTGATTTTGATTTTGAAAACCGTTGTTTGGACTAAAATTACCTTGGTTTTGAAAACCTTGGTTTGGTCTATTTTGATTTTGATTATGGTTTTGGTTGAAACCGGGAGGTCCAGGGTAGTGGTTAGGACGGTGGCTCGGGTTTATAGGAGCACGATATTGGTTGCCTCCTTGATTAGAAATCCCGCCCACAGCATTAGCTTCAAAAGGGTTACCATCGGTGGCCATACAGTTGTAGTAAGCATGGGGGCCACCACAAGTAACACAGACTTCCACTTTCTTAACTTCAGCAGGAGGTGAAGTCTGTGGAAAAGAGACTTTCTTTTGGTTGGAGAGAACCAAAGCTTGAATTGCTTCCGTGAGTTTGTCAATCTTAGCATCGGTGCTAGACTGACTCACGGGCGATGAAGAAGAAGGACCAACACTGACTTGGGAAACAACCGGCTTGCTTCGAGCAGTGCGGACTTTAGACTTGTTTTCAATGATCGCTAAAGCTTCTTTGACAGTTTTGCTTAAGAAATTTCCTCCAGCGGAGGAATTGAGAGAATCTTGATCAGATTGACTCACTCCGTTATAGAAAGTATCGAGTTGCATCAACTCGGAGAAACCGTGGTGAGGACATTTGCGAAGCAATTCTTTAAAACGATCCCACGATTCACTGAAGGATTCATCAAACTTTTGTGTGAACTTGATGATTTCATTTTTAAGACTCGTGGTTTTGGAAGGTGGATAAAATTCATTCACAAATTTCTTCACCATATCTTCCCATGTCTCGATTGATTGAGGGGGTTGTTTTTCAAGCCAAATCCGGGCTTGTCCCTCAAGAGAAAATGGGAACAGAAGAAGCTTAACAGCATCTGTAGGGACATTCTTGTATTTGATGGTAGATGCAATCTTGTTAAACCATCGAATATGAGCATGAGGATCATCCCGCTCAAAACCATAGAATTGACTTGAGGTTACAAGATTCAGTAACCCGGTTTTGAGTTCAAAATTTTCAGCCACGATGGCTGGGATAACAATAGCATCTCCATACCCGTCGATGGGTGCCTGGAGAAGCTCACACATAGGACGTTCTTCCGCCATGATAACGGAAGTAGTGTGAGCAGTCCGGATCTCAGATCCGACTGATGGAGCAGAAAGTCTACGGACACGCCTTCTTGGAATCTTGACAAGCTCACGAAATGGGCTTACAGATCTAGAAGAGCGAGTGCGCATACACTAGAGTTAACTCTAAGAGACCTCAGAGTTAAGGAGAGGAATGGGAATTATGAAAATATTTTTGATGAGAATGGGAAAAGAGGAATCTTTTTGGGTTTTCTGGTTTTGACAAGTAGATATAACAACAAATCCAATTAAAACAAAATCGAGGCAAAACAACAGTGAACTTAACCAATAATCACAAGATGAATGGCTTCTTTGAAAAAGGTACACCAATCACAAGGACACAAAGGCAAGTTTTAATCTTTGGTTCGGGAACTTATTATGGTCGTACCCCCAGTTAGGTAGTACACTGCCTTGGTTTGCGGTGGTAATCTTTTATGTTGTTATTATTAAACAAAGAAAACGACAAATCTTTTTGTATTTTTATCTTTGATATATATATAGAAACAAAAGAAAAATATTTTTGTGTTTTATAAGTTTTTGGATGTTTTTGGGTTTTTGGATTTTTTACAAGAAAATATATATAGATATAGATAGATGGTATGAACAAGGAGTGATTATTCAAATTACTAATCTGCTAAACGGAAGATAATTAGCACAGCTCCCCGGCAGCGGCGCCAAAAATTTGATCGGTGCCAAACCGTCAAGTTTTCTCACACAAGCTAGCCACTTGTGAATGGCTAACCGTAAGAAACTTAAAATAGTTCAGACACAAATGCAATGAAGATCAGAGGAGTATAGGGTTTCCCCGGGTCGTTAAGTCCCAACGAGTTGTGCGATGAATCACCAAACGAATAGTGATCGAGAGGATTTGAATGGAAAAGAGTTTTGAATGATTATAACCAAAGAGAAAGTATATAAATTACAGAGGCTTAAATGCAAATTAAATAAAATTAAAAAGATAAATTATATTAAATAAACGCTATCACTATTTGCAAAATGATGTTTTTGATTTTTTCTATTACAAATTTAACTTTAAAAACTACGTAACGTACAAAAGAAAATGTGATACTGAAGCAGTATTAATCCTAAAAATATGAAAATGATATTTTTACAAACCTAATGATAAAAGAAAAGTTTTAGAAAAAGAAAATTATTTTTAAAACTATTTATCTAATTATTATTAATTAAAAACTAATTTTACTTATTTAATAATACCCTAAAATACAAGAAAATATGAAATAAAGCTAGAAAAATGAAATTATTACTTGGAAAAATCTAAAATAACTAAAGAGAATTTTCAAAACTAATTTTATATTTTTCTGATTATTTTTGTATTTTTTATGAATTAAAAACTATTTAAAACTATTTAAATTGCTTAAAAATACAAATTTAACTAAGAAAAATCTAGAAAAATAATTTTTTGACTTTTTATATTTATCTTAACCTAGGAAAAATGAAAACTTATTTTTTGAAGTTTTTCTGATTTAATTGTATTAAAAGCTAATTAAAAATGCCTAAAAACTGTTTAAAATGGAGAAAAATACCAAACAGTACTGGAAAAATCTGAAAAATTCAAGATAAGTCTAAAATAATATTATGAATCTAAGAAAAATATAAAAACATGGCCTGTGTGTAAGAATTTGAAACTACAATGCAAAGTGCTTATAAATAAGCACTTGAAATAAGCAAATTAACACCAAAGACACCCAACTGATTACAGAAGCTATAAAATGCTAAAACTACCCAAATGCAACTAGTTACAACTGCTCTTAACCTCTATTGTGCTTATTTAACAGATTTGATGATATGAGCTTAAGTGCAAAATCAGTTTCCAGCTACTAATTTTAAGCCCAAGTATAAGCTACTCAATAAGCTGAGCCTCAAAATCAAAAGTTGGATCCTACACTAGACCTGGGTGGCTACTTATAAACCAAAGATGAGCCCTGGATAAGCTCTGATGAGCTTGTTGCAAGCTCTGCAAAAACCTGTGCACACTCAGTATTCACTGAGTTTGTGCACAGGGGAAATAAGACCAAATTCACAAGCCAATTTGGAGCTTATAAAAAATTTAAAAAAATCTAAAAAAATGGTAATAAGAAAATAGACCAACTGAAGTTTTTAAAACCACAATTTCACTTGATTTGTTCCAGAAATGAGTCAATGAAAAATCATCTCAGTTGAGTGAAAAACTGGTTTTATGGTTTTGACTTTTGAGACAATTTTGAAAAGTTGACCAAATTGAGATTTAAAACCAATTTGTCAACTGATTATGATGCAATATGATGAAATAAACTTGATCCAATCTATGTCTATGATATCTAAGCACAAAACAAGCTTTTGATTTTATAAAATTCCAACAGTTAAGCTAATTGAGACAGATGAATGAGATTTTGACTTTGAGTCTGTGCAGGTGCAGTTTGATGACTGCAATGAGTGCAAATGATCTTAACCAACCTAAACCAACAGGTCTTACCCACTGAACAAGCCTCAAACAAAGGCTAACCAACTGATCCAAACACTACTTAACTCACTGTTTTGAACTTTGATTATTCCTAAATTACAAATCCAAGCTATTATTTATACTAAAACAGATTTAAACTACTTATTTGATACAAACAACAATGCTACAATTACCAAACAACTACTAAATTATTAATGCAGATATGAGAGTACCAAATAAAATCCAAACACTTACAACAGTCCCAGCCACAATGGCTTGCCAAACAGTTCAAGTAACCACTATCCTAACTCTATCATAAACCCATATTCACACTGCATCAACCCAAATCAGCTTCCATGCCTGCTTAACCAAATATGCTTCACAGTTGACTTTCGTTGACCAAGGACCAAAGTTACTTGAAGTTGATTTTTAAGCTCACAAAAAGCTATAAGTAGCTTATATAAGCTTATTTGAACTCAGAAATAAGCTATTTGAAGCTTAAACATAGGAACTTGAAACTGAAATTTTAAACAGTGAACATAAAAACTTGGAATTATAATAGAACTTGAATTGATGATTGAAAATGCATTACAATGATTTTCCAACTAAAGTTTAACACATAGAAACTGAAATTACAAGTTTTTGACTTAAACTAAAACAGTTATATAAAAAACGACATATAGGAATTTTTAAAACTAAAATCTACTACTTTCTCTTGCTTCTTCTTCCTCTTTTTATACCAGAAGGCTTCTCTCTCCAATCTGAGTGAATCCCACTTGCCCTTAGGACCATTGGATGGCTTGATAAGATCTTGGCCGTTTGATTGATTTTTGGCGCCAAAATGTGTTTTTAGCAGTGTGGGTTGAGTGTTAGGGGGAGGGATGCATTTAATGATTCTTGGAGTTTGGTGAGGTGGGGGGAACAAGGAGAGTGGGAATTGAGCTGGAGGTGTGGGAGCTTGAGTGTTGCAGGGATTTGGTGAGGAAGAAGAGAAAAAGGCGGGCAAGGGGTTGACTGGGGTATTTGACCGGAGGTTTTAATATTAAAGGGGGGGGGGGGTCAAATTGAGGGGGTCACAAAGAATTGGCAGGGTCCAAAGGGGTTTTGATAGGGTCCAAGGGTTCAAAGGTTTAGGCTTTAATACAAGGACCTTTTGTGTAATTTCTGAAAAATGGAGGACCAATTCTGCCATTTTGCAAAGTTGTTCCAAGGGACCATAAGTGACAAGTTTCCATAGTACAAGGACCAACATAGACATTTTCAAATTTCCAAGGACTATTTTTGCCAATTTTTAAACTTGAAGGACCAAACTTGTAATTTCCCAAAACTTTTGATATTTTTCACCAAAGGACTAATTTTGACAACTTATGATTTTAAAAGGACCTTTGGTGATTTTTCTTTTGAAATTAAGTGCTCAGGGACTATTTCTGACAACTTTTGAAACTTGGGTGACTGAAACTGGCAATTATGCAAACTTAGCTCATTTTTCATCTGATTTTAAACATTTTGCATCTGAAACATATAAAATGCAATTTTGAGATATTTTCAGCATTTTGATGCATTTATGAGCATTTTTAAGTGTTTTGCAGTTCAGATTTAACCAAAAATGATGAGTATTTACACACTCATCACACAGTTATCTCTTTCAATCACATAAGCATTAAGTACTTTTTGATAAAAATCATGACACTTAGAACATACCTCGGAGATAGGGGTTGATGCAGCTTCAGTCGACATCTTTAGAGTTTGCTGAGAAATTAGTTTTCTTCTTAGTCAGAGTTTCCACACAATCTCTGATACCAATTGTTGGATCGATGTACTCTAACCAAACTAACTTAAATAGCTTGTTAAGGTTTAACAACCTCGGATAAATCCTAAGTTATTAACAATAAAACACTGAGCAAACTCTATTAAGTATGCGGAATTTACTTAACAAAGCTAAGAAGAATAACTTTAACTTTAAACGATTTTATTAATAACTCTAACTCTGCTTATTATGCAGACTCTTTAACAACTCTAATAATATCGAACTTCTCTAAAACTCTAATAAAATCACGTATGTCTAATATCAATCTAGGGGTCCTTTTATAGGCTCAAGGATAACCCTAAACGATTTACAATTCTTATCATTGTACATCAAGTAAACAATACATAGAAAGTTCTAGATAAACATAACTTTCTATCTTTAATCTAATACAACCGACTTATAATCTTTACAGTACTTTGATGATAAGCAGTACTTTGACTTCTTGCAATACTTTGACTTCTTGCAGTACTTTATCTTGCTGCAGTACTTTGTTAATCTTCAGTACTTTAATCTTTTATATCCCAACAAATACCCTTCATAACAAAGAGATGAAAAAGAGAACACGTTCGGTATCGATGGCCGCTGATGACAATGACACAGTGGTGATGTTCGCTTAACAACGGCAACGAATGGCTACGCCGGTGGACAACTGCAAATAGTGGTTGTGGCCTTTATGTGTAACAGCTAGTTTTGTTTTGTTTTGTTTTGTTTTGTTTTTTTTTTTTGATGTACCCTATATGAAGATAGTTGTATGGCTGTTAAAAAAATTCCGAGAAATTAAGCCGATTCGCTTAATTCAAAACCACAATAAACTGATAACTGACGAAACCGAAACTGAGTAAACCAAAAACTAGAAAAAACCGCTTATGACAGTTCGGTTTAGATTTTTAGTTTTATTTATCTATGGTTACCAAACCAAACCGTGTATCATATACATGTGTTTTAATAGATATTCATAAAATTATACTATTTATATTAGTACACTAATTTTATAGTATAATGGATTTTTATACTTACCTAATGTGAAGTTTCACTAACGTTTATGTTTTATATTTATTAAAGTGATCGTAACCTATTAAAGACACTCGAAAAGCGAACACAACTTAAAAAAAAAAAAAAAAAAAAAAAAAAAAAAGATGTATATAAACTATAAAAATTTAAAGACCCTATAAGCGACTCCGTACATTATTGTAGCTAAAACTATATATGCTGAGTTATTAAGTTGTATAAAAACCAAAAATTCCTTATAAACTGTTAGTTGTTCTACTTTCGCAACTAGATCAACTCTTAAGTTCTTCTTGCTCGTTTATTTGAACAACATCCACTCTCTTCCAAGCCTCCTGAATCCAATTCGCGTGTCCCTCCTAAGATCATTGAAAATAATTAAGTTGCAATAACAATCAACTAGTCAATTTTGATGCACATAATTGGCAAATAGGTTTTTGACTGAAATGTTACTTGAAACGTTACTGTTGGGACAGATGAAATATTTGTATTGTAGAAAGGTATAAATATACGTTTGGATGGTTCTTCCAGCCTTCGACATTTATCAGGATTACGTGGTGTTGTAGCCGGACTGAGTGAAAGTTTGGAAGCCTTATCGATACCCTTTGTATCATACGGAGCTATGTTCTGGATGCTATATTGGAGAGAACCCAACTATTTATTATTAGTCACTACTTATATTGTACATATATTATCTAACATTAGATACGCAGATTCATGAAAACCATACATCAACGTGTCGGTGATCACAGAAAGATTAATAACTTTCATCCGTATCTTCATGATTCCTTTTTCCGAATACTCATCAAAATGGTAGATATACCTTGACAGTTTCTCAACATTTGCTTCTAGTTTCTGCTAGTTATCCTCAAATAAAAGTTGTTTTCTAGCTAAATCTTCCTTTGTCATCTCATCATTAAACAACTTGTAACCAAACATATAAAATGCAACTGGATATGAATATGAAAGTACATGCCTTGATCTAAAGAGCCGGTAAAGCCCATTTGTAACCCACGAATAATCCCTTACACATGAATCATATCTCTTTAAATCAGACAACTTACTGAGTACGTAGTTCTTTAGCTTAGATTCTTGATCGGATGAATAAGTATAAGCTTTGTAATGATTAAGGTAATGTATATACCAATAGTGGACCTGCCTTGAGAGCTCAGAACTATTCTGAATGTCTGCCTTATACCAACCGCAACTGTGGCTACGATCAGGTGGACCACTGCATTGCCAACTATTTTACATGCAATTATAGTAAGAAATAACGGTGAATTAAAAAATGTACAGCTGGATTTGATGAAAGGGGTGTTTGGGAACACTTGAAACTACTATCTGGTTAAAGAAGATAAGCAACAAGAATGAACTCACCAAAAACCTTGTCCACAAATGCATTTCACTCGATTGCAACCGGCCCATATATTTATGAACAGGTTTGTGACACTTTGGGCAAGGCTTTGTATGAACATTAAACCATTGCACACTATCTAATTCATCTCGGTCTCTTTTTGTCCAGAGGGCCCACATGGCGCAAGAACACGATGAATATGCTTTAGATAAACAATTGAAACATAATTGCTTGCCACATGAGTACTCTACTTCACAGAATTCATCTTCAACGCGGATTGCATTCCCACAATGAGGTACACTCAGACACAAATTAACGATCTTATCATCAATGTATGACTCGAGAAAAAAGTGATCAAACTTATCAGCTAAATCAGGATGTCTTTCATGTACTAGATTTCGAACTCTGGCCTCATCACAAATAGTCAAGCATTGGTCACCCACTAAATCGTCTGCTCTGTCACTCACTTATTTGTACAATAAAATGTGTTGTTCCACCTAAAACAAAAATTGACTCAAATATATAGCACTCTTCAGTTCCAACAAAAGATCAAAAGTTACAAAAAAATAAAAATAAAATAAAATAAAATTTGTAAAAGATCAAAAGTTACAAAAAAATAAATAAATAAATAATAATAAATTGGGGTAAAATCCATAAATACTCAATGTACTTTATATTCTAACTCATTATGCTTCATCTACTCTATTAATTGTCATTATTAAAAATAAACAAATTTGCATATTCTCATAATACATATTAAAATGCAGTAATTTGAAAATGTTCTTTATTTTATTATTTCTTTATTATTTCAACTAGGACAATTAATATTGATGTGTAATATTTATTCCAACTAGGACAATTAATATTGACTTGTATATATACTTTAGTAAAGTAACTAACACTTACTACATCCGTCTCAAAATTATAGTCCCCGTTTGACTTTTTTGGTCTTTCTTTTTCAACTTTGACATTAAATATTTTTGTTTATTTTATATAATAGTTGATGAAAATTATACCAAATGAAAATACATTAAAAACTCAATCCATTCATATATTTTGCATCAAGTATTATATAACACAAACAAAAATACTTAAGGTCAAAGCTGTAAAAGAATGACCGAAAAAGTCAAAAGGGGACTATAATTTTGGGACGGAGGGAGTACGTTTTTCTGCAAACACACAAAACAAACCATAGATTTAAGATTGACAGATGTGTTTGAATTGACTTCGATTCGTCTAAGGTAAGTAACTAGAATGTCAATTATTTCAATTTTATACAATTGCATTGCAAATATATTCATGAATTTTCAAATCCCTAATTTAATTTAAAACCCTAATTTTGCAGCTTGAGGGCAAATGGTTACTTTCACAGTGTTTCTACACCATGACGGTGCGTTTGTTACTAATCCACTTCAATACATCCATGGGGAGAGGCGTGTAATTAATGACATTAATTTTGAAGGTATGTCGTACACTGACTTCTATCCTAGTTCAAGCAAGTCAACAACTTAGCATACCTGAAACTACACAAGATCATCAAAAAAAAATGAGGAAGAGGAAGCAAGTTGCATTAGATCAACCAAGGTACAAATCTTAGAGGATAGCAAATCAAAAGGAGGAGTTTATGTCTAAAAAGTATGAAAATGAGTGGCATCTCAGTTGATTAAATTCCTATGTATTATGTATGGTGAAGAAGACTTTAAAAAGCTTATCTTTTGTTGTATTTGATAAGGTTTGAATGGCACATGTTTTGTAAACAATGCACAGGCAAAACCTTTATTCTATGTGTGAATGGGAAAATCAAAGCATCTTTACCTTTTATTGCTTGCCTTTTATTGCTTATCTTTACCTTTTATTGTGTCTATCTTTATTAAAGTTTTCATCTACCAAGATAGTGGAAAGATATATTTATTGCAGAAAATTTGCACTTGGTCTGCAAGATTGGTGAATGGATGCCAATTAGTGTTATGGTCTACACCAACAAGATGAAAAAATATCCACCTCATTTACTTAGGTGGATTATAAAAGTTAACAAAATGAAAAAATAAATACCACATCACTAAAAAGCGGGTGCATACTTGTTTTACTATGTGGTTTGAGGGTTTTGAGAGTAGATGAAGCATAATAAGTTAGAATATAGAGTACATTGAGTATTTATGGATTTTACCCTAAAAAAATTGTGCTACGATCACCAAACTTTTTAAGTTTTACTATTAAGGTCACATACGTATGCATCCAGACTCGTTTATACCATATCTTAAATATATGTGAAACGATGAAGTATCTTTCCAATGTTTTGAATATTCTACGATGTTTTGATTAATAAAACTATAAAAGTAAAACCACAGGATTTCTTCATTATTAATAGCACTTAACTAATGACCAACTTATAATTTTTTTCCCCCTCAAGGTGAACAATATCTAAATCACAACAAGATTTACAAAGCTATAGGACAATCCACAGACAATCACTGTGAATTACCTACAGCCTCAACAACATATAAACATGTTATACTAGACTAATAGCATTCTCCTCTATACACTACTGTGTTATATATACTCAGTTCCTTATACCAAACACTATACAGAAATTCTATTAAAGACTACAGACCATTTCATTTCAACATTTCTATCTTAGAATTGTTGTATGCTAATATCTAAAAAAACCATGTAACCTGAACAACGATGCAAATCATGACAAGACACACTTACAGTTGATACCTTACTCTTACAGTTGATACCAAAGTAATGTCCGCAGTCCATCGGAGAAGGAAAGTTGTAAGTTTCTCAAACCATTGTCTATTTGCTTGCTTCAGACCCTCAAGGGATTTGGTAAGCTTGCAGACAATGTTAGGTGGTAAGTTCTTAATTAGGATAACCTTGACGTACTGTCATGTATACTTCTTCATGAAGATCTCCGTGCAACTCCTCACCATCTCAAAAAAAGGTGAATACACTCAGTGAGTACCCAAAGAAGTAAACGTTTCATGAAATCACTCTGCAACTATATGTGCACATTGTGTGCTCTTTTGGTTTGCAGATGTTTGATATACAAATTTTGTAATTTAAATAGAAAAAGCCACATTAAGTTAAGAAATTTAGCATATATTGATCGACCCACAATGAGATGAATCAAAAGAGATAACATCAACAGTTTAACGTACAACAGATACGTAAGTATTTATTCAAAGATGTTAAAACATACATCTGAAATATTAAAAGCAATAACATAACATAGACATACAGAACGGAATAATGAAGCTTGTTCCCTAACTTTATCATGTCAAGACTAAACCAGTGCCACTCATTTTCTCATAGATTAATTTGTCTATCTTTTCTTTCATCTCATCCGTGAAGTAGTTCTCCCAATCACCATCCGTTGCCTTCCTGAAAAAATGTCGGTTTTCTACCACAGTATTCATTGCTTGAAAATTTCCAGTTTTGTTCACTTCTAAGTTGCTAAGATTCTTAAAGCTGCACAAATTTATAATTTTTTCAATCACACCTGCATTCTCTTCTTCTCTTGAAAAAGGATACCCTAAGAACTCCGCAAGGGTCATCACATGGCTCATAGGGTCCCTTTTCAAATCTTCATATTTCAAGAAAAGTATTGTCCCTGGCCTTTCCAGGCTTGCTTTCCAGTATCCCAATATATGATCCCAGTATGGTCCAAAATATGAAATACCTTGACAAAATTCATGAAATGCCTCTTCAAATGGCGCATCTTCTACGGATAACTTTCTTAATTCTCTAGCGAAATGGTAATGAGAGACTACGACATCTTTGATGTTGCGGTATATGTATACAATCTTACAGTTTGAAGTTACAACTGATTTTGGCAATGAAGCATAAGGAAGGTGTGTGGCCGCTAGTGGGAAAGATGAGTTCTTCTGATTTTCTTCACTTTGCTTAAGATCGAACTCTATGTGAGGAAGGAAATCGTGTGGTAATGCTGTGAGCAAAGGAGAATTGGATTCATCAAACTTATTCCGGGTTACAATGGAAAAAGCCAATGCTTTTAACCAAGTTGTACCAGTTTTCAGGCTACTGCACAGTAATACATCATTTGGTTGAGCCTTGTAGCGTTGTTGAGCCAAAGTTACTCCTTCAAGGACCGAGTTTGTAATCCAAAAGCCTTCGTACATGTAGTAGGTCAGTCTGCCTTTCGACCAACTGCTAGTGTGTTGAGGAAGTGTTTTCACGATCTCTTCCATGGGGGGTGAACTATTTAGATAGAAATTATATTCTTTAGGTGTGCATGCACAATAACTGAACCCTTGATTTATAGATATGTTTGTGTTCAGATATATGTTATAATTTCGTCCCTACATAGGTTTTTAGTATAAAATTTAATATAATTTCATAACAATTTTGTAAAGATTGTCACTAATAAAAAATTGAAGTGCATGTCTCGGCCTCTCGGGTATTTAATAACCCATGCTTTTACATATACGGAGTTCTAGTGTTATAGTCAATTTAATAATAATAATAATAATAATAATAATAAAAAAGGTTTTTCTACACGTGTTTGTACTTTTATGTGAATCCTAATATACTTTTTTGTGAGCCCTTACGTACTTACGATGTGCTTAACTTGTGCCCTAAGGGCACAAATTAGAAAAACCCTAATAATAATAGTAATAATAATAATAACAAAAATAATAATAATATTTAAAAAAAAAGTTTAAATTACATGAGTATTTATTGAATTTATAAATTTACTAGAGTATATAAAATTTTACACTTAAGTCAATAAAATTAAATTTAAAATTAACGTTTTTTAATTTTTTTGGACATGATTGTAAATTTATTAATCAAACAGAATACAATATTGTTTTAAACTTAGTCCAAAAGTATATAAAAAAACTCCCACGGTCATGTGTATTTTTGTCTTTTCATATGTTTAACAAGTAATTAGAACCCGCAGCGATGCGGCGGGGTGTTTTGATATTGCCGTTAGTAGTATGTGTCTGTAACAGCGGATGTCAGTGATGGAGTCGCCCATGACAACATAATCACGGCAGATTGACAATTCATATTGTAACTCGGCTCTTCGACCAATAAGATTCTCACTGAAAATCAATCTGAACGAATCAAGCAAACAGAAGATTTCATAAGGGATAAACGAAGGCTCAAATGATAAATATGACTTTAAGAATCCAAGAATATGTACAAACATTGAATCTTTATTAAAATGTGGGTAGTTGCTATTGCTCGTTAAAAATGATTCTGACTCAACATTTCTTTAGTTCAAATGGACAATTTTGGGTGTTCTGATGGTTGCCACTTTCTAAGAAGATAAGGGATTGTTTGGATAGCTAATTAAAGGGTTTCTATTTACTTAAAAATAACGACATAAGCAGTTGTAAGCAATCTCAAACAACCTATTCCTTTAACTAAGCAATCGGTACATATTTGAATTGTCAATATGCATATCTAAACTTGTAAGACAGTGAGTTTTAGCAACCGCTCGAGCATCTAGTATCTTTCTGATGTGCGCAGAAAGGCGCATTCGGGGTCGAGAAAACCTCATTTTCTACGAGCAAGTTTTCAACCCTCTAGGCAGTGAACCTAATCGTTGTAGTGTAGTATGGGGTAAGCCTCGGGGGTTGATATCGTTCTCTAGGGGAATAGGAATGCTAGTAAGAAATATATGACGAGAAGGTGGGGTTGAGGATGATTTTTTTTTTTTTTTTTTTTTTTTTCGGTTTTTTAGAAAGCTAAGGTAAAATCTCATGGCAATTGTTTTGGGGGGGGGGGGGGGTATTTCTACCGATTTTACTACTTCTACTAATTATCTAAATTATCTAATTATCTAATTACTACGGATAGCTATGTTTAATTGAGGTGTGCTCGTATGATAATTAAAGATGTGTTCACTTAGATACTATTACTCCCTAGTTATCTTTTATTGGTTGGTTGAGTTGTCACGTCCTTTATCTTAACGCGTTGTATTCCTAAAAGTCATAGGGTGTGCGTATCCCCTAGTTCTATGAGGTTATCTCTCGTATATGATTCACGGAATCGACAAACCTAAGCTATTCCATCCGTGCACCATATCATCATTAAGCATACTCAAGCATTAAATACAACGATAGCCTAGATGAACTCCTAAGCCAATTTCAATTAAGACAAGAAACAACCTAACAACAATCAATAACTAGGTTTCATAGATCTAAGCAACCATACAAGTAATTTAGCTAGACATGTTAGACAAGCAAGCATACACACAATCAATTGAATATGGGGTAGATATAATGATAAATTGGATTAACAAACTTATCTTGATGTGTAAAATAGGGTATTGGACCCTAGAATATTGTCCAAGTCAGAATACAACTGAGTTAGGGTTTGCTCTCCAAAATTCTACCTCCTAAAATACAGAAAAATCGAATTCTATATATAGATTTCCAATCGCGACGACGTCGCCTTTTGCATGCGACACCGTCAGGTCGCCGTCATTAGGGTTTCGTCTGGGCCAAGTCATCGATGGGACGGCGTCACTTGAGAGTTGTGACGCCATCGATCTTTAGTTGAGACGTCGTCTGAATTCTAGATCTGGGCCGTCTAGAGTGAAAACTGTGAGTGACGCCCTCATGTATCAAAGAGAAGAAGAGAAAAATAAAAGGGTAAAGAGGGGAGATAAAGCAAAGATTACATTCCAAGCTTGCAGATGAAAAGGATGGTGTTTGTTATAGTGGTAATTCCAATATCTGACATTAAACACAACAGACCACTCTTTCACTATCAGAAAAGACTTTACATGAGTCAGATTTATTGACATGATTATACATCTCCTTTTAACATACACACAGATAATATAAACTACATCACAAGACTGGATAAGAAGGAAAGAATATACTTAGTATCATGATTTTTGGAGTAAGTAAGAAGAAAGGATATATCACCGATCATTTGTATCAACGTTGATCTACATCCACTCCTCGATAGGTTGACAACAGATGGGGCATTTGTTTGTTTAATCTCTCAATGCTTCGGCACACTCACTACCTAGACACCGAATCATGCAATAAAGTTAGAATTAAAAAAAGTCATCAAACATGAAAATAAATAGCATACAGAATGAGAAAGACTTGCCGGGGGACTTTTCAAGTATTTCCACGCGAAAGTGGCAGTTGACACGACTCAATTACACCTCTACTAGCCGGGTACCCGCGCACAGCGGCGACGATAAGTATAGTTATATGTGTTTGCTTACCCGTTTAGTGAATTCGTTTCACAACACTTCGAATGTATATGTGTTAGTTGTAAGTGTTTGTTTGGGTTACCCGTAACTTTCCCGTAGCTTTCCCGCGACATCATTATTCCCGCATATAGAAATACCCTCGCAATCTCTTACGCGTCAAACACTACCCCAAAAGTATATGATTTTGACGAATCAAGATTATATTGATTGAAATAAATGAAATAAAGGTTAAAGTTGTAAAAATTTGAATTAAAATAAAATAAACCCATTAAAAATATAAAAACTAAAAACTCATAAAAATATATCAAAATGGATGTTGAATTAAAGAGCATAAAATTTTAGAAAATATGGTGAAATTAGATTATCAAAAAAATAAGTAGATAAAAAGATATTTTAATTTAAAAATAAAGATGAATTTTTAGTTGAGAAATGACACATGTCATTTTATAATTGGAGCTATTTATCTTAATTTTTAGTGGTTAGGAGTTAGGTTTGGAGTTTGTTAGAAGTTAGGCTTGGAGTTTGTTAAGAAGTGACACATGTCATCTCATGATTGGAGCTCCTTATCTTAATTTTTGGTTAGAAAAACTCTTTCCATAATAAGCAAGTAAAAAAGTCTGAATTTTTAAGCCTTCTAATTTTAGAAGGCCTAAATGCATTATAAAGTAGTATAGATTAGCCAAATACTTCGCAGCTTCACGTCTTATCTTCTACTGTAAATAAAATATCATTCAGTGCTATCATTCAGCTTCACGTCTTGTCTTCTTCTGCTGTAGATAATAGCATTTGCAGATAAGTAAATGAATCATTTAGACTTGGATTACTCTATTTGACCATCTCTAGTGGTTCAGTGCTATCATCGAAGACTTTACCTTTAGTGTTCATAACTTAGAAGTGCATTCATCACCTTTTTATAATTCTAAATAACCGGTTGGGACGTAATGAATCAAGAAGCGAACACCTTATTACATATCACTTTAGATGTTCTAATAACATTTTAGGCATTTAATCAAACACTAGTGTTCAAAGACATAGTTTCCACAATACAGCTTCATATTTTTCAAACTAAACCATTAATCATCAACAAAAAATCGTACCTTTTTATAATCGTTGAACTACTAACCTTCAATATATCCCCAATTTGAGTTGAAAGAAACCTAATACATGAACATACAAAAAGAATTATTAAGATTCAATAGATCCCAAAATCGTACCTTTGTTGTATCATCATCAATTTCCGTCTTGGTTAATCTTCCTCAATCAGATTCTACCTACAAAAATATCAAAAAAATGACCAAAATAATCAAAATTTTCTTGAATAAATGAAGATGATGGGGAAACGAATCACAATTTTTTTTCCAACAATGAATCAAAAAATGGTTAATTTATCGATGAATAAATGAAGATATGATAAGGAAAAGAATTTGATAGTAATGTAACAATCAATATTTGAGTTTGGGTATGTGTTTTGAATTTTGGGTGAGTTTGTTTAGGAAAGAGCGAGTGAATTGGGGAGAGTGATTTACTGTTTTGACTGGCATTGAAGCATAAATTAATTTAGGAGCGGAATGAGTGGGGATTCTGTTATTGTTTTTTGATAAGATGGAAGATGGTAATATTTTGTTGGTATATCAATTTTGGAAGGCATTTTGTCTCACAACTTGTTGATTGCTCCACTAGTTGAGGCGCATGTATGTGGACATCTAAACCCGGGTTCGAATCTTGTAAGTTACAATTTTTTTAAATGTAGCCGAGAGTTGTGCCATGTAAGTTTTTCCATGTCACCATTATAGTGCCATGTAAGCATTAGTGATGTGTCATACTTAGTCCCATCTATAATCTATACTACTATATAAAACATTTGAGACATGCTATTAATAGAAGGCTTAAAAATTAAGATTCAACAAATTACTTGTATTAGAAAGAAGTGTTTTACAAAGCTTGTATCATACACATAATTAAAGTTTAATAAAGAAAATTAAATGTCTTAATTTATAAAAACTTGTAATAGCCTTATATTAATACAACCCATTTATACCGTCAATTAAATATCGATTTGTAACAGTTAAATATTTATAGAGTCCATCAAATGTCCATTTCAACCAGACTTGTAACAACCAAACCTCAATCATATAAAAGCCAACCTACAAACTCAAACATCAGTACAAAACACCAATCTCATCTCTCTCTAAACTAAAACATGCACAACAAGCATCCCTCTCTCTACACCAGCCACCACCACCACCACCACCATCTAAATCTGCCGCCACCATAAAAGAAAAAGATGAGATGAAGAAAGCAGAAATTAACAAACAACAATAACAAACAACAAAATCCTCACTACAGTCCTCAAATCACATTATACGAAACCAACTACAACCTACAACTCGTAACTAAGAAGATACAAAAAGATCTCGGTTTTATTTATCATGACTCGAAAACAAAGAACTAAAGATCTCAGTTTCGTGTTCGGTATTAACAAAATCTTTTAAAGATTTATAACACGATAATCATCACATATCTGTGAGAAACAACCACTTCTCTTATATATCCGAAAAGTTTAAAGAAAAGACAATAACAAATCTGTTATTATCCTTCTTTGTTTCTTTAAAAGATAAACAAAAATATTAAAAGGTACCTACCCGAGAACTTTAAAAGACCTTGAAGTGCCTGTATAATATTTTGGAGATATAAGGTTTGAGTTAGTTTTAACTGTGTTTTGTTCGTGTGATGTAGGAATGAGTGAAATGAGTTTTTGTTTAATGGAGAAATAAGGTTGGAGGAAGCAATGTGGATGGTAGATGCATTTTTTGTTGCAAGAAGGAATGACTACGAGTTGTATATGTGATAAGGGTTACGAGAATTTTTTTTGTTGTAGATGGCTTTATATAACTTAAAAGAATTAAGGCTTAAGAGTTATTATGGGTTGGACTATGGGCTTATTTGGTTGGACCAATCCATTAGCCGAATTTTTTTGATATAAGTTGGGTTATTAACCGTACTAATTCGAATTTAGCTTAAATGGCTGGGATGATTTTACTAAAAGGGATGGTGTTGAGGTTATTATACATAATATCATTTACCATTTAAACTTGTATCGCTTATCAAATTTTGTCACATAAAAATAAAACAAACCTAATAAGTTGAAAATATTCACCGGCCCACTATAAATCGTATAAAAAAATATGAATACTCAACACTGAACACGCAACACTGAACAAGGACATATATTTATACTACATATAATGAGTGTATGGTCAAACATTAAAAAAGTGAAATCTTGAAAGTCAAAGGTGAAATAAATGCATATTATAATTAATACTTTTATTAACATACCATATTACTTAAAAATACAGTAATTTATTCACATTGTACAGCCAAATAAAAGCATTTCTACCAAAATAAAAACAACCAATTATAACACCCCCTATTAAAAAGTACAATAAAATTTTTACAATGTACAATTTAAACAAGCTACAATTTAAACAAGCTACAACATAATCCAAAATATAAATAATTATACACACTAATTAATATTATTTTAAAAAACCCTAAAATGAAAAGTACATGTTATTAGCTATGTAGTTAATCTCGGTGGTATACCACTGGTATCTCGGATCTCGGACCTTGACCGAAATCGACCGAAATTCTTCCGAAATACTACCGAAAACCCTTAATTTCGGTCATCTCGGACCTTGACCGAAATTTAAAAATCTTGCAAATTAACTACACAGGTTATTATACACATTATACAAGCCAGACCGGACCAAATGGTTAAACCAGGAATCGTTGTCGCCGCCGGTTCGGCTAACCAATAAAAGCCATCCGAAAACGAACCAAAGAGGACCGTTGAAACCGATACAAACTGGTGGAATTAGGTCTCATCGAGATCTACTTATCCGGTTAATCGTCACAGGGTACCCGCCGCCGAAACGTGCTTGTACCATGCTATACTATATATAAAAGAAAAACTAAAAAGTAATCTGAAAAGTTGAAACTAAAAAAAGAAATATTAAAAACATATATTTCAAAACGAAACTATTAATACACATCGAAAACCGGGTTGACCAGGGACGTTTCAAACCCGATGAGTTGACCCGTTTTCGACCCAACCCATCAGGTTGACTCGGTTTAAATCAACCCGTTTTTCGACCGGAACGGTTCAACCGGTTGAATCACCCGGGTCGAACCGGGTTTCAAAACATTTTGTTTAATCCTCAAAATTTCAAACTTTTATTATTTTTCGTTTATAACCCATAAACTTTTTTTTATCACTAAACGATCTTTCGCTATAAAATCTCATTGTTATACACGGGTACTCATCTAGTACAATTCAAAATATTTATGTAAACTAACTTTGACTCGAATTTATAGCATTGGCTAAACCATAATAAAAAAAAAAAAAAAAAAAAAAAAAAAAAAAAAAAAAAAAATTCCCATAACACAAATTATATATACTTTTATTTACTATACCACATTAGTTTGCACTAAGTTATACAAGTAGATGTTATACTTAAACTCATCACACTTTTTAATGGGTTGTATATTCGAAAGCTTGCTATAGATTTTTGATGTAGCTATAAAAATATGTTTATAATGGACTCTCATTTAATGCCCGATGCATTAATATAAAGGGGGTGATACTCACACCACATCTTTTGATGCATACACCACAACTTGTGTATTAAAGTATTGTAAGGTACAAACTATAATGTACAAATTATGGTGCATGCATCAAAAGATGTGATGTAGGTATCAATTCTCTTAATATAACACTTATAACTAATGTTATTCTTAAAATATCCGTTATTCAAAAGAAAAATTATTATACCACATGATACAAATCAATCAAGCTAATAATCTATTATAAAAATTTTGACCTGTGCTAACTTTCAACGTTAATAATCACAATTTCGTAATACTACTTGCTACAATTTTCATATCATCATTGCATTGTGATGGACAAATACTCTACTATTTTTATATGAGATAGTGTGAAATAAATTATTCCTATAATTCTATCAATGTCATTATCACAAAAAACTTATAATCGAATAATATTGTTTGTCACAAAAAATTGATTACAGAGTACCCGCCGCCGCAACGCGCGAATACTCTGCTAGTACCTTATAATGTATTTAGAACATCTATATTTAGAAGTCTTAAAAACATAAAACAAAAAAACATTTCTATAATAAGAAATTAACAAGACATTAATATATTCAAGATATTTAATGTAGTCAATTAATTAACTGGTCAATAAACACAATTAATGCAGTTATTAAAACATCCTTACATAAAAAATACAAATTATCAAGCATATTATACAACCAACTCAAACAAAATTATTAAATATCAATAATACAAATAATAAAGCACATTAAACAAATATTTAAGCCAGAACGGGTAACGGCCAAACGGGCTCGAGCCTGAACGGGCACGGACCAAACAGCCTCGAGCCCGAACGGCCACGGGATAAATTAAATTCTTTATATCCGTAAATTTATTGTTAAAAAAAACATAATAAACTAAAATACATAATTAACCGAGATATTTTATTTCAGGGTACTCGCCGTTGCAACGCGCGGGTAGCCTGCTAGTATATACGTATAGATTTTTGGTTTAATCCCATTGACCTGGTTGAGAGTACAACTCTAATATTTAGGATATTCGAGGTTATCTTTCAGGAAAAGAAGTCCATTTAACTCAAGTGGTTGCTTGCGCAATCCTAGCTATATAATGCCTAACTGAAAATGTTTTGTTAGTACAAATTTCAATATATAAAGATAATAATTGATATTTTTGTTAACTTTCTATTTTGTCGGAGACAAAGTTGTTGGACCTTAATGTTATAGAAAGTAAAGTTAAAGGTGTTTTAAGTATATATGTATTGTAATTTCGGTATAAACCCAAACTTGAATATGGGCTAAGTTTATTAGAAACGGTTATAAACCATTTAGTTAGGTTACAACATTTAGAAAAAGTTGTGTCGATTAGTTTTGGTGAAACGGTATCACTCTTATTTGTTGGTGCCTCTTCATTCAATATATATAGGGATCGAGTCTGTAATCAACATGGCAACCCACAATTCAGTTTATATCAGATTATTTAAACGGTTCAACCCAAATCTTTTTTGTTTCCTTAATGATAATTCTTGAATGGTGGCTGTACATACATTATGTTTGTTTGATGAATTCGACCGTGGAGAGATGCAAGACATGTGCGACATTGGTATCAAGAGCAATGGAATCAAACAACGATTGAACCATGTCGAAACAAAAAGAGAAGAAGGAAAGATTAGAAGACGGTTACATCGGCCACCAAGCCGACGGTTAACCAGGAGAAAGAGACACGATAGTCACAACAGGGAAGGAGAAAAAGAAAGAGACAGAGCAGATCTTCAAGTAGAAGATAAAGTATCGCAGGAACCAAAAAAGGAGGTTACGGGTTAGGATAAAAAGGACCCATCAGGTTTCATATTTTACAAAATAACCCTACACTTATAATATATATTGGATATATATAGATATAGATATGGAAAAATTACTTCCTTTTAGTTAAGTTAGTAATTTTTCTAAGTTATTATTAGAGAGTAAGTATTTGGGAAAATATTTAAGTACGTATTTATTTTTTCTTTTCAATATACTCTATTATTGATTAGAAAATAAAAGGGTATAATCCCAAATCAATTGAAGAAAGGAAGGAAAAACAAGTTTTGTACCTTTAATCTTACGAAAAACTTTTCACTTTAGAATTAAAATACAAAACTAGTAGCAAGTTAACCTAACCCTTGTGGTTCATAGCAAGTTAAAACGAATCCTTAGGTTTATAGCAAGTTCTGAACCTTAAGATTCAAATAGCAAGTAGAACCCTTGATTCAAACCAGCAAGCAAGTAGGATCATCGTGGTTCATTATCAGAAAGAAAGGATCAATTACTTTGGTCAAAGCAAGCAAGTTAAGCCCTAATTAGCAACTTGGTTAGGAGGGCGAAGGTTGATTAGCAAGTTAGTCAACGTTCGTACTTGGTAGCAAGTAGCCTAGATATCAAGTTTATTGGGTAGCAAGTAGCCCAAACAGCAAGGAATTTGATCGTAGATTCTAAGCAAGCAAGCAAGAGAAACTTCATAGTTTCTATATAAGCAAGGTACATAAGTACACAAATAAGAAAGCAAGCAAGAACGCAAGTAAGAAAGCAACACAACATGGAAAAGGGCGAAGAAGTCAAGAAGAACAAAACAAGAAAGATATTAGATGCTTAGGTCATTTTGCACGCGAATGCACCAAATGAAAGAAGAAAGACAAGGAGGAACAAGCACATCTCAATTATGAAATTGACGATGAACCCACATTGTTGTGAAGTCAAGTAAAGAAGATTCGATTGCAGCCTATAACATTAGGGAGGTGAATGTTGGACCTTAATGTTATAGAAAGCAAAGTTAAAGGTGTTTTAAGTATATATGTATTGTAATTGTTGGGATTTTAGAACAAGTTAACCAATTAACCTCTACGAGTACGCAGCGGATAAGGATCTAGTAATCGCAATTAGGTTAAACACGTCATTAATAAATAATTAATTAATATAACAATTAATTAATATAACAATTAACTAATACGGGTAATTAATTCAAGTAATAAATACGTTCGACACGTATACTCGTGTTTATCGTGTGTGCCCCCATCGGCTCACACACCTTTAGCCGTTTTCGTGTGTTTACAACTTCCACAAACCAACAGTAATTTCGGTATAAACCCAAACTTGAATATGGGCTGAGTTTATTAGAAACGGTTATAAACCGTTTAGTTAGGTTACAACGTTTAGAAAAAGTTGCGTCGATTACTTTTGGTGCAATGGTATCACTCTTATTTGTTGGTGCCTCTTCATTCAATATATATAAGGATCGAGTCTGTAATCAACATGGCAACCCACAATTCAGTTTATATTAGATTCTTTAAACGGTTCAACCCCAAATCTTTTTTGTTTCCTTAATGATAATTCTTGAATGGTGATTGTACATACATTATGTTTGTTTGATGAATTCGATCCTGGAGAGATGCAAGACCTGTGCAACAAAAGTTGCATACATATCTCAAAATGAGGAGACGGTGAGGAAGCTAATGCAAGGTGTTGCAACACACATAAAGGTGATTGCAGGTTCTTCTTCAAGACTATTGTTTTCTTTAATATAATGATCAACCTTTTAATTTACAAATTTGTAAATATTATTACGGATAAGATCTCAAGCTAGAAGCCACTCGCCGGTCTAACTACATGTTCACAAGGGGCATTACTAATGTACGTTTAACCATTTATTGTAGGGCAAATTGTCTGAAAAGGCATCGAAGTTGCCACCTTATCCTTTTGTTATCATGATCGGTGCAAAACCGTCAAGTTATCTCACGCAAGCTAGCCACTTGTGAATGACCAACTGTAAGAAACTCAAAACAGTTCACACACCAATGCAATTTAATATCAGAGGAATATAGGGAATTCCTGGGTCGTTATGTCCCACGGAGGATGAATTGGTGTATAAACACTTGATCAGATGATAGAATGATCACTAAGGATAGTGATCAGTAAGGTTTTGGATGGATAATTACCTAAAGAAAAGATTTGTAAATTACAGCGACTTAAATGCAAATTAAAAGAAATAAAAGAGTTAAAATCTATTAAATAAACGCTATCACTATTTTTACAATGATGTTTTTGTGATTTTATAAAATAAAATGACTTAAATAAACTATATTAACTAAAACGTAATCCTAAATTATCTAGAAACGTGGTTTAAAATGAAAACGAGCGTTACGTTTAAAAATTACGCTGGAGCGCAAGCAAAAACGTAAAATTTATGAAATAAAAGGCCTACGAGTGTAAAACTAATTTTTTTACTTACTATATGATAAAAGAAATTTTAAAAAAAAAGATTTATATTTTTTTGACTTTTATATTTTTTATTATGATTTAATTACTATAAAACACTAATTAAATGTTTAAAAATACTAAAACTAATTAGAAAAATCTGAAACTTTTTGTAAAAATACTTTATCACAATACCAATTTATGAAAATTGCAAAACTTGAAAAAGCTACTTCGAATAAGCTAGTAATAAGCTAAAATGGTCGAATAAGCTAAAGGAGACAAAGAGTGGTTATGTATTTGTTTTTGCAAACCATGACAAGAAAGACCCAAGGGCGCTATTGGTACAGGTACACTCACTATCACTCTCACAAAGGGGGAGGTCTCAGGTTCGAGCCTGCCTACCCCCTTTTTGCAAAATATTTTTATTTTTGAAATTTCTTTTTACAAACTTATTAAACACATGAAAATAAGCATTTTTTACAACTACAACTTTTTACAAAAAGTACTAATAAGCTCAGAATAAGCAGAAGTTTTATCACAGTTGGCTTTTGAAAATGGAAATAAGAACTAGTTAAGCTAAAATGATTATTAAGCTAGAAATAAGCAAAAGCTAAAATGAACTAAGCTAAGTAATTGTTAACAAGCTAGTTTTACAACTGAATAAGCTCAAAAACTAGAGATAAGCACTGATTAAGCTTACAATAAGCACAAATGCAAACTGATTATACAGGGTACTGTTGGTTTTATAGCTACTTTCTAGATTGAATTTAAGCACTTGAATAAGCTACAAAATGGAAATGAACACTTCAATTATCAAGTTGACCAATTAAGCTATTCAAAAAGCCAATTTGCAAGGATTGGCTTTCACAAATAAGCTTTTGAGAAGCTTGTAGAAAACTGATGAACACTGACCAACTGATACACTTAGTAAAAATGGACAGATCTAATAAGCACAAGCAGGCTTATTGAATAAGCTCAAAATGGAAAAATGACACTTGGAACCTTGAGACAGCTAGGTTGGCTTCTCAAAAAGCCAAATTACACAGGCTAATGATCACTAATAAGCTCTCTAAGAGCTTATGAACTTGGCTACCAATTCTGTGCACAGGGGGAAATTTTGACTTTTTAATGACACATACAGTTTGACTTTCTTGAACTTTTAATCCTAATTTGTTGACTGGATATGATGTTTATTGATGAAATTAAGCTACTGCAGCCTATATCTATAAATATTGAACACAAAACAAGAATTTGAACTTTCAAAATCACAACAGGTTTTCTTACAAGACAGATTATGTGAGATTTTACTTTTGAATGTGTGCAGGTGCAAGACTATGACAGAAATGAGTTCAAATGGTACACACAAACATAAACCAAAAGGATTTTACCACTGAACAATCCTTTAGTGCAGTTTAAACAACAAATCCAAACACCCTTTTAACTACTGTTTTGCAATGAAAATTAAGCTAATCACTAAATTATCTAATTTTACCAATTAAGCTAAGTTAAGTGAACCTAATTATTACTAATTAAACATATTTAAGCCATTTAATGATCACAAGTTTAAATATGAGCACATACAAAAACTGTTTAGAAATAGGAAAATGGAATAACAAGCTCACAACTGTTCCAGCCTGTTTTGTAGCTTAATCCAAACCATACATCACCATTTTAATCCATTTCCAACCCAAATCAACTCTCTGCAACACCCATAAACCATTTCCAATTCTGCTTGAACTTATAGTTGACTTCTGTTGACCAAACCCAAGTATTGATTGTACCTGCTTAATAAACTCACTAAAAGCTATAATAAGCTTCAATGAGCTTATTTGAACTTGAAATTAAGCTTGTTGAAGCTTGGATTTAGCAGTTGAACATTGCAAATTGAAACAGTAGGCTTGAAATTAGAATTTTTAACATAAGCTTGCATTAACACTTAAAAACTTGATAAAATGATTTCTTAACTTAATATTGATGTAGTTAAACTGAAAATTACAACTTTGAAACTAAATTAAGACATTGGTGTAAAAAACGAAATACATGAAAACTAAAATTTAACTACTGCCTTCATCTCTTTCCTTTCTTCTTCTTTTATGCTTCCAAAGGTCTTACACGTGTCCTCTGAGCAGAACCCACCTCTCAATTTGACCAATGGGTGATTTTTGAGTGAGATAGCCATTTTAATCATTTTGGCGGGAAAGCACTATTTGACTTGTAGGTGCTCTGAGTTTGCAGGTAGGGGGGGGTGGCATTAATTGTGGTGGTAAAAGTAGGTGAGTATGATGATGAGGGGGTTGGAAAGGTGAGGTGATGGGAGGGGAAGCAGGCAGACAAGTGGGGAAGAGGGGATGTGGAAGAAGAACAGTGGTTGGCGGGTTATCTGCTTTTGACTTTGGGTTGACCAGGGGTCCAAAATAGGATTGTGACAGGGGTCCAAAGAGAAAAGGCAGGGGTCCATGGGTATATGATAGGGTCCAATTGGTTAAAAAGGTTTAGTAACTATAAGGACCTAATGTGTAAATCCTGAAATTCAAGGGACCATTTCTGCAATTTCATCAAAGTTGATCCAAGGGCTGAATTTGACAAGTATCAATAGTTCAAGGACCAAAGCTGACATTTTCACATTTTCCAGGGACCAATTTTGCCAATTTTGAAAGTTCAGGGACCTAAGTTGTAAATTTGTAATTTTAAGTTTCAAGGACCAATTTTGACAACTTAGAAATCCCTAGGGACTCAAAATGATATTTTTCTTTATTTGGATTTACCAGGGACTGTTTTTGACAACTTTTGAAACTTGGGGGACTAAAACTGCCAATTATGCAAACTTGATACGTTTTTCACCAGATTTTGATATTTTTGCATTTAAAACATATAAAACACTTATTTGTGATATTTTTATCATTTTGATGCATTACTGAGTGTTTTCTGATGTTTTTGCAGTCTAATTTGTATAAAAATGATGAGTATTTACACACTCATCATAGCATCAAACTTTTTTTTTCCTATTCTGGCCCTAAACTTGTCTAATTTTGCTTTTGTAACACAAAAGCACACTTAACCTATAATTAACCTCCCTAATCACTTTAAACATGCTTTAATCAGATTTCTTGTCTTTTGGCCCTGTTTTGTACAAAAGGTGTATCTTTAGGGGGGTTTCTTGAAATTATTACAAACATTAATAACTCCCCCATTCAATCAAAACCCTAAACCATTGCTGCAATATTTTCCCCAATTCGTTTGAAAATCAAGAACCCTAATTATGAGTATTTCATCTTCAGCACAATCACGTGTAGTTGGAGGTAAGATTGAACATTTCTGTAAGTGTGAACGACAACTGAGAGTCCAAACATCAACCACAAGGACTAATCCTGGAAAGAGGTTTGTAAAATGTGCTCAATGTCGCGTCTATGAATTTCTGGATGTAGATCTTCCTAGTGAATACTACAAGGACTTGGTATATGGGTTCTTTCAAAGGCAGAGAGGTGTTGAAAGTGCACCAATGATTGAAGCTCTAGCTTTGGATAAGGCAAGGTTGGAAGAGGAGTTGAAGGCTACAAAGACAAGATTGGAAGAGGAGGTGAAGGCTGGAAAGTCAAAACTTGAATTGTATGATAGGTTGTTTATGATGATGTTAGAAGTGTTATGTTTCATTTGTGTTTGGTTTGGTATGAAACTATCCAACTGATTTAGTTCTTTTTCAGTTGTTAATGTAGTATTTTGAATTGTTAAAAGTTAACTTTGGATAATGAATGTCAATGTTTTAGTTTTGTAAATGTTTTGAATTGTTCTATGGTTAGTATGGTATGCACACAGATAGGATAGTCATATTACACAGGACTGCACATTATACTGATAGGATAGACACACGTATGGTATGATTGGTATCTTGTTAAGTTTTGTAAATGTTTTGATTTTGTAACTGTAAGTAATAGGTTTCAATTGAAAATTGTTAAGTTTTATGATGTAATTGTTGACTTTTTCTTGATTTAGTCAACCTATCAAAGTATGGTTTGGTTTGTGTTTACTTTGTATTGTGAAGATTGTAGTAGTATTTGTTGGATAGTATGTTAAGTTCAAAACTGAAAGGTCGGAAGTGGAGGAGAAGGTTAGAACAGAAACATCGGAAGTTGAGGAGAAGGTTGGAACGGAATAGGTTTCGATCTCGAAGTTAGTAACCACGTGAAAGTTGTGGAGAGACGGAAACTTTCTTGGGTATATGGTTCAGGAACATCATAAGTGATCCTTCTAGATGTA
>BPTQ01000007.1:344706383-344993499 GCA_019973895.1 Chrysanthemum seticuspe | reverse complement strand
GATCTATTCCAATAGCAGGACCTTCTCCTTTACCAGCCATTATTATGTTAACGATTCAAGTGTGTGTTTATGAGAATGTGTTTGTTTTTGTGAATGAAAGAATAAAGAGTGTTTGAATGAGAATGTGTGGTATGGAGGGATGGTATAAATAAGGTTTTTGTGAATGAGTTGTGGAGTTCTAGAATGTTCTAGAACTGTCGGATTGGATTCGAATATGATATTGACGGCTAGGATCCTTTTAGTGTTTGGGTTTGGTCAACCTAGGTTTTATATTCTCCCCGCCGTTACATTGGAAAGTTTTTTTTTTTTTTTTTTTTTTTTTTTTTGGAAAATGTTTTCTTTTCCGTATTGGTTCCACGAATGTGTTCTTGACAAGATAATTTATTGAGAAATTTTTTAAATGAACTATAACAAATATTTGTTTTTCAAAATAAATTTCGTTTATATTTTTTACAAAAATGAATTTTTTCATATGATTTGTTAGATTTAATTCATGACAACTTTTTAATCTTACACGTGTTTTTCATTTTTCTAGGCGATATTTTAGGCGATTGAAAAGTATAAATGCTACAAGCGATCATTTGAGGCGAGTGCTAGGCGATCGTAGGCAAGTTAAAAGCCAGGCGTGTGTTGAGCGAGCTCTGGGCGAGCTGGGGCATAGCTGGGTGAGGTGGTGGGCAAGCTGGGAAGGGAAGAGTTGTTGGGCGAGCTGGTGTATGTGAGTGTGTGTTTTGATTTGGTGGTAAAGTTGCAAGTATATAATACTTGGGTTGATGGTCATGAGTACTTTATAATAATATATGCATAGAGAAAAGTAAAATTAATTGTATTGGATGAAAATATAAAAACCATCTCACTACAATCCATCAATAACAACAATCACCTAAAAGTGTAAATGTACTAGTATTATATTGTTGCAAAACCACAAAGTCGTATACATCCAACACTATATGAACATACGGCAACATATTCAACAGTATATAGACAACCATATATGAAAAGTATGATTATGACATATTGTTTTCATTTTGGTAAAATATAGGAAAAAAGTTTCAATCCGTAAAAGCACTGCATATGAGGATTATTTAGGTAATTAGCTTTAATTTATTTGTATTATACTAATTATCAAGGTTGTAAAAATTGCTAGGTGCTAGTGAGGCGGTCAGGTAGGGCCTAGCGATTAATCGGTTAGGCGGGGATTAATCGGATTGGAACTTTTATGGACAAAATTATAATTTTAGATATTATATTATATTATATGTATGAGATAAGCATAGTGCATCAAAGTTCAAATATTTCAAGTGTTCAAATATAAACATAATACATAATTCTTCAAAGTTCAAAGTCAAACATAGATATTACTCGGTTTGTTGATCATTTTTAAGCGATCTTTGACCGATTAATCGGTTTGTTGACCGATTTTTAAGTGATTTTGTCCGATTAATCCGACTAGACCGATTGTCACACCCCCAAATTACCTGTTTTGCAGCGGAATGGAATTCCTGGGGATTGACTGTCATAGCATCACAATCACAGTTATAATGAACGACCTAAGGTGTCGTTTGGAAAACACATCGTTTGATTTAATAAAACAATCAGAGTTTACAAAGTATAGGTCCCAAATGAAAATCAACTTGTGCGGAAATAAGTTTGTTACAATTCAAACGATGTTTTAAAGTGCATAAATCCCATGAGAGACGCGTCGTCACCACGACTCTATGATAAGTCCACATGCATGCCATGAAGTGTATGCCTTAGATACCTGAGATAAAACATGCTAAAAGTGTCAACACAAAGGTTGAGTGAGTTCATAGAGTTTGTGTTGAAATGTAAAGACTTTCAAAATCGTTTATGCAGCAAAGGCATTGTAAATCCACTCAGTTCCAAGTTCCGCCCATACAAAACTTGCAACCTGTGTGTTCACAACCCACTGCCAAAAGGTGCATAGTTTATGTTCAAGCGCATGATGTCCAATGAATTCACATAATAGTGCATGACTTAATGTATCAACAGTTACTTGACATAATTATACCAAGACATTTAGTTCCAATGATTATACCAAGACATTTAGCTCAATGATAATACCAAGACATTTAGTTCAATGATTATACCAAGACATTTAGCTCAATGATAATGCCAAGACATTTAGTTCCGTGATAATACCAAGACATTTAGTTCCATGATAATACCAAGACATTTAGTTCCATGATTTATGATATAGAATATGACTAAACATTCAGTTCAGATAAACATATAGTTTGCAATTAATCATGATTGTCATAGAAATAGTTGAGCATGTATCTCCCCCAAAAGTAATTCAAAACAATTAAAAGAGTATGGGCTATGACTCACTTGATGAAATGATGCGAAGACAAAAGTGAGTACACTGAAATGTAGCGTGAATCTCTAACTGCGACCTATTATGAATGATATGATATATAATAAGTCATGATGTAATGTTATGCATGCAATTCGGATGATATTTATACCACTTATGAATTTTTGAAAACAATACTTCTCGTCGAAATATAATCTTTTAACGTCTTGACCATTTTTAAATTACTTTACATGTATTTACGTTGAAATGATATCCTACGATAATCATTTAGTGATTATTGTGAAATTATAACTTTTCGTCGTAAAATAATGTCGTTGGAAATTTCATGGAAGTGACTAAAACGGCCTCGAAAAGCTAGTCGTAAAATGGTGCACGTCAAGTGTTAGGAAACAAACTCAACGGTTTTGGGAAGCTTGTATCATCATCTCAAAGTTTTAGTGTTTAAGTTTTCATCCTAGAGGTCTCGATCATGGAGAAAAATATAGGTTAAGTATGGCACCTTTGTCCAAAATATTGTTTAAGAGTGGTTTTTAGCAAAGTTGAAGTAACCGTATTTAATTCATTGTAACTCCGCTTGACAAACGGTTGGACATTTTGGAAAATATGCTTAGCGAACTTACTTTTACTAGAAGACATCACTTTATAAAAAGTTCTACGTCAATGTTAAAAATAGCCTTCACTATGATCACTTGTTTACCGTAACACTTGTTTAATAGAAATATAATAGTTTTTCTTATATAATAAAGTTACGGCAATTTTGTGTAAACGTGTATAATTTAATCGTTACAAATCCGTTTTCTACGTATTATATATCCTCGGAATCGTGATAATATATACTAATATATTTTTGATAAGTCGACACTTTTTATAACGCTTAAGACTCATTTTTGTCTCGTAAAAAGTCGAGATTACGTGCTGAATTTTCTGAAACAATTATTATTCGTCGCCAAACTTGAAAAATTCATATCTTCTTCGTTATAGCTCCGTTTTAATCCGTTCAAGCGGCCACGGTTTCGTTTTAAAGTATATTTTCCAAATATCTAGGCAAAAAATTTTTATTCACTGTCGAGATTTCCAGATTTCGAAAATAAAGACAGACCCCTTTTTAAAACTTGTCGAAATGAGTTTTTCTCGCGCCAAACCTATTCTAACCCATTCAAAACAACTCCGAAGCTATTCTAATCCTACCATACACCTTCTTAGGGTGTCATGGGTTCCTAGACATCACCAAGAGTGATATATTACAAGGGATAATTATAGGATGACATAAATATATATAAGTCTTAAAAACAATGTAAAAGTGGTACAAACATCATAAGACTTGCATGTTTTCTCAATAATGATGAAATGAATATGAGAATGAATATGAAATAAGATGATGAAAATAAAAAGCTTACAAGTAACTTGATGAGGTTAATAGAGCAAAGGGTTTAATCCTAAAACACCCTAGGTTTTTATTGCAAAACCTTTACAACAAGTGATACTAGATTGTTAAAAACCTTGTCTTGAAAAATTTTGAGAGGATCTTCCTTGGATTCCTTGTGGCTGCCGTTTTCTTTGGAAAGGAAGAAAGGAAAAAGAGAAGACTTTTTACTTTGTGAAATGAGGTGAATGAGTTGTATGAATTATTGCTTGGACATATTATAATTTATTTGCAAGACAAGTTCCTAAATTTAAGGAGAGTTGATGGGGCTTGACTAGTTTATTTATTATTATTATTATTATTATTATATATATATATATATATATATATATATATATATATATATATATATATATTTTTAAGTAGTAATGTAAAGGAAATGTGTTCTTGTAAGTATAATTAAGTAATTGAGTGTACATTTAGGCTTGTAAAATAGCGTCAACTAGAAATAAATTTTAACGGTTCAAAATAAAACATATTGAAGTCATAAAATTTATAAAAATACCTTTCTTGCAAAATTTGAGTGAAATAATAATTATCGTGTAGTTTTTAAGAAAATCGTCATAATAATATGAATTTAACAATTTATATACAAAATAAATTTAAAACACTGGGTAAACTCAAAATATTATTTTTATAAACTAAAAGTAAGTATAAAAATATATCGGAATAATTTTTTTTGGAAGTATCGGTTTAAATGTTCAAAATAATAAATTACGCGATAGCGTTTATTTAATATGATAATTACACGTTAGACGTGAAATGCAAAACCATGCATGAATTACTATGATGATAATGATGCCAATGAAATGTAGACTAAACCTAGTCTATATGAGGTGTCCTTGATGATTGTTCATGAATTCGCAGCTAAACCATTAAGGTTACGCGAATTTGATACTCGTAAACCCAGTTTACGATAAATGATGAAATAGTGAAACTTGAGAAATGACCTAAAATTGCGAGTTGTCACATTCGCCCATCCAAAAAGGAATTCAGTCCCTGAATTCAGTTCGTGTTAGTCTACCGAATTTTTGAGTTTGTGATGAATAACGAGGAGAGAAGACATGGAGAAGTGTCGTTACGGTTATCGATGATTGAGAGTGTACAAAAACATCGTATTAGAGAAAATATTGGATGAATCTCCCATGAGTAACACTTTGACTTGGAATATGTGAAAATTTTGCTTGCACTAAGATTTATAAATAACTGCTCCCAACATAACATGATCCCTCCAGAATTAGACATAGTTAGCTAGGCTATGTATAATTAAGGAACGATAATGTGACATTCGGTTTAGTTGTTATAACTCTCAATGTTTACATAGATTTAAACCGCGTCGTTAAAATGGTCGTTAAAGTAAAAGGAAGTAAAATTCTCGTAAGTGATAACAAATCGAAAAGAAAATAAAGTACGATAGATGAGAATATTTTACAACGAGTGGTTTATCAAAAGTAGTACATCCTAAGTCATAAGATCCGAATACGATGGAAGACATAAACTTAGTACGACATAGTACATAAGGAAAATTAAGACTGTTAGCTTCCGAACTTCTTTAGTCTTCCGCGTCGTTGATACCTTGACGAGCTTCTCCTCCTCCTAACATGTATGCATTCCCATGAGCACCTTCAACTTGTTGACCTTGGTTTTGAGGACATTGATTCCGATAGTGTCCTTGCTCCCCACATCCGAAGCACGTAACTATGGTCTTGCCTCTACAATTCCTGGCATGGTGTCCTAGTTTTTGACACTTGTAGCACTTAACAGGACAAAGACCCGTGTGATGATACTTACATCGATTACATAGTGGGTAGGTTCCAGCATAACCTCTGCCTTCTATTGGTGCAGCAACATAAACCATTGCGGCTCCTTGTCCTCTATTCTGCTGTTGATGATGGTTAGTGTTACGGTTTTGGTTGTTGTTATTATAACCTCCCTGGTCATTTTCCCATTTTCTTTTGTTGTGGTTAGTTTGGTTGTTGGTGTTGTTGTTGATGGTGTGATTGTTGTTATTGTTATCGTGGTTATTGTTGATAATATTTTCCCTTTTCACAACTTGAGCCATGAGTTTTTGAGTTATCCTAATAGTTTCTTCAATTGTTTGTGGATCGGAAGAAGTTACATCTCCTTGAATACATTGTGGAAGTCCTTCAATGAAATTTTCCAGTAGTTTCTCATTGTCCGAAACCATCGATGGACATAGTGCAGCCAACTCTTAAAACCTCCTGATGTAGGTCTCGATGTCATAACCAACAGTTACTAACTCGTAAAATTCCGTTTCTAATTTCTTCACCTCCGTGCGTGGACAATACTTCTTAGTTACCAGATTCTTGAATTCATTCCACGTGAGCTTATAAGCATTTTCGATACCAATAGGCTGCGCATATGAATTCCACCATGACATTGCGCCATCTAAGAGTGTACCAGTGGCGAACTTTACCTTGCAGTCATTTGGGCAATTGCATAGAAGAAATACAGACTCCATCTTTTCAAACCAACGGATCATAGCAGTGGCTCCTTCCGTGCCTTTGAACTTTGTGGGATCACAGTTCTTAAAGTCCTTGTATGTACAATTACGAACTCCGGACCCTCCTGCAGCTCCTGTAGCAGCAGCAAGTCTAGCAGCTTCAGCAGCAGCAACAACAGCTACCGTTGCTCGTTCTTTCCTTAGTGCCTCGGCTATACTATCCTCTACATACTTTTGCATAGCCACTTGAGTCAATTCAGGTGTGGCTTTCTTCGGCGCCATATCTTCTTCAAAATAAGAGGAAAGGTGAGACGTAACAAAGTCCGATGTCAATAATAAACGCTCCAAAGAGATATGATAAGAAATGATAAGTTTGAGGTTATTTTTCAAAATGATCGACGGTTTCCTAAGAAATGGGTTATGAGATGTCGTAAGTGCTTCAAATGTATAATGGTTTAGTGACTTAGTGTGTGAATAACGTGTAATTCGACATGTTAGTGGTGAAACAAAGGAGTGAGAGTGACTTCGCCCTACTTAAAGGTTTATCTCGGTATTCGACGTTATGGGTGATGAATCAGCTGATATTAAAATTGTGATAGGGAATGACAAGGCATTCTCCACATTAGAGTATGAGGAATTGATAATGGGATGGGTAATTAAAGGCATCCATGTGACAATCGATTTGAAATGAAAGTAAATAACTCGAAAAATGTACGTATAAACCGGATGTAAAGTGAATATGCACTTATGATGAAATGATGAGATGCTATGATGATGTAGTTATAGTCTAGGGTCAATGATGCAACCTAGTTCTCTATAACTGAAGCTCTGATGCCAATCTGTCACACCCCCAAATTACCTGTTTTGCAGCGGAATGGAATTCCTGGGGATTGATTGTCATAGCATCACAATCACAGTTATAATGAACGACCTAAGGTGTCGTTTGGAAAACACATCGTTTGATTTAATAAAACAATCAGAGTTTACAAAGTATAGGTGATGAGTTTCCAAATACTCATCATTTTTACATAATCTAAACTGCAAAATCATCTGAAAACGCTCAAAAACACATCAAAATGATTAAATTATCACAAATCAGTGTTTTATGTGTTTAAAATGCAAAAATATCAAAATCAGATGAAAAATGTATCAAGTTTGCAAAATTGGCAGTTTTAGTCCCCCGAGTTTTAAAAGTTGTCAAATCTAGTCCCTGGAAATTCAAAAATGTGGAAATTTATCATTCAAGGTCCCTGAAGTATTTTAAGTTGTTAAAAATGATCCTTGAATGATTCTTTGGTCAATTGGCAAGAAAGGTCCCTTAACTTTGGAAATTTACAAAAATAGTCCTTGGGCCTTTAAAAATAGATTTTATGCAAAAAGGGTCATTGTTTTATCAAAGTTAGTCAAGTTTGGTCCTTATGGGAGCATTGGAAAAATATCACTTTCAGTCCTTCATGTTTGGCAAAATTGCACTTTTGGTCCTTACTTAATACATAAACCAAACGGACACAATATACTATCCAAGCCCAAAATCCAATCCAACTACTAGCCCAACCCACTGCCTTGACCCTTTGCCTAATTCTGACCCCAGGTCACAATCCTTTTGACCTCAGCCACATACCCCATTTGACCCCCCCTTTGTTATTATTAACCTGTGGTCAAACCCAAGGTCAAACCCACCAAGATACGCGCCCAAGAAAACCAGTTACTGTAGACTCACCTCTTCCCCAACAGAAACTCAATACCAGCCATGGTTTCACTCCAATTTCAACCCCCTCCATGCCTTGTCCCCTCCACATCCTATAAACTCCAAATATCTTTAAATTACCTAAACCAAACCTCAATTAATGATAAAAACCTGCTTGTGGAAAAAAGGCGCCAAAATCACAAATGGACGGATATGATCAATCTCAAGCATCCAATGGCTCTAGCTTGGTGGGATTCAATCAGAAGCACGTGGGAAGGATGAAAAGTCATTATAAAGAGAGGGAAATGCAATGTATCAAAGATATCTAGTGTAATATTTTATTTTTAATGTCGAATTAGTGTAATTTCCATTTTCAGTTTATGTTTTAAGTTTAAAACTTTGTATTTCAAGTGTTTATGTTATTATAAAGCTTTTGTGAACCTTTAATTCAAGAATTAAGTCAAATTTCAGTTTATGCAAAATCTCTTATTTAAGCAAAATCTCAAATGTTTCAAATGATGTTCTTTGTTGTTTGTATGGATTAGAATAGGCCACATAAGCTCCCAAATAGCTTATAAAAGCTATTAGAAACAATAAAAATTAGTTTAGACTAAAAAATCAAAAATTACCAAAAATCCAAGTTAAATACCTCAAAAATCAAAAATCACTTGAAATTGGTGATCACAGCTGGAGCAAGGTATATCCTGGATGGCCTTGGTTTAGAGCTCTGTGGAGAGCATTTAGGATTGGTTTTCAGTTCATGGTTCTCATTTTATGCCTCAAAGTCATTTGTAAGCAATTTTGTCCAATTTGGCATTTCTTTGTTCTAGGTGTTATCTAGCTTCAATTTCTGTTACTTTGTGATAAATAGCTATAGTATAGTGTGTTTAAGTCATTAAATCAGTAGTTTGTTTGTTTCAATTTGTAGTTTTCAAAAACTTGGTTTTAACAGTCAAGATGACATTTTGATCAATTCTTAGTTTAGTGTTGTAATGATAGTTGTTTAAGGGTTCATTAGTACTAATATTTGATAATACAAGGTTTGAAATCATGTTTGTGGTTTGAAATTGTGATTTGCTTTGTAAAAACATCAAAACAGCCACATTAAGGGGTGTTTGGTTTAGTGTGTTTAAAGGTTCTTTGTTCTTTTGTCTTGTTGGAAACTTGCATAATTAGGTCTAAATAACTCATCCAAGTCAAGAAATCAAGTTCTTATAAGCAAGAAAGTCAAAAATCTTTGGCCTCATATATTGCAGCCACTGTTGGAGTTTTTAATGATCCAAGATCATTGTTTTGTGTTCAAAAGTTGTTACTCTTGCTATATTCAGTCTTAAAACACCTTAATATAACATCATCAGTGCTTAAAGCCAGATTAAAATCCATTTTGGTCAACTTTTTAGTTTTCTCAAAAAGTCAAAATTGTCAAAAGGGTCGTTTTTGAATAAACTTGGGAATTTTACTGTGAGTTCATTAGTAGGTTTCAGTCTATAATCTCTTGGGATATTGTAGTCTAGTTGGTGTAGAAAAATACAAAAATGATAGCTTTTAGTTTCTTAGCTTTTTAAGTGCTTTTTCAACAGCTTTTTGTGGGGTACCCATCTGCACAAGTGCCCTGTGCACAGAAACTGGTACCACTTTCATAAGCTTGCAACAAGCTCATTACTTGTCCAAATCTTGTCATTCTTGTTTCTTTGGAAAGCCAACCTGGTCTTCTTGAGTTGTCAATTTTTATTTTTCAGTTTGGAGATTGTTTGGTGGGGCTGCTAGTGGTCCTAAGTTTGTCCCATTTCTGCTCATATAGCCAAAGTGCTTATTGGTTTTTCCTAGCTTATCAGTTGGTTTCTTTGCATAATTTAGCTTCATTTTAGTCCCTCTAGCTTGTTTACATCTGTTTTAAGCTTTTATTTCTGTGTTCAAGCTTGTTTGAGCTTATTCCAAAAAAATAAGCTCATAAGCCACTGTTGGGCTTTTTCCCTTTCAAAACTGCTTATTTTAGTGTTGTAAATTTTTTTGTCTTTATTAAAGTTTCTTATTATTAGTATATAAGTAGTTTTCAAAAAGAAAAATCACAAAAACATCAATATAAAAATAGTGATAGCGTTTATTTAAGATTTTTTAGCTTTTTGATTTTTCTTTTCAACTTATTAATAAGCAAAACTTGTTTTTCTCTTTTTCTTAGGTTTCTGTTATCATATAGGATTTTTAGAAAAAGTTTCAGATTTTTCTCTATCTTTTTAATATTTTTTATAATTATAAATAGTTAATAAATAATAAATAATTAGTAATAAATAATTAAAAAGTCTAAAAAATATATTTTCTGTTTTAAAATTAGTTTTATCATATTTTAGATTTTTCAAAGTTAAAATTTTATTTTTCCAAGTTTAATTTCTATTTTCTAGTATTTAAGTGTATTTTAAATAATAATTAATTAATAATAATTAGATAAAAAGTGTGAAAAATATATTTTTAGTTTTAAAATTAGTTTTATTGTATTTTAGATTTTTCAGAATCATAAGTTTATTTTTCTAGCCTTATTTTGTATTTTCTTTCATTTTAGAGTATTTATTAAGTAGTTAAAATAGTTTTTAATTAATAATAATTAATTAAATAGTGTTAAAAATAATTTTCCTTTTCTAATAATTTTCTTTTATTTTTAGGATTCCAAAAATGTCATTTTTATATTTTTAGGTCTTTTATTTCTTAGCTTTCACTTTTTATTTTGTGCGTGTACGTAGTTTTTAAAACTTACGTTTACGTTTTCTTGATCTGGTTGTTGTGCTTTCCAATTCTGTGTCCAATTCTATTCCAAATCAATCAGTAGTGTAATTTCTGATCATAACCTTTACAGATCACTATCCTTAGTGATCATTCCATCATCTGAATAAGTTTTACACACCATTGAGTCTCCTTGGGACTAAACGACCCGGGAATTCAATCTATTCTCCAGGACTTAATTGTATTTGTGTCTGAGCTGTTTTAAGTCTTTTAGACTCCCCGGCAGCGGCGCCAAATTGCTTCGTTGGATTCTCCTCCTCCAAGAATTTGATATCATTATACGTGATAAAAAAGGAGCTGAGAATCTAGCGGCTGATCATCTGTCCAGATTAGAAAACCCTCACCAAGATGTTTTCGAGAAAAAGGATATAAATGAAACATTTCCTCTCGAAACACTCAATGCGGTTTCTTTTCGTGGAAATTCCACCACCCCATGGTTTGCTGACTTTGCAAATTACCATGCGAGTAACTTCATTGTGAAAGGGATGTCGACCCAGCAGAAGAACAAATTCTTCAAAGATGTTAAACACTATTTCTGGGACGACCCTTTCTTGTTCAAAATCTGTGCGGATCAAGTCATCCGACGGTGTGTTTATGGACAGGAAGCTATTGATATTCTCACAGCTTGCCATGCTGGACCCACCGGGGGCCATCATAGTCCAAACTACACCGCCAAAAAGGTGTTTGATTCCGGGTTCTATTGGCCCACAATCTATAAGGATGCCCACGATTATGTCAAAACTTGTGACGCTTGTCAGCGTCATGGTAATATATCTCAAAGGAATGAAATGCCACAAAATGCCATTCAAGTTTGTGAGATATTTGACATCTGGGGTATTGATTTTATGGGGCCGTTTCCATCTTCTCGTGGTAACAAGTACATACTCGTGGCTGTTGACTATCTGTCAAAATGGGTTGAAGCAAAAGCTTTACCCACCAATGATGCCCGAGTAGTTGTGAAATTTTTGAAATCTCTGTTTGCCAGGTTTGGAACTCCGAGAGCGATAATCAGTGATCGTGGTACACATTTTTGTAATGATCAATTTGAAAGAGTCATGCAAAAGTATGGTGTTACCCACCGTCTCTCGACTGCATACCACCCCCAAACAAGTGGGCAGGTGGAAGTTTCAAACCGTGGTATTAAAAGGATCCTTGAAAGGACAGTAGGCGAAAATCGTGCATCCTGGTCGGATAAGCTTGATGACGCACTCTGGGCCTTCCGTACAGCTTACAAAACACCCATCGGGTGTACTCCATACAAGCTGGTGTACGGAAAAGCATGTCATCTTCCGATTGAGTTAGAGCACAAGGCTTACTGGGCCTTAAAGCATGCGAACTTTGATATACAGACAGCCGGTGATCACAGAAAAGTTCAAATGAATGAACTAAATGAACTTCGTGATCAAGCTTATGAGAACTCTTTGATCTACAAGCAAAAGACAAAGAAGATCCATGACTCCAAGATCAAGAACCGCGTTTTCAACGTTGGTGATCGAGTCCTTCTTTTCAATTCCAGATTGAAAATTTTCTCGGGAAAGCTCAAGTCCCGCTGGTCTGGTCCATTCACTATTGCTAAGGTTTATCCTTATGGTACCGTTGAGTTATCTCAACCCGATGGTCCTAATTTTAAAGTGAATGGTCATCGAGTTAAGCATTACTTTGGAGAGGACATTCCCCCTGTGGTTGTCCCGGATTTGCAAACATTCCCCATGAACCAATGAATGCGGGGATCGAGTCAAGCTAGTGACTCGGTAATCAAAAACATTAGCACACACCATATGGGTTTTCACCCATAATTCTGTCTTCTTATCCCCTTTCTACCACCCTAGTGTGGGGGAGTTTTCCCCACACTGATGTATATTCTCATTCTTTTCTTAAAAAAAAAAAAAAAAAAAAAAAAAAAAAAAAAAAAAAAAAGCTTCTTCTAAATAAATGGCCGTAATATTTCCCTTTAACGTTCTTTGTTTCGGCATAACCGCCGGTACTTTGAATATTGAGGGCAATATTCATTTCTAAGTGTGGGGGGGAATTCTCACGAATTTCATATATATTATCTACCCAATTCCCCCGTTTTTGGCCAAAAATTTTTTTTCGGAGTAAGTGTTCTACACTTTCTCATTTGGTTATCAGTCCGCCATGTCTGTAAGACAAAAGGATTGGCTAATCCAGGAGCAAACGGCTCTTGGTAAAGATTGCTCAAATCCGTTTATATGGCTTGCAATTTGCCCAAAATTGTATGGTTTCTCAGCTCCCCATCATCCTCAAAAGATAATGAGCTGGCTAGCCCGCAAGGTTATGGCTTGTGGTAAAGGCAGTGGAAAATCCATAATTGGTATTCAGCTCACCAAAGATAATCTTGATAATTTATCTAAGAGTTGGCTAGTCCAGAAGGGTACGGCTTCTGGTAAAGACACATCAAATCCGTTATATGGTTTATGATTTGCCAATAAATCATCTGGTTATCGTTGTACCAAGATTCTTACTTGAATCAAAACAATTGGCTACTCCAGAAGTGATGGCTTTTGGTAAAGAGTTTTTCAAATCCATCAAAGTTTTCTCAAAACATTGCTAGGGACTAGCAATATCTCAGTATGGGGGATTGATGAGTTTCCAAATACTCATCATTTTTACATAATCTAAACTGCAAAATCATCTGAAAACGCTCAAAAACACATCAAAATGATTAAATTATCACAAATCAGTGTTTTATGTGTTTAAAATGCAAAAATATCAAAATCAGATGAAAAATGTATCAAGTTTGCAAAATTGGCAGTTTTAGTCCCCCGAGTTTTAAAAGTTGTCAAATCTAGTCCCTGGAAATTCAAAAATGTGGAAATTTATCATTCAAGGTCCCTGAAGTATTTTAAGTTGTTAAAAATGATCCTTGAATGATTCTTTGGTCAATTGGCAAGAAAGGTCCCTTAACTTTGGAAATTTACAAAAATAGTCCTTGGGCCTTTAAAAATAGATTTTATGCAAAAAGGGTCATTGTTTTATCAAAGTTAGTCAAGTTTGGTCCTTATGGGAGCATTGGAAAAATATCACTTTCAGTCCTTCATGTTTGGCAAAATTGCACTTTTGGTCCTTACTTAATACATAAACCAAACGGACACAATATACTATCCAAGCCCAAAATCCAATCCAACTACTAGCCCAACCCACTGCCTTGACCCTTTGCCTAATTCTGACCCCAGGTCACAATCCTTTTGACCTCAGCCACATACCCCATTTGACCCCCCCTTTGTTATTATTAACCTGTGGTCAAACCCAAGGTCAAACCCACCAAGATACGCGCCCAAGAAAACCAGTTACTGTAGACTCACCTCTTCCCCAACAGAAACTCAATACCAGCCATGGTTTCACTCCAATTTCAACCCCCTCCATGCCTTGTCCCCTCCACATCCTATAAACTCCAAATATCTTTAAATTACCTAAACCAAACCTCAATTAATGATAAAAACCTGCTTGTGGAAAAAAGGCGCCAAAATCACAAATGGACGGATATGATCAATCTCAAGCATCCAATGGCTCTAGCTTGGTGGGATTCAATCAGAAGCACGTGGGAAGGATGAAAAGTCATTATAAAGAGAGGGAAATGCAATGTATCAAAGATATCTAGTGTAATATTTTATTTTTAATGTCGAATTAGTGTAATTTCCATTTTCAGTTTATGTTTTAAGTTTAAAACTTTGTATTTCAAGTGTTTATGTTATTATAAAGCTTTTGTGGACCTTTAATTCAAGAATTAAGTCAAATTTCAGTTTATGCAAAATCTCTTATTTAAGCAAAATCTCAAATGTTTCAAATGATGTTCTTTGTTGTTTGTATGGATTAGAATAGGCCACATAAGCTCCCAAATAGCTTATAAAAGCTATTAGAAACAATAAAAATTAGTTTAGACTAAAAAATCAAAAATTACCAAAAATCCAAGTTAAATACCTCAAAAATCAAAAATCACTTGAAATTGGTGATCACAGCTGGAGCAAGGTATATCCTGGATGGCCTTGGTTTAGAGCTCTGTGGAGAGCATTTAGGATTGGTTTTCAGTTCATGGTTCTCATTTTATGCCTCAAAGTCATTTGTAAGCAATTTTGTCCAATTTGGCATTTCTTTGTTCTAGGTGTTATCTAGCTTCAATTTCTGTTACTTTGTGATAAATAGCTATAGTATAGTGTGTTTAAGTCATTAAATCAGTAGTTTGTTTGTTTCAATTTGTAGTTTTCAAAAACTTGGTTTTAACAGTCAAGATGACATTTTGATCAATTCTTAGTTTAGTGTTGTAATGATAGTTGTTTAAGGGTTCATTAGTACTAATATTTGATAATACAAGGTTTGAAATCATGTTTGTGGTTTGAAATTGTGATTTGCTTTGTAAAAACATCAAAACAGCCACATTAAGGGGTGTTTGGTTTAGTGTGTTTAAAGGTTCTTTGTTCTTTTGTCTTGTTGGAAACTTGCATAATTAGGTCTAAATAACTCATCCAAGTCAAGAAATCAAGTTCTTATAAGCAAGAAAGTCAAAAATCTTTGGCCTCATATATTGCAGCCACTGTTGGAGTTTTTAATGATCCAAGATCATTGTTTTGTGTTCAAAAGTTGTTACTCTTGCTATATTCAGTCTTAAAACACCTTAATATAACATCATCAGTGCTTAAAGCCAGATTAAAATCCATTTTGGTCAACTTTTTAGTTTTCTCAAAAAGTCAAAATTGTCAAAAGGGTCGTTTTTGAATAAACTTGGGAATTTTACTGTGAGTTCATTAGTAGGTTTCAGTCTATAATCTCTTGGGATATTGTAGTCTAGTTGGTGTAGAAAAATACAAAAATGATAGCTTTTAGTTTCTTAGCTTTTTAAGTGCTTTTTCAACAGCTTTTTGTGGGGTACCCATCTGCACAAGTGCCCTGTGCACAGAAACTGGTACCACTTTCATAAGCTTGCAACAAGCTCATTACTTGTCCAAATCTTGTCATTCTTGTTTCTTTGGAAAGCCAACCTGGTCTTCTTGAGTTGTCAATTTTTATTTTTCAGTTTGGAGATTGTTTGGTGGGGCTGCTAGTGGTCCTAAGTTTGTCCCATTTCTGCTCATATAGCCAAAGTGCTTATTGGTTTTTCCTAGCTTATCAGTTGGTTTCTTTGCATAATTTAGCTTCATTTTAGTCCCTCTAGCTTGTTTACATCTGTTTTAAGCTTTTATTTCTGTGTTCAAGCTTGTTTGAGCTTATTCCAAAAAAATAAGCTCATAAGCCACTGTTGGGCTTTTTCCCTTTCAAAACTGCTTATTTTAGTGTTGTAAATTTTTTTGTCTTTATTAAAGTTTCTTATTATTAGTATATAAGTAGTTTTCAAAAAGAAAAATCACAAAAACATCAATATAAAAATAGTGATAGCGTTTATTTAAGATTTTTTAGCTTTTTGATTTTTCTTTTCAACTTATTAATAAGCAAAACTTGTTTTTCTCTTTTTCTTAGGTTTCTGTTATCATATAGGATTTTTAGAAAAAGTTTCAGATTTTTCTCTATCTTTTTAATATTTTTTATAATTATAAATAGTTAATAAATAATAAATAATTAGTAATAAATAATTAAAAAGTCTAAAAAATATATTTTCTGTTTTAAAATTAGTTTTATCATATTTTAGATTTTTCAAAGTTAAAATTTTATTTTTCCAAGTTTAATTTCTATTTTCTAGTATTTAAGTGTATTTTAAATAATAATTAATTAATAATAATTAGATAAAAAGTGTGAAAAATATATTTTTAGTTTTAAAATTAGTTTTATAGTATTTTAGATTTTTCAGAATCATAAGTTTATTTTTCTAGCCTTATTTTGTATTTTCTTTCATTTTAGAGTATTTATTAAGTAGTTAAAATAGTTTTTAATTAATAATAATTAATTAAATAGTGTTAAAAATAATTTTCCTTTTCTAATAATTTTCTTTTATTTTTAGGATTCCAAAAATGTCATTTTTATATTTTTAGGTCTTTTATTTCTTAGCTTTCACTTTTTATTTTGTGCGTGTACGTAGTTTTTAAAACTTACGTTTACGTTTTCTTGATCTGGTTGTTGTGCTTTCCAATTCTGTGTCCAATTCTATTCCAAATCAATCAGTAGTGTAATTTCTGATCATAACCTTTACAGATCACTATCCTTAGTGATCATTCCATCATCTGAATAAGTTTTACACACCATTGAGTCTCCTTGGGACTAAACGACCCGGGAATTCAATCTATTCTCCAGGACTTAATTGTATTTGTGTCTGAGCTGTTTTAAGTCTTTTAGACTTGACGGTTCGGCGCGAATCAGAGTGCGCATGCACTAAGTATAAAAATCAGTTTTCAAAACAAAAGCGAGGCAAAACGACAAGTGAACTTAACCAATAATCACAAATGAAATGGCTTCTTTGAAAAAGGTACACCAAATCACAAGGACACAAAGGCAAGTTTTAAATCTGTTGTTCGGGAACTTATTATGGTCACACCCCCAGTTAGTAGGTGTACTGCCTTGATTTGCGGTGGTTGATTTTTATGTATATATTAAGTACCACTGAAAAGACGTAGGTATGGATATGTGCTGATGGTTTAAAAAATTTTGGACAATATTTTTGGTATCGTCTCGTTTAACCAAATCGTATTTCTTTAAGAATCACCTTTAAAAGAAACACAAGCTAGAAAACGTTACGATTGTGTTGTTGTTTTATATTTTGTTTGGTGTTGTTAACACTTTAGGAAAAGTGTTAATGAACTTTTTTGATTTTGTTATAAGTTTACAAAAAACTGTTTACAAACGATGGTATATGTGCAAGTACGGGTCTGAAAATGTTTAGGACACGCTTACAGCCTCCCCGGCAGCGGCGCCAAAATTTGATTGGTGCGAAACCGTCAAGTTATCTCACACAAGCTAGCCACTTGTGAATGGCCAACCGTAAGAAACTTAAAACAGCTCAGACACTAATGCAATTTAGATCAGGAGAATACAGTGGATTCCTGGGTCGTTAAGTCCCACGGAGGATGAATTGGTGTTTAACACAATCAGATGTCGAATAATCACTAAGGATAGTGATAAGTAAGGATGTTGAGTTATTTATACCTAAAGAAAAGTTTTGTAAATTACAGGGCCTTAAATGCAAATTAAAGAAAATTAAAAAGATAAATTATATTAAATAAATGCTATCACTATTTGCAAAATAATGTTTTTGATTTTATGTTTTTATAAAACTAGAATTAAAAACTACGTGACGTACAAAACAAAATGTGAAACTGAAGCAATATTAATCCTAAAAATATGAAAATGATATTTTTACAAACCTAATGATAAAATAAATTTTTTAGAAAAAGAAAATTATTTTTATAACTATTTATCTAATTATTATTAATTAAAAACTATTTTTAACTATTAAATAATAACCTAAAATACAAGAAAATATGAAATAAAGCTAGAAAAATATAATTATGACTTGGAAAAATCTAAAATAACAAAAGAGAATTTTCAAAACTATTTTTGTATTTTTCTGATTATTTTTCTATTTTTTATGAATTTAAAACTATTTAAAACTAATTAAATTACTAAAAATTACAAATTAAACTAAGAAAAATCTGGAAAAATAATTTTTTTACTTTTTATATTTATCTTAACCTAAGAAAAATGAAAAATTATTTTTTTGAACTTTTTCTGAATTAATTGAATTAAAAGCTAATTAAAATGACTTAAAAACTGTTTTAAATTAAGAAAAATAGCAAACTGACTTGGAAAAATCTGAAAAATTCAAGAAAAGTCTAATTTAATATGCTGAATTTAAGAAAAATAGAAAAACAGTGGCCTATGTGGTAGAATATGAAACGGCCATGCAAGTGCTTATGTAATAAGCACTTTGAATAAGCAAATGGGCACCAAAAGCCACCCAACTGTAACAGAAGCTATAATAAGCTAAAAGTACCAAAATGCAACAAAAAACAACAAGCCTTAACCTCTAAAATACAAAATGCTATGATTTGGTTGTTTTGAGTTAAAGCTAAAAATCAGTTTTGAGGCTACTACTTGCAGCTTAAGCACAAGCTTCTCAATAAGCTGGATGTCAAAAACAGAAGTTGGAAACTATACTAGACCTGGCTAGCTTCCTTCAAACCAAAAAGCAGACCTAGACAAGCTCTATTGAGCTTGGGACAAGCCCTGCAAGTCACTGAGAAAACTCAGCTTTGACTGAGTTTGTGAACAGGGCACATAAGCCCTGTTTGACAAGCTTATTTGAGGCTTATAGAAAATTTCTAAAATTCTACAAAAATGAAAATAAGGAAATAGACCAGCTGAAGGTTTAAAACACCAAGTTTCACTAGGTTTGGCTCAGAAATGAGTCAATGAAAAATCCTCTTAGATAGGCTCAAAACCACTTTTGAAAGCAGTTTAGTATTGTTGACTTTTTTGAACTTTGAATCCAATTTGAAGACTGATTATGTTGTTAAATGATGAAATGATACTACTGTGATATGTCTCTATGTAAATTAAACCTAAATACTCATTTGTGCTAACTGATTCAAACAGTTTAAACCAGAAGGACAGATTTGATGTGGATTTTGACTTCCACTGTCTTGATGCACAATTGAAGGACCCAAATGATTCAATTAACCTATATTGAGACTAAGTGGACAGGTTTCAAGCAAAGACCCAAGCTTGAGCTTTGTTTTACCAACTGTACCAAACACCCTTTAGAAACTGTTTTTGCTTTGTAAACTAGACTAGTTACTGATTTAACTCATTTAACCATTTAAACTAACTCTAGTTATCCTAGTTACAACTACTGAACAGGTTTAAAAAGTTTTAATGATCACAGGTACCAATACAAGCATAATATGAAAACTGCATAAAAATATGAAAAGGAAATAAAAAGCTCACAAATGTCCCAGCTTGTTTTGTAGCTTAAACCAAACCCATTACAACTATTCTAATCCATTTACAATCCAAATCCATCTCTGCATCAACCCATGTCCATTTCCAAACTGCTTGAACCAAATTTGCTGCACAGTTGACTTTCGTTGACTAAAACCAAACCTGCTTGAAGTTGAGTAACAAGCTTATCAAATGCTATAATAAGCTTGAATAAGCTTGTTTGACTATTAAATAAGCTTATTGAAGCTTGGTTTTTAGCACACTTATACTGAAATTTTAAACAGTGAATGTAAAATTTGAAACCTCACTAACACTTTGAATTTAAACTTGAAACTTGCTTAAGAAGATTAATTATCTTAAGTTTAGTACATTAGAGCTTTAGAGTTACAAACTTGTAAACTAATTAAGACAAATTAAGAGAAACGACATACAAGGAATTTAAAAGACTAACTAACTACTTCTTCTCTTGCCTCTCTTCCTCTTTTATGCATCAAAAAGCTTCCACGTGTCCTTCTGAGCAAATCCCACCTCTTAGCCTGGCCAATGGATGAGTTTTGAGAATTCTAGACCTTCCACGTTTTTTGGCGGGAAAAGTAGTTTGACTTGTAGGTTCTGATTTAGCAACTAGGGGGGGTGGCATTTATTGTAGTGGGTTGTGATGATGAGGGGGTGGTTTTGAGGAGAAAAGGTGAGGTGATGGTGGCCTGTGTGTTGCAGTCAAGTGGGAAGGAGAGGATAAACAGTGGGGAGGGAAAAGGAAGGGTTTGACTGGTGGGTTGACTTGGGGTCCAAAAAGAGAAATGACAGGGGGTCCAAAATGGTATAAAGGCAGGGGTCCAATTCAGTTTTGACAAGGCCAAAGGATAGGTTTAATATTAATGACAAGGACTTGTTTGCAATTTTGCCAAACTAGAAGGACTAGACCTGCCATTTTCTCAAAGTTCACACAAGGACCAATATTGACAAGTTCCAATAGTTCAAGGACCAGTTTTGACATTTTCAAATTTCCAGGGACCAAACTTGACATTCTTGAAAGTTGAGGGACCTTTTCTGCCATTTGACAAAAGATTTATTCAAGGACCATTTTTGACAACTTAGAATATTTCAGGGACCTTGAATAACATTTTTATTTATTTTGATTTACCAGGGACTGTTTTTGACAACTTTTGAAACTTGGGGGACTAAAACTGCCAATTATGCAAACTTGATACGTTTTTCACCAGATTTTGATATTTTTGCATTTAAAACACATAAAACACTTATTTGTGATATTTTTATCATTTTGATGCATTTCTGAGTGTTTTCAGATGTTTTTGCAGTTTAAATGGTACAAAAATGATGAGTATTTAGACACTCATCAGGTATATCACACCAACACTAAAGAGATACTTTCCGGGTTAAGAGCTGTTGGATACCAAAGTACTAATACAGATATGTGGCACAAGAATAAGTTTTGCCCCATGTGGAGGTTTTTGGTGCATACATTACTTCAGTGCATAAGAAACAAGTCAGGAGGATGGGATCAATTCTCTACCCAATTGGGTTGTGGTATTGTATGTCTTTCAAAGGGTTTAGCTTATAATTTCTCTAAGTTTATTTTTGATAATATGGTTGAAAATATTCAAAAGAAAAAGCATAAGTTTCTAATGTACCCTAGGTTTTTACAAATTATATTAGACATAACAACCCAAGACAGAGTCTTTTGTCCCATAGGAGCTCTTAGTGCTAAATTGTTTGCTTCTATGAAAACTCATTATGTTGGGGCACATCACCCTTTGCTAGAAGCTATGTTGCCACATGGCAATGATTCTGCTGGTGAGGGTAATGTTGTTGGTGCTCCACCCTCTCCTAATGCTGCTGATGATGGTAATATATCATCTCCCAGTGTTGCTGCTGATGGTAATCCATCAGTTGCCATTGATGAAGGACCCTCCATAACTGCTGAAGCATCAAATGTTTCTCCTGACCAACCTCCACCTACACCTTTACCTTTGTCACCTAGTCCTAGTCCATCACCTACTCCTGTGGCTCCTGATGAGCTTGAACCTGAGTTTACTAGACTGACCACACCAAGTCCAGTTAGAGAGCCAATTGATGAAAGCTCTCCTGTTTTTGAGCATGTACATGTTTCTCCTAAAAGGCCCAATGAAGCTCCCATTACCACTGAGCAATCTGCTGGTGGAGCTGAGGACCCTATTACACTTACCTCTGTATATGCTTTGCTGAACAGGTATGTGAAAGAGGTTGATGATCTCAGAAAGGAGCTTGCAGATACCAAATCCTCACTTGGTGGTGAGATTGTGGTGTTGAATAAGAAGGTTCAGGAGTTAGAAGCACAACTTGGGCAGAATAGCAAAAGGAAGTTTGTGGTTACCTCTGATGAAGAGCAGGAGGATATACATTTGGATTCTCTTGAATTCTTGGCTGAAGTTGCTCAACAGACTCGTGATTCTTCTCCCATTGCTGATGAATCCTCAAAACAAAAGGAACCTATTCAGTTTAAAAGAAGAAGGAGAAGACAGTCTTTGAGAGAGGATTCCACTGAATCTTCTAAGGTGCCAAGTGTTGCTAATGTTATAATTGTTGGTGACCATCTTATGACTGATGCACAAATGGTTGATGTTGCTTCTGAACAAGGTCATGTATCATCTGTGCAAGAACAACCATGTCCTATGCCTTCAGCAGATCCTCATGTAATATTTGTTGCTGGGAGAACTTTTGTTCTGGATCCTGATGCTGCTGTCTCTCCTACACCTGTTGAAGATCCTTCTCAACATGTTAATCTTGATGCTTCAATTGGTGTTCCTTCTGAGAATATTGACACATTTCAAATTGTTGATATTTCTCATGATGATTCTTCTAATGAGCCTGCTACCAATGTTCCTGCTATGGATATTTCTAACAAAGGGAAAGGAGTTATGGTTGATGAAGATCTTGGTCCAGATCTTGTAACTGAAAAGGAAAGGCTAGAGCAAGCCAGAATGCTAACAGAGTATGAAGATTTGATGAAAAGTCAAGCATTGGCTCAAAAGCTTGCAGACCAGTTTTCTACAAATTTGTCTCCTGAAAGACAAAGAGAATTGGATGAACAATCCATTCATTTTACTGATGAGCAATGGGATTCTTACACTCTTCAAGCTGCTTCAAATCCTACTCTTGCTCAAAGCATTTTAGGAGCTGATTTTGACAGTGAAAACTTTGCTGCACAAATGATGGCTATTGGACAACAAAAGAAGACAGCTGCAGCTGCAAAGAGAAAAGCTATTGCTGCACTAAACGCTAAAGCTAAGAGGGAGAAACCACAGACTATAGCACAGAAGAAAACTTATATGAGAAATGTGGTGTATAATCAGAGTACTGCTCTCTATCAATCTGGTTTGACAAGGAAGCAAGTCTGGGCTTTATCTGAATCTGACTTGATCAGTATGTATCATAAGATTACGAAGCATATTACACCAGCTTCTCAATTGAAAAGGATTGCTGGTGTTATGGATGCTCCAAAAGCTAAAAGACCCAAGACAGTTGAGATTGTGACTTCTTTTGCTGATGATATAGCACAGCTGAGCACTCATGCTGTTTCTGCTAAGGAACCTACTGAAGGTGTATATTCTACTGAGAGAGTACAATCTGCTGAACCTATTGTTGTTTCTCCTGAAGCTTCACCCAGTGCTGCTGATACATCTATGGATCCAAAGGGAACTACTAGCAATACTGAGCCTGATACTATTCCTTCTTCTGCATCTGCTGAACAAGAAAGAGCACATCTTTCTAACTATAATGCAGACATGGTTAGGAGAGCTGAACAAGAAGCTGCTAGAGCTAAACAGGCCAGAGAAGAGCTTGATAAATTGTATGCAGTGGGTGGTTATGTTCCCATTCCCTCTACTTCTACCTCTTCTATTCCTACTGAAGATGCCTCTGGTGCATCTGAGAAGGTACCTTCTTCTTTTTCTATGGGCATTTATGTACCTGGTAGGAGAGGGAAAAGGATGTCCAAAAGGAGACACATTGCCATCAGGAGATCTGTGAGATTAGCTGGGACACAAGCCTCTGGAGTTCATAAATCTCACAAGGGTGGTTCTTCTAAGCATTTGGACCTCAAGGCTACTGATACAACGTTTATCAAAGTGGGTTCTTCTGCAACTTTTCCTGGGGGTTCTTATAGTGTGTTGACAAAATGGACATTGACTGCTGGACAGCTTAACACCATTTATAGGATAGATAACTCCTCTATGCAGTTTACTTTCTTGAAAGACATACTTCCTTTGGTGGATAAGCAAGATTTGATTATTCTCCATGGCCTTGTCACACAGTATTATGCCACTCATACTCCACAGGATTCTGGTTTGTACTTATTGGGAAATCTTCAAGTTCTTTTTGATTCTCAGTCTCCAAATGGTCAAGGGTATTCAATTTGGAAGAATTCACATAAGTGGAAGGTTGATACTTGGAGATTTTACCCTATCCCAAATGTGCATGTTGTGGAGACAAAGTGTGGAATTTCTGTATGTATGTTTTCTGATCAGCATTATCCTTTGTCCATTAAACTGATGAAACGTATGCTTAGAAGGAAATTGGAAGTTCCTCCTGATCCAGTGGGGAATGATATGACCCATGCTGCACAATTGATTGGGTTGATCAAGTCCAAGCTTCTGCAACACAACGCTTCTACTTGATTCTGGTATCTTGTATCATTTCTTTCTTTGTTTAATTCTTAGTAATGTTTTAGCCATGTCTCACTTATTATAAATTGTTTAATTATTAGTATAAAAAATAAAAAATAAAAAAATAATTTTTTTTTGTATATTCAGGTTTGTTGTATATAACTCTGTTGATGGTTATCAACTCACCAGATGTGACTTTTGTCCATCAAAGAGTTGGCTAGTCCAAAGGGTACAGCTTTGGTAAAGACACATCAAATCTGTTGATAGCTGTAATGGTTTGCTCAAAACCATAGGGTTTGCAACTCACCCATGCTTAATTGCTGAGGGTTGTATGGTCATCAATTCACCATGGATTATTCCTTTCTGGTATCCAAAGAATTGGCTAGCCCCCAAGTATATGGCTTGTGGTAAAGGCAGTGGAATACCCTATTTGGTAATCAATTCACCAAAGGTGATTCTTTTCACCTAAGAATTGACTAGTCCTGAGCAAACGGCTACAGGTAAAGACATTTTAAATCCGTTTGTAGCTGCTGATTTGCTAAAAATCAAATGGTTATCAGTGTACCATAGTTTTCGAACTTAAACATTTGGCTACTCCAGTAGTAATGGCTATTGGTAAAGAGACATCAAATCCATTATTTTCAATGATTCACCTCTCACAGGAGTTAGCACACCTGGATGTGATGAGAATAGTATGAAACTAATCTGGTTTGATGTACACGTTGTCATTTGTTGCTGCAAAGATCTGAAGTTTCACAGTTTTGCCATCATAGAGATGTGGTTGTTTTGATTCTTTGCTGCTGATGTTCGAATTCAATCCTCTTGTTCTAAAGTGTTAAAGATCTATCAAGAATCTTGAACTTAACCATGTCAAATTCAAGATTAGGGGAGGATTGTTGGGAATTCTACTGAATAAGAATTCTGCTGAATAATACTGTTGACGGATTCTGCTGAAGTGCTGGATTCTGCTGAAGAAGTGATTCTGCGGAAGTAGTAAAACCGTGTAGCTTGTTTCTGCGGATATAGATATTCCGCGTATTTTATAGTTAGTTAGGATATGCATGAGTTTTATTAGAAAGTGATAATGCATATCTCTTTTAGTTTTATAAATATACGTTTCTTGTGAAACGGTTTAGGGTTCCTTGTCTATAAAAGAAACACATTAGTATGTATGATGTACGAGTTTGAAAAACAAGTTTTAGTTTTATTAAAAGATCCATAGAGGATCAAAGTATTCTTAGTAATCTGTGTTCTTACTTGTGTTTGATTTCTGCTTTAGAATACAAGTAATAGAGACTATTAGTGTGTTTGTGATTACATAAACATTACTAACGATCCACGAGCGCTCAAAGATCTATCAAGGTCTTAGGTTCAACAGAAATGGTCAGTTTGAATTTTACCATTAAAACATTTATTAATTATACAAAAACAATTTGTCAAATCAGTTTTTGAAAAAAAATGTTTTGACACATTTATAAAAAGTGAAGTTTAAGATAAAAAAAATTGTTTCGTTGATCATCTATCAAGTTTAAATATTTATTTGTTCATATCGTGAGTGATTTACGACGAAATCATATTCTACGACTAGTAAGTTGTTTACGCTAACTTTGACGTAAAATGCTTTTAGATTTTGTTATTATCAAAACGTAAAGAAGTCGAAAAATATATATAACATTTTTAGACATTATTTGTATCAACATAACTTAATAGTTTAACTAAACCGATATAAACAACTCACGAGCAACTCAACACATTTGCACTCCTATTTCCAAACCAACCCTATTATAATGTATTGTATTGAAATCAAAATCGCAACCACACTAAATTGATGTTGATTAATGTTTTAGAATCCGGTTCGATTCAGGTGGTTCAACCACTAGACCAAAGGGCAAATTAAAGCGGGGTTTATTAAAGCGACTCAGGTTAACCTGATTCACCGGACTCTATCGGGTTTTGTTTTTTTCTTGTTTCTTTACAAACGAGACAATTATCTTTTTTGGTGAATGTTTTTACGCTCAATATATAGATTAGTCATAATTGTATATATGTATTTTTTTAATATTGCAGGAAATAAAAGTTATATTTTTGGGTAGCAAACTAGATTGACTCGGTGGTCAGACGGTTAAACCAATGACTAGACACGGTCGATTAAAGGCTCGGTTTTCGAGACATTGATATTGACTAGGCGAGTACCCGCGCCTAGCGGTAGCGGTTTCTAGCGTCAGATAATTAATGATTGTGATATTATGGTGAGTGTTTTGTGTAGCATTTAAAATAGAACGTGAACCGATGAAAATGCAATTGCAAACGGTTGTACTATACGATAACTAAAGTCTAGATAAAATTCTTAACATCTATCAAACAACAAATAAAAACATTTAATGAAAATGAAAGTAAACATTAAATCAGTTATGAGATAAAAAGTAACAACATACGTTACTAGTCACGTAAAAACTAACAAGGATGGGATTAATGGTGTCGTTGTTAAAAAGAACGCAAGTACCAAAATTAGCATGAATGTGATTAGCCCAAAATAAAATAAAAATTTTTTTGGCTAATTTTGGCTATTTTGTAAAAAATTCAAGCACATTTAGCCCTATCTTTTTTTTTTTGAAATGGGCGTATTTAGCCTATTGAAAAGTTAAATGTGCACTAACGGACACATATTTTCTCTTAATTGTAAAACTTTATAATCGTTTTTGAAGAAAAGCTTATATATAATATATTTATATAGCGAGAGATCGTTTTGTGTTAAAAAAAAGTTTATGGGTTCTAAACGAAAAATAATAAAAGTTTGAAGGTTTGGGGATTAAACATAATGTTTTAAAACCCGGTTCGACCCGGTGGTTCAACCGGTTGAACCGTTCCTGTCGAAAAACGGGTCGATTTAAACCGATTCAACCCGACAGGTTGGTTCAAAATGGGTCAAATTAAACAGGGTCAACCCACCGGGTTTGAAACGTCCCGGGTTAACCTGGTTTTTGATATGTATTAATAGTTTCAAATTTTCACTTTTTACTTTTTTGTTTTTCCTTAATTTATAGTATAGCAGGGTACCCGTTCGTTGCGGCGGCGGGTACCCTGTGACGATTAACCGGAGAAATAGATCTCGATGAGACCTTATTTACCCATTTGTATCTGTTTCAACAGGTCCTCTCTAGTTCATTTTCGGATGGCTGTTATTGGTTAGCCGAACCGGTGGCGACACCGGTTTCCGGTTGAACCTGTTGGTCCGGTCCGATTTTCAAAACTATATGTACCATCAACTTATTAGCTTGTATGAAGCTTTGTGTGTTTTAGTAATTTGTATAATGTGTATAATAACATTTACTTTTCATTTTATGGTGTTTTAAAAGTAACATTAATTAGTGTGTTTAATTATTTTATATTTAGAATTATGTTGTAGCTTGTTTAAATTGTATATTGTGAAATTTTTATTGTACTTTTTAGTAAATAGTGTTTTAATTGGTTGTTTTTAATTTGTTAGATATGCTTTTATTTTGTTGTACAATGTGATTAAATTATTGTACTTTTAAGTAATTGTGTGTTTTAATGAGAGTATTAATTACACAATACATTTCTCTCACATTTGACTTTCATCTTTTCACTTTTCAAAGTTTGACCGTTATTCTATTATACGTAGTATAGATATAAATATTGTATTTGCTGAGAAATATTCAAATAGATAATTAGAGTGTAGATAAGTGTTTTATGAAAACCGGGGGAAAGAGTTTTCACCACTTTTTCCTACGACCTTCTCCTTTCTTCCCACAACTCTCTATCTATTTGACTTTATCAAAACTGCTCTAACCTCTTTAATGGAGTGTTTTGTCATATGAGATTTTCATGTTACGCTTTTTGTTTTAATTTCATTACAAGAATGGGACAAGAAAGGTGCTAATCATAAAACTTATTTTTATATTTAGTTACGTCCTTGTTAATTAGTTGTTTCTTTTTTTAATTTCAATTGCTTGTTTTCTGGCATAGAAAGATTTTGATGAAATGTATTAGAAGTATTATCACAAAATTCGTGTATTCATTTTCTAAATAAAGCCATGAAAAATCTAAGTGTTGCCTTTCAAAAAAAAGAAAAATCTAAGAGTATTGAACTTTAGTAAACAGACAAAATTCTAACAATAAACATGCTAACTAACCATTATTTATATGCACGATAAACATTAAACATCTAGGATGCCAAGAACTTGTTAGTGAGTGGTGGTCATGGTGGGGAGCTTAGATAACATGAACTGATAGGTTGTAGTTTAAGCTGTTGGGTCCGAGCCCAATGCGTGTTTTTTCTGGTCAAATGTGCTAGATGTTGATTGCTCTGTTCGTCCAAATAGATGGTAATATGCAGTGGCTACAAGTGGTTCTAGTTTTAGAGGTAGATAGAATTTTCTGATACACATACTCACAATTTGTAGACCAATTAATAGGTGAAACGAACAAAAAAGTAAGTTTAATCACTCAATGTTTACGGGAATATAAAATGGTGCTTATACATGTTCAGCAGTTTAAACAAAGACTCTCCACAGAATGGAACCGATTTGTCATAATATTTAGGGGTTGTTTGATAAATTGATATGATTTAGCGCTGAATGAATCAAAGGTGCTGAATAGTTCAAAGATTCTGAATAAGCTATGTCATGAACCAAAATGAATGTTTGAAAATTCTTCTAAATCAACACTCTGAATGATTAAAATTACTATTTTATCCTTTATACCCATTTAGTGTAAATTGAAAGTAACTAGTTGACAAGTAACCTATATTAATAAAATACCAATTATAATGTGAAATAAAAATTGTTTCATGAAATTATATAAGTATGTTGGCGTTCTATCATATTAAAAATATTAGTTTATAGTGTCAAAGGTCTTAAAATAAAACTCAATATACACTGGGCATCATGACTTTCGAAGTACGGAGTACAAGTTGTCTTATTTGAATAAAGGATTAAAAGAAAAGTTATACGTAGTAACTAATTAAAAAGGTAAAGAAAAAGGATAAAATAGGAAAAAAATGAGGCACGGATGGTTTCGCATGTCACTGGCCCTACACAATTCAGTGGCTTTTAAATTGGTTCAGTCCGATCAATATTTTTATCAAACAGGATGTCTCTGACCGATTCATATATTATCCTTTTAGTGGTTCAATTCAAAGGCTATCAAACATGGCCTTAGTTTCTTTTGAAATCATAAGAGGTGCAATACTTATCTCGTTAAATTGCTGCAATAGTTGTTAATATATCCAACACTTGATGTTGAGTGTTGTTGTGTTTTACTAATCATAACAATTAGAGAAAACATGTAAACATCATCAAAGCATGCAACAGAAGTAATAGAAATAATACTTGTAAATTAATTAACCGAATTAAAAGAACATGCGTACCTTTTAGCAATTCAAGAACATACGATATCAAGAACAATGAACAAAACCCCAAACCCTAAAATTAGGGTTTATGTAATTCGACCCCCATAGATGTCAAATATCAAGATACCCACAAACACAATTGTATTTGTTCTTCGTTCTTGTACACACGTACTAGTAACGATTTGATGTGAAAAGCTAGATTCTCGATCACAATAGATTAACCAAACACCTTTGTTATGCTCAAGGTCACTCGCAAATCCCTTACATGGGGTTTTACTCGTCGACCTAAGAACAAGAGGGAAGGAAGAAGAAGTTTGGCCTTCTATTGAAATATAGTGTACCAAAGAATGAATACATGAGGATGTATTTATAGCCTTATGGTAGATGTCAAGATTACTATGGTTTCCGATGTGGGATTCTATACTTTCGGAAAAAAAACAAGCCCAAAAGAGGGTTCCTAAAACCTTCTCTTGGCTTGTTAACTTTTCTTCATATCCCGTTGACATTTAACGACCGATAGCCAAAACACGTTAAATATTAACTATCGTTAAGTATTTATTTCGTGACAAATAATTAATAATAATAACATTTATATATTAATTATTTTAACATCAATTCTCATACGTAATGTGTGCAATCCCGAAGTGTCGAGTTCGAATCCGGTCATACGTATATTAATAATTATCCATAAACCTTTCAAGTGTTGTGTTTAAGAAGCCACAATGCAACATTCTTTAAAGATGTTGCATATTTTCTGGAAAATTTGCAACACTTGATAAAAAGTGTTGGTTTAGAACCCTCTATGCGACACTTATTTGCAACACTTGATAAAAAGTGTTGGTTTAGAACCCTCTATGCGACACTTATTTTCAAAGTACGTGTTGCATTTTAACCAATTTTGTCCAAAAAAACAACATTTTTTAAAAGTTTTGCTCCTAAAATGCTGCATTAGGTTGCATCTAACTAATAGTATGAGGCTTATATACAAGTCTATTGGAAATGAAAATAAAGTTAGCAGTATCATCAAGAAGAAGTATCTCTATCGAACTCTAAAATGAAGCAACATCTTCTTTTGTAGGCTTGCAGCCACAACTTGATGTTAAATCTGAAAACTTGGTGTAGAAGTTGGTAAAGAGGCATTGATGAAAGTTTGCTTTGAAAGAGAAACAATGTCTTCCCTATTAAATATAGAGCTAATTTTAGTCAACAGTCAAAAAAATCAAACATATTTTCCCTGTCACATGAAATATTGTAATTTCCTTTGGCAAGTTTTCAATCCACAACTACTTCCATCAGTCAACAGTCAACAAACCAATAGCAATATGTTCAAATGAAAACAAAGCTAGGGTTTAGTAAAAAGATACCCCCACTGAACAGTAAGAGCTTCATAATCCCAATAATTGGTGGTGGTTGGGAAGAAGGTGTGTGTTTGTAGGGCGGTGGTATTCAAATGAATTAAAAGAAAGAGTATGTGAGTTAAGTGTTTTCGTGTGTTTGTGTGAGAATATGATGTGTACTCCACGGTGGAATTAAAATAAAAAAATCAAAAATGGTTAAACCAGCAACCTGCTAGGGTAGGTTAACTTACACACAACAACCCGAAAAAAAAATAAATGTTACACAGAATAACCGAATGTGTCAAATATAATACATTTTTGGGTAATTAGCCCTTTTTTTAACACTAAATTTGTGGCCTCATTTAACGTTTTCGCCTAAGGCCTCAAAAAATCCAAAAATGCCCTGATGAGCACATCATAAAACAAAAGAAAAACCTCAACCAAATATATTAACATAACCAAATATCTTACGTTAAACCTTAATCAAAGTGTTGATTAACACGGTCTTAGTATTGATAGCTTACAAAACTAATAAAAGATTACAGAAAATAACCCAATGTAAAACTATGCGCTCACAAAGTCTTAGCCATCTTCACCAAGATCCACCTCCTTGCCAACTTGATGTTGCCAGATTGTAGTTTTATTAGAAGAGAAGTGTAATTGTGTCTAACTGAACTAGTAACGTGAAGTGCTAGAACTCATTATTAACTCAATTTTGGTATATTAATTTATACCACCTATCGAAAAAACAAAGATACTTGCAAAAATACAAGTGTTGATAGAACAAGGCATTAACCATAGAGACATGTTATGATGTAAAGATGACAATTTAAACCAAATCTCACATAAACATACAAAAGGAAGTTAAGATACAAATTTAAAGTAGAGCTAATTCAACAATATTGCGCAAAAACATACATTTAAGCTACGGATTATAGCTAGTATGTGAGACTTTATTTAAGAGCGCGAGATGAGTAAAACACGGTCCATACGACATTTTAGATTGGGAGTGGATCAAGACGAGCCACAGGTACACAAACTAAAGGGCTAGCTTTCGTAAGCAAGAGCCCGACTTTCTCTTCCATATCAACACTTGTTAGATTTCCATCTTTCCCGGCCTTCCAATCGAAACACTGAATCATACTGCCAAGTGCTGTATGCACCACATGCAATGCTAGTGATATCCCTGGACACATCCTCCTCCCACTACCAAACGGTAAGAAATGAAAGTGTTGTCCTTTCACATCCAACATGTTATCTTCAAATCTTTCGGGCCGGAAGTCAAGTGGATTTTCCCAGTGCTCCGGGTCTCTGTGCACAGCCCACAAGTTGATAAACAAATTAGTGTGTGCTGGAACATTGTAACCTGCCACTATGCAATCTTGTAGTGTCGTTCTTGCAATCATTGGGGAACCCGGGTGGAGACGAAGCCCTTCCTTGACAATTGCTTGGAGGTAGGGAAGGTTTGGTATGTCTGATTCTTGTATAAGTCTGTTTTTTCCAACAACTCGGTCAATTTCTTCTTTTGCTTTTTCCATGATTTTTGGATGATTGATAAGTTCTGCCATAATCCATTCTAGGGTAAGTGATGAAGTGTCTGTTCCCGCAACAAATATATCCTGGAATTAAAAGAGGAGATCAGGTTGGCAACCAAAAGAAAGGTACAGACATATCAAGTGAGAAATAAAACCCTATCTAATTCACTTTCTCCCTATAGTGCATGCACTGAACTTCCTGTAACCATTTAAAAAGATGCGTGCATGTCTTAAAGAAGTATACCTTGCGTAATATTTCTAAAAGGAGAATACTAGATTACATTTTCTTAAAGTTGTCATATAGTTAATGTTACCAGGATTAAGCCTTTGATGTTCTTTCTGCTCAACTTTATCTCCATACTCTCATCTTGTTGAATATCAAGTAAGATATCAAGCAAGTCCTTCTTCTCTGCTGCGGTATCATTGTGCTTTCCTGCCTCTTCATGCTCTTCTATGACCTTCTCTATCATCGGATCAACTCTTGAACGGATATCCTTGAACTTTTTCCCGTATCCATTGAAGTCTATAATCTTACAAAACTGTATGTAATCCGAGGGGTTAAAGGTACCCAGTGCCTCAGTCACATCAGAAATTAGTTTTATAACGTCACCTTCCTTTCCCTCATCGTCCGTAGATCTTTTTCCAATAATCATTCTCATTATAATATTGTTTTTCAACTTCATTAGCTCCGCACCAAGGTTCAGTGACTTGCCATCTTTAGCATTTTGAGATAATGTTTTCAGAAAACGATTAATCTCATCGCGCCTAACAGAAGCATGCAAGTCAAGTGTTGCTTTATTCAAGAGGTGTGACAGAACTATCTTTTTTATGAACGTCCAGTGAGGTCCGAATGGAGAAAATATAAAGTCGTTTGCCATATAGAGTTCTTTTGATCCATCAAGTTCTTCTGATCCATAGACTAGGGTACGTGAAGCTATGTTTTGGGGTCTGCTAGAAAAGGCTTTATCGTTGGTTCTAAGGAATTCTTTCGCTGTATGCGGTGAACAAACAACAAAACAAGGCACGGAGCCCAAAAAGATACGATAAATGGACCCGTATCGGAAAGAAAGCTTGTAAAGAGCTTGATGAGGGATGGGTCTAAGGAGGTGCAAATGTCCGAGAATCGGAAGGCCAAATGGGGTCGGGGGATGTCGAGATTTTGCACCATCGTATTTGAAAAACCTTGCCCATATCAAGACAGTTGGAACAAGGCAAATGAAAAAGAGAGACAAGTAGGCTTGGAATTCAACCATGGTTGTTATGTGAACTTTAGAAGTCGTGATGTGCTATAAGCATCTAAGGATTATATAGAAGATGGTATTAAGGGCAGCGGACCCAGGTACAAAAAACTAGTTAAATTTTTTACATTTTAAAGTTCAAATTATCACGATTAAAAATATGTAAAATTATAGAGTTCACACTTGCTCATATGTAGTAATAATAGGTGTGACAAATTTTCCTACACATATAAGTGTGGAAATAATTGAATATCTACACCTACAAGTATGGCAAACTTGCAAAAATGTTTACAATAAAAAGTGTGAAAACATTTGTAACACTTATAAGTGTAGCTTTATTGTAATTGTACATACTTATATATGTGGATTATTTTTTAAAATATTTGTGACATCTATAAATGTAGCAAAATTATGAGTCATGTAAAAAAATTCACAGTTGACCATACCATAACAAAATAAGCGTGTAGAATTGAACTATTTTTTGTAATGTGTAAACTCTTGGGTAGTTTCCTGATTTAGTCGAGGCCTAAGGATCAAAGTGATCAAGGCTTAAAAATCAACACACTAACCAGAGAATGATTAATGTCCCAGGTCGGGTTCGGACAGGTAAATCATTTAGATAAACGTATACTCATCTAGTTTAACCTTCATCAAATGGCCTAGCATGACATGAGGTCAATGGTTTAAACATTCGTTAGGTGTTTATATTTGAGGGTGGCTAAAGAGGGGTTGGAAACGATTTTGAGATTAATCCGGTAAGCTCGTGTACATCTGAGTCAAAAAAGACTCACCCTCCCCGAATAGCATGAACATGAAAGACTTCATATATCCATTTACCCATTTATACTCGTGTGGTTTTAAATCACTGAATGAAATAAATCTTCTATGTTTTATCTGCCTTTTTATCAACCGGTGATACATATAAGTCGACTTTCATATACTTGTGTTGCTCATTCTCTGAGTCTTTTAAACTAGATTATTATTTTCTTCATAATAACTTCAACTTGGTTAACTTAACTAAAAAGATAGCAATATTTATACTATTATTAATAGATATTTATGGAAATAGCATCTCATAAAACGATTATACTCTGATATTGATATTTTTAACTATTACACCGCATTTGTCTCTAACGGGACTTGATCATACAATCTATTTGGTTGGAGAGTATCTCACACCTCACGTGAAACACATGTATCGCTGTTTATACATTGGGTTGGCTGGTGGATATTAACTTCCTTCCACGTTTGATAAATTGACAATCTTTGTTATTTATAAATATTAGTATCATTACGGATTAAATAGTTATAACACTCAAAATACATATATGCATGAAATTATAAATCTCAAATAAAAGCACGAGTTATTATAATATGAAAATAAATACACAAGATTTTATATATAGCAATGACTCATGTAAAATATTATTTAGCAGTTTATTATCAAAATTATACATCCCCTAATACTCTCTGCGTCTCAAAATTATTGTCACGAGATAAAAAACACAAATTTTAATAAAAGTGAAAACACTATAATTTTCAACCACTCAAATATAATATTCACCCATTAAATTCTCTTTTTATTACTTAAAAAAGAAAGTGAACAAAAGAAAATGTGGACTATAATTTTGAGACGCAAGAAGTAGCCATTTTCTTAATTTTTATACTAATCGTCAAGCTTCGCCATCAAGATTGACGACTTGATTGTTAGTAATAGTCAAATGTTTATAATACACAAAAGATTGAATATCGATAAACAACCTAACCAATATGAGAAAGATTACAATGATAGTGATGGGTATGTGGGATAAATGTGAGTGATAAACAATAGAATATGATCGTGAATACGATCATGTGTTGTATTCTGTAACCAAATGGAAGGAAGGAGCATATATAAGACTTCAAGACTTCATACTAGTTTTAGTCCTCTACCTTTTTTGAGTGTGCATTCCAGCCTCTCCATTTGGTGCAATGATAACCAAGACCCTTGTAATATTTAAATATGACAAATATATATTCGAAACACTTAAAATCACAAGCCATATCTAAAAACCAAAAACGTACAAGTATGGGTCTGGCGCGCTAGCTGACGCGTCAGCCACGGCAAAATGTACGCCTTTGGTTTTTCCAAGTCGGCATTCTTCTTACCCGACTAAAGTCCTTCTTCTAATACAGGTTTGTACATGATATTTTGTTAAAGCAAATAATATCTAAAAATGTTATTTATATTTTTTGACATATCTATGTTTTGATAAAAAAAAAAAAAAAACAAAACTTTACGTCAAAGTTAACGTAAACAAGTTATTAGTCGTATAATATCATTTTAACGTAAATTACTCAAGGTATAGACAAATAAATTTGAAACTTGACGAATGATCAAAAAAATAATTTTTTTGTTTTAAAGTTCACATTTTTATAAATGTGACAAAACATTTTATCAAATATTGATTTTACAAATCATTTTTGAATTATTAAGAAATGTTTTAATGAGGAAGTTAATTCAAGATCATAACAATTATTTTTCCCCCCAAAATCAGATCCAAACTTCCCCAAATAAACCTTCATCACAAAAAGACATAATTTACAGCGTCTGTCTGGGATGGCACCATTAAAGTGGACAGTATCGTTAAATTTAACAGTATCGTAGGCAATGTTGCAAAAATCGTGAATCGGTAATCGGGGACCACCCTGTAACGAGTAATCGGTCAAGTCGGGATTAATCGGATTGGTATTTCCTGCAATTTTTTGGTATTTCTGGAGACCAAACTAAAAATCTTAACCGATTCCAAGCCTGCTATGTTTCCAAACCTCAATAAAAGGCTCAAATTCTAATTATGATGCCCATTGTGCGTTATAAATGAAATATACGATCCCCAAATTAAGTAGAATGCCTAAATTATTATTTTTTTAATTGACCGATTTGACCGATTGTTTACCGATTCGGCCGATTCAGCCGATTTTTGGCCGGTTCGGCAGATTAATCGGCCGATTCAGCCGATTTTTTGACTGCTTAGTGTTGATTTTTTTCCTAGGCCGATTTTTCAACCGATTTTCAAAAATCGACAAGGTACTCGGCCGATTAACGATTAATCGGCCGAGTTGACCGATTTTTGCAACATTGATCGTAGATATTTAACGGTACCTTCCCCTGCAACATTCGAATTTTTCTGTTGCTATAAACAGTAGACCATTTACACTCCAAACAATAATTTTTCACACACTCTTCTCTGATCAAAACCTCTCTTCTATATTTTCTTTTCTTTAATCATTTAGTTAGTTTTAGAGTGTTTTTGAGTGATCCAATCATACATTCAAGTGATCACCTTCATTCCTCTACTAGTGCAAGAGAAGAACACACCATATCGCGAAGATACAAAGTGTTGTGGTATTAGTTTAATTCTCTCGTAACACTTGTTACGTATTTGTTGTATATTGTCATACATCAAATTCTTTGTCATCATACCTAGTTAGATTAAGTAGATCGAGTTAATCGTGTAGAGATAGGGAAGATCTTGTGTAGATTCTGTTGATAGTGTGTATCTATATACGTTAATAATGGATCTGTTCGGGTGAATATCTACTCGATCAGATAATCGTTGTCATCCCCACTTGCGTTTGGTGCTATTCAATCATACTAAAGTTCATAAGTTTATTCTAGGGCGCGAAGTAATAGACAAAAGCCTTCAAGCTTATAAAAAATCACAAATACTATATCTTAGACTACTGCATGTGAATAAAGTAATAAATTTTACAAAATATCATCGAGATGATATCTTAGGAGTTGTTTGTTTCTTAAAAAAATTTATGTCTGAATTTGAATGTAAAAATTGGTCTAAAAGTCTGAATCTGATTAATTTTTTACTGTTTCTTTTCATAAAATGAATGAATATACTAAAGAACGACCCTTTCACTATAAAAATAACCGTTGACCGATCACCACTCATTCCTAACTTGAGTTCCTTATATATTACGAGTTTTCTAATCAAAATTTGTTTATTCTTGTAGACATATGTCTTTTTAACAAATAATATTCAAAAAAATTAAACTATAATGAAAACAAACTTGAAAAACAAAAGAAAACAACCTCTTAAAATAAATTGAGAGAATTTACATATACAGTCAAATCTCTATAAATTAATGATGTTGAAACTGAGATTTTATTAATTTAATGAGATATTAATATATCGATAAATTAATAATTTATTAATTTACAAAAGTTTTACGTATAACCTTTAAATTTTCAAATCTAATACTATGTATACTAGCTAAAGATGAAAAATAAATTAGAAAAACAATTTACAATTAACATTTAATGAATTGAATGCATTGAAGAAATTAATGGATATATGCTAATGAATGTTATGAGGTTCAAGGCATTGAAGAAATTGTGGAATCTTTTAGCAATTATTAATTTATAGTTTCGTTGGAACTGACTGGGGTTTCAAAATTATTATCTTATTATTTTATCGATTGGCGTCCAAATTTGTACTGGTCTCAAGTTGGGACCAGACAAATTATTAATTTTATCGAAATTATTAATTTAGCGAATATTAATTTATAGAGGTTTCACCGTATATACATTCCGGTTTGCCCTACCATGAATATAAAACCCAAAAATCAGTTGAACGTTAGATAATCTCAAAATCTCAATTCGCTAGATGCAACAAAAACAAAAAAGCTATGTTGCTTGATTATAAGTGTAAAATCGAGACCAAGATGCAAAACAATTGAAGAATAGGGAGCGGCAAGTTTGTTGTTAGTTTTTTCTTTCCATATTTAGTTTTCAGAGATAATCAGATATCACATAACCTCTTAAAGGATAAGAGAATTTTAAGAGTTTTTAACATCTGAAGTTTTATATAAAACAGTGGGAAACCAAACACATTTGACCGAATCAGATTTCAGAGGTCATTCAAATTTTTTTATGAAATACAAATAGCCTCTTAGACTACTTTCGATGAACAATCTAGTCGTAAATCTTGATGGCCAAATTTGAAGATTTTTTAAAACAAGATGGCCAAATTTGATTATTAAAATAAAAACCAAAAAAAAATGTTATTAGGATGGATGAAGTAATGAACAAAAACACGATACTTGTTTAATGAATCATCATCAACCATTACAACTAGGGTTTTAAAGGGCGTGTCATGGTGGCGTTAAGGCACGCTAAAGCACGAGGAATGAGTTTCACGTTACGCAATAGACCAAGGTATCTGTCACACCCTCAAATCGTAGCGGAAGATAACAAGGGCATGACTTCATAGCTGAAGGCATAAGTTATAGCGAACGACCTCTATATAAGTCATTTGAAAAATACACAATCGATTTAATAAATAAATTTTAACAAAGACATGTTTTAATAATCACAACACAAATAAAAGAAGTCTTAAATTCACATCAAACGTTATAGTAATGCATAAAATCTTCATGATGAGGAAACCGCAAAAGACTCAAGTGAAATGCTCCAAGTCTACCCATGCAAGCAATTAAGGACCTGAGAATAGATGCTATAACAGTCAACATAATCTTGGTGAGATCATATGTTTAAGGAATTAAAAGCATGGACCACAAGTTTCCAATTAACTATTGTAGTAAACACAATATCAAGAAAAGTATTACTATTGCACTGATGCCTGGTTCATGGTCGAAAGACTTTCTTTTTCACGAGCAAGCTTTACAACCCATTAGGCAGTGTACCTAATCGTTGCAGTGTAGTATGGGCAAGCATAGGGGGTTGATCGTTCTCTCGGGGAATAGAGATGCTAGTAGAGATGTATGACGAAAAGGTGAGGTTGAGGGTGATTCTTTGTAGTTTTTATATTTTTTTATGAAATCAAGTAAAATCTCAGGGTTTGAAGAGTGGGGGTTTGGTAATTCTACCAATTAAACTACGTAACAATTTTAAATTAAAACTAACTTAACTAAATAAAGGTAAAAACTATGGATCGAATGGGTGTGTTTCTTATGATAATTAAAAACGTGTTCACTTAGGTGTCGTTTGTTTTTTCAGAGCTTTTACCTCTTCATCTGCAAACCATGTCTGCAAAAGAAGAGGTACATTTAAGCTCTTCATCTGCAAGAAGAAGACCGTTTGTTTTTTGTGCTATTGAAGTACTTCTTTCCTTTTTCTTCTTTTTTTCTTTTTGTTTTTCTTTTTTCTTTTTCACTAGTATTTTTTTGTGCTATTGAAGTAACTTTTTTTTTGTTTCTCTAGTTTTTTGTGCTATTGAGTGCAAATCAAGCAATCACTTAATATGCAAAGTATTAAAGACAATACATAATGGTTCAAAATATACCAATATCGACCGTTTTTTGTGCTATAAATCCTTTTGTCATGTGGATCAAATGGATCATTGGTTTTCTTACGTTTTGGTATTTTTTTTACGTTTTCGACCGTTTTTTACATTTTCGTCTGCTTTTTACGTCTTCGTCTGTTTTTTTAAGTTTTCGACCCCTTTTTTAAGATTTTGTTTGTTTTTATACGTATTGGTCCCTTTTTTACGTGTTCGTCTCTTTTTTTACGTTTTCCTCCATTTTCTATGTTTTCGTCTATCTTTTAACGTTTTAGTCCATTTTTTTACATTTTAGTCCATTTTCTTACGTTTTCGTCCGGTTTTTACATTTTCATATGTTTTTTTACGTTTTCATCCGTTTTTTTTAAGTTTTCGTTTGTTTTATTACGTTTTCGTATGTTTTTACGTTTTCTTCCGTTTTTTACGTTTTAGTCCGTTTTCTTACGTTTTCGTCTTTTTTTTACGTTTTCGTCCGTTTTCATATGTTTTTTAACGTTTTCGTCCGTTTTTTAAGTTTTCGGCCGTTTTTTTAGGTTTTCGTCTGTTTTTTATGTTTTCGTCTGTTTTCTTTTGTTTTCATCCGTTTTCGTACATTATCTTACGTTTTATTAGGTAAGATAAAATAACGTACAAAAAACTTATAAAATCATATGAAAACAGATGAAAACGTAAATTAAATAGTTGAAGATATTAAAAACGGACTAAAACGTAAAAAATAGACGAAAACGTAAAAATGCGGTAGAAAACGTAAGAAAACGGACGAAAACGTAAAAAAGGACGAATAAGTAAAAAAATGGCGAAAACGTATGGAAACGAACGAAAACGTAAGAAAAATGACGAAAACGTAAAAAATGGTTGAAAACGTAAAAAAGGGATGAAAACCAACGAAAAAAACCGACGAAAACATAAAAGACGGACGAAAACGTAAAAAAGCAGACGAAAACGTAAGAAAACGGACAAAAACGTAAAAAAACAGACGAAAACGTAAGAAAACGGACGAAAACGTAAAAAAGCAGACGAAAACGTAAGAAAACGGACGAAACGGACAAAAACTTAAAAAAAAAAAAAAAAAAAGGACGAATACGTTAAAATATGATTGCAAACGTAAAAAAATGGATGAAAAAGTTTTAAAAAAAATAAACAGGTGAAAACGGACGAAAACGGACAAAAACGTAAGAAAACGAACGAAACGTAAAAAAACGGACGAAAACATAAAAAAATTATGAATACGTAAAAAAAAGACGAAAACATAAAAAACGAACGAAAACATAAAAAAACGAACGTAAACGTAATAAAGCGGACGAAAAGTTAAGAAAACGGGCGAAAATGTAAGAAAACGGACGAAAACGTAAAAAATGGAAGAAAACATAAAAAAATGACGAAAACGAAAAAAAAGGCGAAAACGTAAAAAAAACAGGCGAAGACGTAAAAGAACGGACGAAAACGTAAAAATACGGACGAAACGTAAAAGAGATGTAAGAAATTGAGAAAGAGATGTAGGGGTTGTGAAAGAAGAGGTAAGAAGTGAAAGATAATGCCTGAAATTTAGAAGAGGAAAGAAGTGAAAAGAAGCACTTATGTCTGCAAAAAAACAAACAGAAACCTCTGCCCTCCTGCAGATAAAAGAAGTGAAAAGAGGAAAAAAAATGCTTATTTGAAAAAAACAAACGACACCTTAGATTTTCTTACTCCCTAGTTATCTTTTAGTGGTCGATTGAATTGTGATATACTTATCATAATTGATGCTTTGTATTCCGTGTTAGTCATAGGGTGGTGCTTAATTCCCAATTCTATGAATCGTAACTCTCCTCTAGAACACCTGGGATCGCCAAGTACCGAATATCCTATTATCCTAGATAAGCAAGAACACAAACAAACAATCAAATATAGATGAAACATGGTGATAGATTGGATAAATCAACTTATCTTTTAGTGTAAAAGAGGGTTTAGAACCCTAAAATACTGTCCAAGTCGGAACTCAAACGAACTAGGGTTTGCTCTCCAAAATAATGCACACAAAATACAGAAAATTTGAAGTATATATCTAGAATTTACACTCACGACGACGTCCCCTTTTGATGGTGACGCATTCTGATCGTCTTCATTAGGGTTTCGTCTTAGCCAAGTCATCATTGGGACGACGTCGGGTAGGAAGTAGTGACGCCGTCTGGGTTGCTTCTGGACGTCGTCTGGGGATAATCTTGGTCGTCTGGTGTAGAATAAAAGAGTGACGGCCTTCTGAAATAAGGCGTGAAGTCGTCACTTGTTAAGACCAAAATAAGTTCTAAGCCATCGCTTGAGAGTTTTTGGAACACCTTGTAGGCGACGGCGTCGCCCTTGATGTTGGGGACGCCATCAGGCTTCTGAAGATGCCTTTTTTCTTGACTTTGTCGTTTTCTTCATGTTTTCACTCTTTTTCGTCCAAATATGCTTCATTCCAGCATTTTGCTTCCAAAAGACCTGAAATATGAAAAATTACGATTTTAAGCACTAAAGGATATAAAATGTAAAAAATTAGGGCTTAAATGACCCCTTAAAAACGTATGTTTTAAATCCTTATCAAATATCCTTACACTTGAAATTTGCTTGTCCTCAAGCAAATGTGCTTTTGGCTAGTCAATTTATGAGTTAGGGGTCATTTAGCATTCGTTTAAAACAATCTACAACAAGTACAAGTGCTACAATAGTCAAAACAAGCACGGAAATTATATACTAGCACCTCACAATTGGTGTTTGGATTCTCTCATCTCTCGGGTGTATATGAAATATAACATGTAAGGAAATGGAAGATAAATACTCTTTGCCTGTCATAGCACATAAATTACCATAGGCTTGAGAATAGATCAAACATCCACCGCTTTGGCATAAGCACCTAGGAATAACTATTTAAAAGGTCTTTACAAAAGGGTTATAATGTTAGGCTTCGGGTATGGAATAAAAGGGTTTTGTTGGATATGGGAAATTTTAGTGGTGGCAAGTCAAAAATCTAAGTTACATGCATGTAAAACGCGGCATTGCTAAGCCAAGACTCGACTCACTAACACTAAATAACAACTTTAAATAAACATAAGACATAAACATAAAACATAAAAGATAGATGTAGGATGGTAGTCCGTATTTTTTTTTCATACATTCTTACCCTACCATCATCTAAGATAATATCAATATAAAGAGATTTATAAGAGCATCCCTACACTTGAGTTTTTTATTTCACTAACAATAATTGACCCGAATTGAAAAGATCAAAACACATGGAGTACTTAATTACGTAGACAAATGGAATTTGAATTTAACGTTCCTTCCCGTTACTCCATAAAATACTACTTTAATCCATGAGTCCCAATCGTCCCAAAAATGTATACAAAAGATATGACTCGACTTAGCAACCATGCAAGTAACTAGATAATGAACTAAGGGTTTAACAATAATTACAATAATGTACTAAAGATGAGTGCATACAAGGTGGGCTAAAGCGATTTGGGTGTAACATTTGGGGGTGGATTGTAAACAATGCTCTTCATTGATATTCCGAAAACCGGAACATCACAAGAACCGCGAAAAGATAGGCTCTGAGGGGTTAACTAGGGGTATCGTGTACTAAAGATGAGTACATTGCAAGGGTGTGGGAAAAATTACTCAACCGATGTGGTTGACGTAATTAAATTACAGGTTTAAAACAAGGGTTATCCTAATGCCTCTTATCATTTAGTTAATCCTCTCTACACGAATGTAGTCTCACTAGCGATCTCGGAATGCATCAAAAAACAAGTTCTAGAATCTATTATACTACCGGTACACTCACTAAGCACTAAAGATGAATGCTTTTATTCCTAAAGATCTAGGAGCTAACTTCACATTTTTAGGGTGCAATTTGAGTGGCATACGGTTTTTGTGCTAGTCATATAACTCCTATCCATGAGATACTTTATTAAGACTAAAGTTTTACTCGTGAGTGCCATAAAATTTTTTAAATTTGGTGCTAAAATTACCCTAACAAATATTTCTCATAGTTATTACACAAATTACTAAAAACAAAGCAAAAATCAAGTGAGTGAATAGTTTCTAAGTTCCCCGTTTTATTCTTCCTCCCTACACTTAAACTGAACATTGTCCACAATGTTCTCCGAAAGTATCAAATTTATAATAGAGAAAGGTAAAATATAAGAGAGAAACTAATAGTCCCTTGATTAGCTCGGTAGGACATGTGTAGAATTGCGGTTAAATCCTCCTTCAAGAAGAATGAGTAAGTAATAAGTGTTGCTTCCATAATGCACTTTATCTTCTTGTCCAATATAACCTGCGTACTTATGAAAAAATGGAGACGAAACCTCGCGTAAAATCGGCGGTAAAAACTATATAAAAAAAAACTATACTAGAAAGCAAGTAAAGATATAATGCTTGTGAAAGGGATGTTTGCAGATTTCTGGAAAATTAAGAATTCTGAAAATTTCCAAAATTATAAATTAGACATAAAACGGAAATCTGTAAACTGTTTATACATTGCCTAACGCCGTCGAGTGTTAATTCTGACTCCGTTAGGTTGTCCTGACAGAATGAGTCAGATACGTTTTCCGGAAAAATTCTGGAAAAGTTACTTCTTTAATGACCTGGAAAAATTACTGCAAAACATCAATTGTGACTTGATACAAGCATTTGACTCCAACAAACACACATATATATACAATTTCAATTATTGTTAATATCATGTTCATAATAGTTCTAACAACACATGTGTTCTTCCCTACACTTATCTTTTTATGAAATACCTTTATATGCAATTAAGACGAAGTTAAAAACAAAATAAAGCATTTTCACAAAATAATATAAACATGAGAATTAACCAATAATGGAAAAGATATATAAAGCACAAAAATAAGAAAAATGAAAAACAAACAAACAAATAAACATGGGTTACCTTTCAAGATACGCTTCTCTTTATTTATGAGTCTTGTAGCTAGACTCGAAGCCATACCACTACGTTTTCTTATTTTTCCTCATTATGGCATACCTTATCATGTTGACAAAGTCCTCATCGAATCTATACCTAGGTCCTAAGGTCAAGAAATCCTTATAGTAGAGGCTTCCTTTCTCCCACATGTATTCCATGCCTTTTTCTATATCCGCCTCGCTCTTTTCCTCAAAGGCCTTAAGGTTATCCCTTTCAAAGTAGGATAGAGAACCAAATCTACTTACTTTCCAAGTCATCCTATAGGTAATCTCATCGCTCCCTTCCAAAAATCTAACCGTTCCTTCAATTTTGTTATAGCTTAGCTTAAACTTTTCAACAAACGGTTTTCCTAACACGACATGGGACAAGCTATAATCGATGACACATCCTACATCTTCTAGGATCATAAAATCTGCTAAGTAGGTAAAGTTTCTAACAAAGATGTGTACATCCTTGACCCTTCCAACAAAATTGCAAATTCCATAGGGATACTTAGGGTATCTCCTAGTTTTAAGCTGCGTGTTCATTATGTTGTTGTAAGCAACTGAGGACATCACGTTGATCGAAGAATCTACATCTATGTAAGCATGCTCGACATATCTATATCCAATCATACATGGGATCTTAATGTTCGAAGGACTACCTCTCTTAACTTTAGGATCGATTCTAACAAAGGGTGGTCGAGCGTTGTCAATTACGTAATTACGGTATGCTATTTCTTCCTTAGTTGGATAAAGGTTAAATTATGCATCAGTTTCCTCATCCTTACTCTCTTACATTATCTCAGTGACCTCAATGTCACATTTTCCTAATTCATCATCCGGATCATCATTAATCATAGAATCGATATCCGGTGCATTATTCGCCTCCTCAAATGCATTCTCAAGTAACCTATGTAGTTCTCTAAGCTCGTCGATTTCACTAGAGATTTAGTTGTGAAGTGGGTTTAAAGATTTTTGGTCAAGCGGTTGGCTCGGAGTAGGTGAGACGTATGGTGGTGGTAGTGGATGTGGGGACTTCAAGGCAAATGTGGAAACTTAGGAAATACGTAAAGGTTTAAATACTTGTGTCCATAAGTAAAACGAGCATTGTATTATCACCCCAAAGTAGTTTTAAGCGAGTATTAAACAACTAAAAGTGGGGTTATAAAACCCACCTCAACAAGCTAGTGATGACGGAAATAAATGCGCAAACTCGAATGAAACAAAGTGTCCCAATCGAGACCTAATTCACTAAGACGACTTAGGAACAATACGATGTTTTCTATATGCATATGAGTTTTGGAAAGTTTTATCACCTATATGAACTTGTAGGGCTGTTTTATAAAGCTTCACAAGTAAAACATTTAGGAAAATGATTTGACAACTTTAAAATAGTGAGCTGTTAGAATGGTTTAGCCAACTTCGGGAGGTCATACCTTCCTCATTTCTTAACCAATTTTGGTCATTCAAAGCTTAGAATGTAGGTTTTTGTGTTAACTCCCAAGAAAACATGGCCTTATTTAGTAAAATTAAGTTTTAGACATCCAAAAGGTCTCCATAATACATGGTTCTTAGAAAAGTGTTTCAGCTAGAAAAATTACCCAACTTCGTGAGGCCATAACTTCTTCGTTTCTTAACCAATTTTAACAAAAAAAATTCTTAAACGTGGGTCTATGTCTTACCTTTCCAATTTGTAGAACCGTAGAGGGGGGTAAATACGATCTTTTCGGTTTCTTCGAAGTTTATTGACTTCAAGGCTCAAAGATCAACAAGTGGTTGTACAACAAATAAAACAACCACAATCACAACCAAAATATATAAAGCAAGTTAAAAGACACCAGGATATATATACTAGTTCAGGATGAGGGCTTATACCATTCGTACGTCCAGTTGCGAATCCACGACACGATACTATTACTCTAGTATAATCCTTTTGGTGGACTACAAACCATTACAACTTCACTCCATCGATATGGACTAAGATCGTCGCTCATAAAAAAGAGCTACTCCCAAAGGTATTCCGCCCTTGGAAACCACCCAAAAGAATCTCATGATTCGACTTACCACTAAGACCACAAAGAACTTCTCCCGAAATTATCAAACCCTAACTAGATCTCCACTGATCTAGGCTTGGTCACCAAGACACAAGACTTCCCTTACAACCAAATTGAATGATAGAATGTTTGATTGTTCAATCAAGCCCTAACCTAATTTAGAAACTCGATTGTAATAGAAAGAGTATACAAAAGAAGACCCTCGACACAATTCACAAGAGTGGATTAGGTTCTTGTGAATCTTCCCTTGCGGAGAATGTGTTCTTTCAAAGAATGATAAGAGAGAAAGATTAAGAACACAAGATAGTAGACTTAGAGGGTAGAGAGAAAGAATGAATGGAAAGGGGTAAGGAATACAATATGCAAGGTGGGGTATTTATAGGCAAAAATCCCAAACTGATAAAAATCCCCAGAATCCCCGTTACCATTTTCTTTGGGATTTTGGTCTTTTAAATACCCAGCCTTGCTAAACCCCCAATTGTACTTCACACTTTGACCATTCTATTATTCATACTCACGGTCAACCAACTCAAATAGCCATTTGATAAAAACATTTATGAAGTGTTTAAAAGAGTGTTTGGGGTGTTTTCTAATTATTAAAGGGAGAAAGAGATGAAGGATAATTGGATAAGGGTATAATAGGTATTCCTTACATAGCATAGATAGAAAGGAAGAATATGCCAAGAGAATATTCTTTTGCTTAGAAAGGAAGTGTGGATGTTAAGAGAAGAGAAAGAGAGAGGGAAGATTTAAAATTCAAGTATGGATGATTGTTTGCAGGTGATGTTGAGCACACACATTTGGTTAAAGGCCTGGACTATGCTTTGCTCAACAAAGTCAGAAGCGAAATTGTCAAGAAACCATAAGTTGAAGATACAACTGATGGTACACTTAGGTAATTATGCTTGGACTTTGGCAACTACTTCTATCTATGTGACACTATTATCTCATTTATATATTTGTGATATTCAGAGGCTCCAAGGAAGAGCGCCCCATATCAATTCGCATCGCTAACGCAAAGGTAACTGCAAACTCTGGACTAGTATTACTTTTTTTGGCTCTAGGTCCTGAATATATGTGCTTTGCTTATTTAGTACAAATTCATTTATGTTGCAGGCTGTGTACCAGTAGATAGTGAAGCCTCGAACTGTTGTCAATTAAAATGATTTTCTCCCTGGACAAATGGCTTTCATTTTTGACATGGTAACTTCTTTTCTTCTATTTTATGTTTCAAGGATTTGTAATTCCCGTTTTTAGCCTACCCCAACAAGTTTGGGATAAATAGCTTGTTGCTTTATTATTCAATTGCATTTTTTGTGGCGTAATATCAAGTGTTGATATCATGTATCTTCACAGGAATGTATTTATAATACAAGATAGTTTGAGGCCTAACATAAATGTTGTTTTTGCGTGACAGGAGAGTGGGTTTTCTCATGATATTTCGACCACTGTTTACAGAAGCAAAGCTAACTGCCCAGAGCCAGATGTTTGTTCTAGTCCAATTTGTGGTTATATGAAAGTCATCCTTGTTTCCTCAAATACGATTATGGTGTTTGCAGGAAATGGTTACTGTCAGTGTTGATGGGTATGTGCTTGATCGGATTGGGAAAATTATTTCTTACCTCCGCTTTGGATTTGTAACAATGTACAAACAAAACAAGTTCTTCAACCTTTAACCATTTTAATTTTCTTGGATTTCTGAAATTGTTTGAAGCTGTGAATGATTTTTTTTTTTTTTTTTTTTTTTTAGTTTGTTGGAAGAATTTGTGTTATTGTGAAAGATTTGGATTTGTTTGATAATATGTTTCAGTTGGGTTGCTTGAATTTGTTTGATAACCTGTGAAGGATTTTACTATGTGTGTGGGAAAAATGTAGATGGAGAAGAAAAGCTTTTCCTAGCATATTATGGTTGTTAGGTTTGGTTACTTGGTTAATATGTGACACCTCATTAGCAAAAAATGGGGGTTGTGTGATGGTCGTGGTGGTAAAGGGTGGTCGTGGTGGTGCCGGCTGTGTGGTGGTTACTTGGTTAATATGTGACACCTCATTAGCAAAAAATGGGGGTTGTGTGATGGTCGTGGTGGTAAAGGGTGGTCGTGGTGGTGCCGGTTGTGTGGTGGTAAAGGAGGGTGGTGGTGCAAATTCAAAAGAAAATAAAAGTAGGGAAGAAGACAAGGGTAAATTAATAATTTCACACGGTCTTTGACTTTGACTAACGAGATTTTGTAACGATCGTTAGGAAAAAAGGGGGATTTAACGGCTCAAGAGCATTTCTCGCGAAAAAAGAAAACGTTAGGGACACAACTTGCATTTTAGTTTGTCCAATTTTGACTTTTTAAAATATTTCTTTTTCAACTTTAATCTTAATTATTTTTGTTTGTGTTATATAATACCAATGAAAATACTTTAAAACCTAATCTATTCATATATTTTGCATCAAGTACTATATAACACAAAAAATAATAGTTAAAGTTAAAAAAATAAGTACTTTAAAAAGTTAAAAGTAATCAAATAAATTAAGACGGGAGGAGTACTATATACTCCCTCCGTCCCAATATTATTTTTCACATTTTCTTTTTAGTTTTTTCAAAATAATTATCCGTGCCTAAATATAGAAGTGGAAATAGTTTAAGTTTACCTACCTTACCACCCTTAATCAAAGTTATTATTTACAAAGTTAAATAAATCATTAAATAATAGTCAAAGGGTAAAACTATCTTTTAGTGGCTTTTACAAAAATCAAAACAGTAATAAATGCATTTTTTTTAAGAGAAAAGTACCAAAATCTTTTTGGTAGTCCCCTTTGTGGTCAAAATTTTCTTCAATCTCCAAAATGGTCATGCGCAGCCACTCGACCGCGCAGCTCCACCAGAAACATGACACGTGTCATAAGTAAAATCCACTTTTTACTTTTTAATCTATCCAAATAACCACCAAATTTGCGCAACCGACGGCTACTCAACTTACTTTTACTCGACTTGCATTTTTCCACGTGCAAAAAGTACAAAAGGTAAAAAAAAAGTACAAAACTTCTTTTCACTATGTACCTTCTTCTTTCTTTTCCAATGAACCTGGATAACCGATCGGCAATAACCATTGTATCATAGACAAGACTAAATCGATTCATGATTATCAATCCAAATCTGATTATCATTCTCAAACTTAATACTATGCTCACAAACACAAAACAACACCAAAGGGATATTGTCGGCGATTGAGTTGATAGGATTTTTGTTTATTTCCAATGGATTCATCGTTTCATCGTGTTGATGTAAGTATCATATTTAGATGTAATAAATGTTTAATCCTTTAGTTAGGTTTGGGATTGTTAACGATCAAGTCTTTTGGGTATATCAATTTTGGTTGAAAATAGTTGGTATTTTGTATTTTTTGTACCAGTAACACAATATACCCATGAAGACTGAATAATCTTGTAGCTAGTATCATGTATAAATTAGTTTTATTTTTAATATTTTGTTTGTTGTTAACCTAGGTTTATGATTCGAAGGTTAGTTTGAGAACTAAGCTACACCTTCTGAAAACAATATCCAAGAAGTTGTCTGAAAAAAAGGAAAGGTATAACAAGTTTCAAAGTAGTGTTTTTGGCCCTTGGTTAGATATTAGAACGGAGGACCATGATAATCTTGTCCTGAATTTTTTGCTTCAACACCAAAGGGATATCAAAGATGCTACTACTGATACGCCTTTTATTTTTGATATTGGTCACAATACATTAGAGTTTGGTAGGAGGGAATTTTGTTTGTTAACCGGTTTCAAATTTGGAAATCCTTCTTTAGACCATTTGAGTGAGAGTGTCTCAAATTTCCATAACCGGGTATTTCCTACTCTACCAAGAATAAAGGGTGAAGATCTTAAAGCACTTCTTGAGAAGGATAAGGATTTTAAAAAGCTATCTCATGATGATTCAGTCCGTGTTTGTCTGTTGCTGGCTTTAGAGTATGTATTCATGGGTAATGAGCTTAGGCATGTTATACCCTATGAGATTTTGGCTCTAGTGGATGATTTGTGCGCTTTTGATGCTTTCCCTTGGGGACAATATATTTGGGAAGAGCTTCACGTTAGGGTGTATAATGTTGATTCAAGACACCGTAAGGATATTTTGAAAAAAATTGCAACACACGGGAAAAAAATACAAGCCTCAATATTCTTTGAATGGATTTGTTTTCGTCTTTAAGGTTTGCATGCTTTTCTCATTTATTGCTTGTCTCATGTATTGCTTGCCTCATTTATGTCAATGCAGTGTAAATGTTGACCCAACCCACCCATACCATAAATGTTGACCCAACCCAGCCTTTAGTATCTAAATGCTATGTTTGACTCCCCAAATCCACTTTTAAGTTTGGTTTTAATCCAATAGCTATAGTGCAACTGCATTGTTATCAGAATATGTGGTCATATGGAATAGAATACCTCATTTATTTTGACGTTTATATGAATCTAATGACATAATGCAGTGACGCAATTTTGTCTGACTTTTGAAGTACACAGATTTTATCCGAAACTCTTAGATTAGAAACAGATGCTTGACTAATAATTGCTGAAACGCAACATGTTCTTATTAAGTGCAAACTTGTAGCTGAAGTTTGATATATCTTTGTTACGTTCCCATATACAAGTTGTTACAGATCTAGTTTTAAAAACTTTACATATCTGGTTATTGGACATTAATTTAGTTTACAACTAGCCATTAAGTTAGCTTATTTATTTAACATTAATGGTTTAAAATTTTTACAGATATGGTTATTGGAACTTTTTCCGAATGCTACAAATTGGTAGCACAAATTCGATGATGTTGTACCCCGTTGTGTTTCATGGAGTAATGGTATAACATTTACAAAAGGTGATTGTGAGAGGCTATTCTATTCTAGAGAGTCAATTAATACACTTGTCCCCACTGAAAAGGAGATCAATACATCATGGTGGACATGTAGTTTAGACTATTTCAAGAATGGGTCAACAGAAGATGCATCTCATAGACCTTTGAAAAAGAGGAAGGTTATTCCGCGTAAACATGTTCACACGGAGGTTCACACGGAGGTTCACCGTGAGGTCCACCGTGAGGTACATGTTCGCACTGAGGTGCATGGCTATGAAGGATTGGATGACCCAGCGCTTGCAAAGAAGGTTGAGGATATTGAGCGTTCATTTGGGAGGCATTTAAGTGCACTTGAGAAATGTGTGAAACCCCCCAAGGATGCATCTTTTATGCAGATGTCGAGTGAAGTTGATCAAGACTCAAAGGTTTGTTGTTTATAAACAAAATTTTATTTTTACATTGAATGTGTAAATAAGATTATTATATATTACCTTATTTTTGCAGTCCTCTAGTAGATTATCAGAAAATTCTGAACCTCGAGGTGAGCTTATAAAGAGGATTGAGTAGATTGAAGCATTCTATGGGAGACGTATAGCAGCACTTGAGCAACTTGTTAAGAATGGCACTAACGAGACTATGGAGCATTGTAGTGTACATGATGATGAACCAAATGTTGTTAATACTGCAAATCAAGAAAAGGTAAGTTCTTGAATTTTGTTTCCTTATCAACATGTCGTATATTATTACAAGAAGATTGTGAAGGGCTAAGATTAGTTGAATTTTTGCAGCCTTCTGTGAACGAGACTTTTGAGCCCTCTGTGAACAAGATTTTGGAGCCCACTAGTGTGAAGGTCGATAACAGGTTTAATGATAGTGTGGAGCCCACTAGTCGAAAGGTTGAGAACAGCTCCAACGATAATGTGCAGCCCTCTCTTGAACTTGACAATGCAAATGAAGAAAAGGTAATATTATTACATAACGAGAGTATGGATATTATTACATAACACTTGTCATACAATAACGAGACTATGGATTTTTATACTTCTTATGTAGCCCTCAAATGCATTTGATAATGATGTCAAATTGCATCCTGACATGGATATTCAACATGATTATTATAACGGTGGAATCAACGAAGCTGATCCTGAAATATTGGATTCAGAATATAAAAACATGTTTGACACACCGTTTGATAATCAGGTAGTCAGTTTTAACCATATTCACCGTTTGTATGACCGAAACATGTTTATTTGATCATATATCAGTTTACTGAAATAGAATGGCTTGATTAATTGTATTTCTACAGGTAGTAGAGGAACAAGAGGAAGAAGGGGCATTGAAGAATACGGGTGATCCGCTTCAGGAACAAGATTTAATGGCAGTGGAGACTCTTATGCAAATATGTGTATTTAATACTTCTGAAAAGGTAAATTTAACATCTTTTTGGTTTTAAAATCAAATAAGACAATCTTTTTATCCTTTTTTTTTTTTTTAATTTATTATTATTTTTTTTAATACAGGAAAAAGACAATGATTTGCAGTCTCATTCAATGAAGGATTGAGATTCTGTTCCTAGTAATGATGATATGGAGAAATTAGCAACGAAGCATCCCGATTCTGTTCCTAGCAATGATGATCAGGATAAATCAGCAATGAATGTTCCAGATTGTACCCCTAGCAATGACCATAACGAGAATTTAGTTGATATCTACTGTTATGGTGACGGGCAGGCATCTATTAAAAAGATACCGGTTAATTATGCCCGAGAGACTAGAGCGAGCAGGTATCTTCAAGACCCGTACACGAAGCAGCCTTCAACCACTCCACAAAAGCCTAAAGTCCGTGCCAGGAAGAAGAAATGTGTTAAGCGTTTTCAGCCGTTGGTTTCACATGGTGGTGAAGAGATTCCCCCGTGGAATGAGGTAACTTATTTTACTTATTATTTATTGCAGATGTTGTAACGTTGGTTAAGTACTCTGGACTAGACAATTCTGTGATATATCTGCAGGATCTAACTCGTCCGACAGGTTCGCGACAATTAAGAGTGATTGTCCCGAAAGAAATTATGGATTTTTTGAATCAAAAGGAGGACAGGAGATTTTATTTTCCATGGGGAGGAGATGGCATTTATGCATATCATGATTTTTGGGAAAGGTTGGTGGGCATCAGGAAGTATAGAAATGGATGGCTTTCTGATACGGTAAATTTCATGATAACAATTTTTAATATTTATGGATCTACTTAGGTAATTTATTATTTTTATTTTTATTTTTTTTGGCAGCATCTTGATCTATGGATAATTTTTCTATGGCATTTTAGACCTGCCGATGCTGATTGGGCCATGGCAGGTCCATTTTTTAGCTCCATGATTCTCACCAACAGGATGCCGGGTTTTTTTGCTGACGGAGTAACTTATGGTCTCCCCTGGTTTGCTCAATCTGTTGAAAAGGTGTGTTTAAGAAATTTTTGATATTCGTATAGTAGTATTTGATGGTTCTAATTGATATGTAGTATTTATTAGATCACAATCAGGCATGACCATAATAAGTAACATTTAGTTTTCGCGTTGATCACACATATGGTTGAAAAGTCATTTTCTAGTAGTATTTGATGGTTCTAATTGATATGTAGTATTTATTAGATCACAATCAGGCATGACCATAATAAGTAACCTTTAGTTTTCGCGTTGATCACACATATGGTTGAAAAGTCATTTTCTAGTAGTTTAAGGAAATTCCTAAATAAGGTAATGTGAGGCTGTTTTTGGAGCTTATTTTCTAGCTGAAAAAAGACTTTCAAAACCAAAAGCAAACTACAACAACAAAGTTAGAATAGTGGTAATCCTAAAAATGTAACTTGGGAAGGGCATCTACACAGATTAAAAATAACTGATGCAGAACAGGTAGTTGTGCAAAAAAAGATTTTTAACTCAACTTTATACTATGCTAGTGGTTATTATAGTGCACTAAACTGAAACTAGAATTAGATGGGCATACAAGGATTTAATAAAAACAAAGTTTGCACAATTTGAGTACCGATTAGACTAAGAAAAAGGGCCCATAACAGCAGTAATGCTGTTGTCCTGTGCCAGTGCAGAAAAACAGTTAAGCTCTTATTTTTACCAAATCCTAACAAAACTTATGCAACCTTTCTCTAACATTCACACTAACCTAAGACTCCTAATAGAAGTTTGACTAGGTAAGTCAAAATGGTTAAAAACAATTATTTCACCCTTTCACAGCCTTGACCCAAACAGCCCCTTGTGTGAGTTTCTTTGGAGAGAGAAAAGGGGGCTTGGGAGCTGAGTGTGCTTCTTTTGAGCAAATCTGAGCCCTTTGATTCAATATTTTAATTACAATATTGTTTTTGTTGTCTTATGTTTGTTCAACAATATTGTAGGTCTATTTTCCTATCAACGAAGATAATGTACATTGGGTTCTGGGAGAACTCCATCTACGTTCCGGTGTCATAACAATATATGACAGCCTCTCCAGGCCTCTAGTTGAAAATCGAATTTGGTGGCTCAACATGAGAAGATGTTTAGAATATAAAATTCCAAAGTTTTTACAAGAAACCGAAGTAATGGAAAAAAAGGGAATTGATCCAAAACATTACTCCATCACCTTCCGGTATGCGGATAATGTGCCAAGGCAAGGCCCTCTTTATGGTGACTGTGGTATATGGGTGATGATAAACTTGTATAGATTGTGGAATAATCTTCCATTGGCGGATGGTAATCCTACTTTGGCAGCTTTGGCATATAGGGAGCGATTGGTAGATTTCTTTTGGAAGTACAAGATTGAAGTACCTTTGGCACAAATTGATTGAAGCTGGGGTTGAAATCTGGCGCTGAAAGGTGATAAGCTGTAGTAGTTGGTAGAAATAACTCATTGATGTACAAGTTCAAATAACTCAACTGGTGGTTGCAAATGTATTTTGTAGTTTGGCATAACTTTGGTACTTTGGTAGTAGTTTTGTACTTTGGTAGTTGAAACTGTAATAGTAGTTGCAAATGGTAGTAGGTAACTGAGCATAATATATTGTAAACGAATGTTGTATGTTTTGTAAACCAGTGTGACATATGTATTGTTGAAAACAATTTTGTTTAATCATCTCATCCAGTTAAATCTGTTTGTGTCATTCAATGTGACATATATGCTGTTACCATTTACCAGGTGAAAAGTTAAATAGGCATTCAGTTGGAGGTATCAACATTCAGTTTCAACATTCAGTATAAGTTGGATCATGTTTTCTATTTTGAACTATTAGTCAATGTAAACTTGTTACTGAATGATACATATGTTAGCAAACAATGATATCTATTAGTATCTATTATCTAATAATAAAGGTTAAGGGATCGAGTTTAATGCTGCAACTGAATGTTGATACCTCCAAGTTCTTTAGCATACTTGACTCTTTGCTCAGTTGGAGGTATCAACATTCAGTTGCAAAACAAGTGAACAGACTCAAACGAAAAGTTAAATAAGCAACTATAACCCAAAATTCAATGATATTGGAGATATGGTCTATCAGACAGAGCATGAACCATTTAAACTTTATTCTTGCATAAAAACCATGACTCCACTAATCCAGTTACCCACATCTAAGTCCTCATACTTGTCATTGGACCATTTAAACTTTAAACTGGATTAGCCGAGGCCTGGCCACCTCTTGTTTTCACAATCTTAAACATCAAATTGGTCTTAATAGGATACCAAGCATCAACAACTTAGATTCAGAGTAACCATGTAAACTACCAAAACATTCATATGGTTCTGTCGTGTAGACCCACAAGTTCCTAAAAGTAGACCCACAAGTTCCTAAAAGTGACCCACTTTATTCAGAGTAACCATGTAGACCCACAAGTTCCTAAAAGTGACCCACTTTATTCACATTTAAAATTGACCATTAAACCAAAATCTAAAAACTTACCCACTTTAGTTTGGGTTACATGTCATTTCTAAAAGTGACCCTTTCTAAATTTGACCATTAAACCCTAATTCCATTACACTGTGATTAACAAAACTGAAACAACATCTACACTAGAATTGCATATACAAAATGGCAACAAAATCAATAAGGATAAACTAAATATTATAACGATTCATTACCATAAACCATCATTTCAGTACAAAACTTCATTGGACTAATTATCATCCAAATACTTACATCACTTCATCACCAGCATATTCAGAAACCATAAACCAAACTATAATTACATACGAGTTATATATAAATATACCATACAAACCAAATTACTTACTAATGATCCATACCCAAAACACATTCACATACTTACAACTTGAAAACCAAAAAGCTTCAACCCAAAAGTGACGATGTCACTAAACACCAGTCATGTCTTCATCAATCTCCATCAGGGTCACACCATCTTGCTTCTGCTCAATCCCATCACGAATCAAATGAACAGAAGCTTCAAGGCCCTGCAAAATATCACGATCATCTACATTCATCTTCACCAGACATGATAAAGCATCCACCCCTTTCTCATGGTTTGGGCCAAGATAATGGAGCTCCCTAACTGTCCCTTCACGCTTCGCAAGCACATCGCCTAGCTCTCTGCATATTGCTTCCAATTTGACTAGGCGAGCTTGTGCTTCCATCACTTCATTGTTAAAGAGATGCTTGAACATGGTTGCAATATCATCGGAACCACTAGCTTGACGCAACTCATCAAGACTTGGGGTTTGGTTTGCCATTGATTTTGCAAGGCGGTGATTGGGGATTTGGGGGTGTGTGTACAGTAAAGATAGATGAAAATTAAGAGATTAGGTAGGGTTTCAATTGTTATTAGGCGTATAAATAGATAAATCCAACACATTTTTACTCTCCCCAAAATTAATTAAAGCATAAAACCGTGATCGAAGAGAATGATTACAAAAGATAACTGAAGCCATAGCATTTGAAAAAAAAATGAAACTTACAATAAAAAATCCTTACACCATGAAGTATGAACTAATACAAAAATAAAAGAATGACACAAATAACCTTATATTTCAATTATCTTGTTAGAGACCATAATATACTGATAACATTAAATACCAACTAATACATTACACCATCTTGGATGACCCACAAGAATTAACACATGTTAAATAAAAGCACTAGTACCTAAATTACAACAAACAAGGCAATGAAACATAACCATCATAAATTACAATTAAAAATGCCCATCATAAATTATTGTTATCACCGTTATTGGACACATAAGGAAGAGCACTAGAACCTTCATCAAATTCATCATGAGCTGCATCATCAAAATCATCAAAAAGCATCCTTGGTGTAAATAGACTAGCTTCTTTAAACGGCTTTTCATGCGGTGATCTTAAGTAAGCCGGTGATTGAGATTCTTCATTTTCCCATGCACTAACCTCTTCCAACGACATACAATGAAAACCTTTCTTTCTTTTATCATGGTTTTTTAATTGTGTTGTCACCTCCTCATCAAACTCATCTTTACACAAGTTTTTGTGATAGTAATCAACTAGGAATGCTTGAGGAGTATGGGAAACATATACCTCAATTTTACCATGTAGTTGAGCGAATTCATACATCTTCTTAACATCTCTATCACTTTCCACTATAGTCAAACCTTCTTCCAAGCTACATTTTGGTATACAATAAAACCAAGCCCAAATATCTTCTTTTATTTTTTCTAACAACATGTCGCACATTTGGGAATACGACAACGTTTTAGACATAGATAGTTTAATTTCAATAATTTTTCCACCTGCGTACCTTAGGGGAAAGACGTAGAATATGCCTTTATTGAAAACTTCGAATACAATATCATTAGAAATATTAGACATCTTGTTTTTAATAGAAAAAATCCGAATTAACAAAAATAAATTAAGCCAAAAATAAAAGTGTACAAAAATTCTTCTAGTATTAGTGAACAAACACAAATGAAGTGTGTAAACAACAAAAAAAAAAGGATTATTATAGTGATCTGATTGGATATTACCCGATGGATAATAGATCTAATTCAAAGTCGAGTGGTCGAGTAGCTGATGGTCGAGTATCCTAACATGTATTAACTACAACAAGTAACACCTATTAATTGGTTACAACAACTAACCTTTTCCCAACTAACACATACTATAATTAATGTGATGGGGTATATGATAATTATATAAATAGAGGTGAGAAACATGTGATAAGATTACCAAACCTTAAAAGCTATGCAATGAATTCACCACCAAATTACGAGTGGGAAGAATTACTTGATATAGACGACTCTGATCTCCGATTATCCGCCACAACACAAAACACAATATCCTCTCAAGTTGATAATTATTTCGAAAATCCTGTTAGAAAAATACCCGGTCCTGCAGGTATTCGGGATGGTGTGGACGATGGTGTAATGATCACACAGGAGTTTATTAGGAAAGTTGTTGACGATTTGGTTCAGGATTCGGATTTTAAAAGTGGTCCATGGGTTAACGCGGTTGAGTTTATGAATGCTGATGGCGGGATCATTGTTGGTTGTTTTGCCGATATAAAAAAATTTCTTAAAAAAGGGAAACTTGAAAAGGTTGTTGCTATAATCAAGTCTTGTACTCCGAATGTTTTGGGTGATCTAAAAGTAACATTGAAAGACGTTTCAGGGTTTATGTCAGGTTCAATACATCACAAAGTTGTTAATGATGAGAGGTTTAAAAACCAATTTACCGTCGGAACTGTCTTGATACTTCAAAATGTTTCTGTATTTTCTACCAAACAATCTGGCAATCATTATCTTAACATCACAATCAAAAATTTGGTCAAGGTTTTATCCAACGATGAGGTTCTTGAAAGTGGCAACGGTGATGGTGGTACTGGAAGTGGAATATTTATGTAACCATTGTTGTTTGATCCAATGTAATTTCATTTAGCGAATGTAGTAGTATAACGAATGTTGTAGTATAACTTATGTCTAGTTACTAGTTTGGTTGCAGTATAACTTATGTTGTAGTATAACTTATGTTGTAGTAAATCAATTAATTCGAAAATTTAGTTTTTACATATAACAAATTTACTTGTTAATTCGAAATGTGAATCAACTATACATTAATTCGAAATTTTAGTATTGAATCTACTACATATGTGTGTTAGTTGAGAATATTAATGATATGAATAAATGTAAAACTTAATGTAGTAATTAATGCACTAGATACTCGACTACTCGACGGCTACTCGACCTATGGTTGGGTAGATGTAGTAGCTATATGTACACATTAATATGCATTTAATATTGAACCTACTACATATGTGTGTTAGTTGTGAATTTAAATGATATGAATAAATGTAAAAGTTAATGTACTAATTAATGCACTAGATACTCGACTACTCGACCGACGGCTACTCGATCTATGGTTGGGTAGATGTAGTAACTAATTGTACACATTTATATGCATTTAATATTGAAGCTACTACATATGTGTGTTAGTTGAGAATTTAAATGATATGAATAAATGTAAAAGTTAATGTACTAATTAATGCACTGGATACTAGACTACTCAACCGACGGCTACTCGACCTATGGTTGGGTAGATGTAGTAACTAATTGTACACATTAATATGCATTTAATATTGAAGCTACTACATATGTGTGTTAGTTGTGAATTTAAATGATATGAATAAATGTAAAACTTAATGTAGTAATTAATGCACTGGATACTCGAGTACTCAACCGACGGCTACTCGACCTATGGTTGGGTAGATGTAGTAACTAATTGTACACATTAATATGCATTTAATATTGTTAGTAGGGTAGATGTGATATGAATAAATGTGCGTTTGGTTTAAAAATTAATGTAGTAATTAATGCACTGGATACTCGACTACTCGACACACTTATATTAAAATATTTCTCACAAACACTAACAATTTATTTAATAACTAGATTAGCGGACATGAAATTAGATGATAGGACATGAAATACATTGTTCTCATAATAAGACAACAAATTAAAAAAAGGAATCATCCGAGACCCAACCCTCGTCACTAGAAGTATATGATTGCTCAGGTCCAAGCCCCATTTCCCATCGGTATTCAAATTCTCGTTGTTCATGCTCTCTACGAGCAGCTTCCTCACGTTCCTCGGCTAGTTCAAACTCAATGAGTACTTCCATATCTTGTTCAAGTAGTCGAAGTTGATCCTCAGTTAACCCAAACGGATTGGGATCGTATTCCAAAGGTTGGTTTTTTGCCGGCTCGTTTTCGAGTGGGATGTTTGCCGCTTCATTTTCATTTGGGATTACCGGTAACGGAACTTGCGGTTGAACGTTTGCTACTTCATAGTCATTTGTGAATACCGGGAAGACATATTCAGGTGAATCGTAAGAAACATGCTCATTTTGTGGTGGACTAGGGAATTGTTGAGAGAAATCTTTGTGTGGTGGACTAGGGAATTGTTGAGAGAAATCTTTGTGTGACATTTTTGAAAATCCGTCTGTGAGTTGAGTATATGAGTTGTGTATGTAACTTGAATGGGTATTTATAGGCTAGGTTTTCGAGTAGCCGTCGGTCGAGTAGTCGAGTATCTAGTGCATTAATCACTACATTAACTTTTACATTTATTCATATCATTTAAATTCTCAACTAACACACATATGTAGTAGATTCAATATTAAATGCATATTAATGTGTACATATAGCTACTACATCTACCCAACCATAGGTCGAGTAGCCGTCGGTCGAGTAGTCGAGTATCTAGTGCATTAATTAGTACATTAACTTTTACATTTATTCATATCATTTAAATTCTCAACTAACACACATATGTAGTAGCTTCAATATTAAATGCATATAAATGTGTACAATTAGTTACTACATCTACCAAACCATAGGTCGAGTAGTCGTCGGTCGAGTAGTCGAGTATCTAGTGCATTAATTAGTACATTAACTTTTACATTTATTCATATCATTTAAATTCACAACTAACACACATATGTAGTAGATTCAATATTAAATGCATATTAATGTGTACATATAGCTACTACATCTACCCAACCATAGGTCGAGTAGCCGTCGGTCGTGTAGTCGAGTATCTAGTGCATTAATCACTACATTAACTTTTACATTTATTCATATCATTTAAATTCACAACTAACACACATATGTAGTAGATTCAATATTAAATGCATATTAATGTGTACATATAGCTACTACATCTACTCAACCATATGTCGAGTAGCCGTCGGTCGAGTAGTTGAGTATCTAGTGCATTAATTAGTACATTAACTTTTACATTTATTCATATCATTTAAATTCTCAACTAACACACATATGTAGTAGCTTCAATATTAAATGCATATAAATGTGTACAATTAGTTACTACATCTACCCAACCATAGATCGAGTAGCCGTCGGTCGAGTAGTCGAGTATCTAGTGCATTAATTAGTACATTAACTTTTACATTTATTCATATCATTTAAATTCACAACTAACACACATATGTAGTAGGTTCAATATTAAATGCATATTAATGTGTACATATAGCTACTACATCTACCCAACCATAGGTCGAGTAGCCGTCGGTCGAGTAGTCGAGTATCTAGTGCATTAATCACTACATTAACTTTTACATTTATTCATATCATTTAAATTCACAACTAACACACATATGTAGAAGATTCAATATTAAATGCATATTAATGTGTACATATAGCTACTACATCTACCCAACCATAGGTCGAGTAGCCGTCGGTCGAGTAGTCGAGTATCTAGTGCATTAATTAGTACATTAACTTTTACATTTATTCATATCATTTAAATTCTCAACTAACACACATATGTAGTAGCTTCAATATTAAATGCATATAAATGTGTACAATTAGTTACTACATCTACCCAACCATAGGTCGAGTAGCCGTCGGTCGAGTAGTCGAGTATCTAGTGCATTAATTAGTACATTAACTTTTACATTTATTCATATCATTTAAATTCACAACTAACACACATATGTAGTAGATTCAATATTAAATGCATATTAATGTGTACAATTAGCTACTACATCTACCCAACCATAGGTCGAGTAGCCGTCGGTCGAGTAGTCGAGTATCCAGTGCATTAATTACTACATTAAGTTTTACAACCAAACTTACATTTATTCATATCATTTAAATTCACAACTAACACACATATGTAGTAGATGCAATATTAAATGCATATTAAATTTGTACAATTAATTACTATAGGTCAAGTAACCGTCGGTCGAGTAGTCAAGTTTCTACTAACTTTAAATACTACATTTACTTTACATCATACAACTAAGATAAATAATTTACACCAAAGAGCTATATATATTAATGTACTTATTTGAAAGAATTAGATTGTTCACTCAAAAGAAATGGGAGAATCGGCTACTGAATTTAGTGTGTATTTCGTTTACGGAGATGTGACTTTTGGTGTTTGCCTTAAAAGAAATATTACTTTCAATCAACTGGTAGCTATTGTGAAGAAAAAGTACAAGTTTAACGATACGTGCAACCTCATGTTTACGTACAAAGTTGGTACAAAGTGTGTCCACATTGTAGACGATGATGATGTGAGATTTTACACAAACGAAATTTGCAAAGGAAAAGGTACGCCACATACTATTTTTATTGAAAAGATTGAGCAATGCTTTGTGGGAAATCCTTCTTCTTCTAGTTCTTTGGGTATAGATCTTAACGTTCCTTTATCTCCTTTTGATTTAAAACAATACACTGTTTACAATGATTCCCGAATACCAAAACAAGAATATTTCGAAATTCACCGTAATTTAAACCAACAATACAATATTTACAATGATTCAAAATTACCCAAAAAAGAAATTTTTGATTGCCATAATGATTTTATGGCAAGAGAAAAGTTTGAGCATAATTGGCAAATGAATACTTTAAACAACATTCACAACCCACCAGATCCACAACCTATTATAAAAACTCCAAAAGGAAAAATTGATCATGCTAGATGTATTTTGGAAACGGGTGAAAGATTTGATAATAAAAAATGTGTTATGAATAAAATTGGTTATAAAGCTCTTTTAGATGGTTATGAATTTAAGGTTAGAAAATAAGATCCGGTAAGGTATGATGTAATTTGTGTGCATGAGGGTTGCGAATGGAAAATAATTTCAAGTAAGTGCAAATTTAGTAGTGAATGGGAATTAGGAACGGTGAACGACCATCACACTTGTTCAAAAACAAAAATAGGTATGCATCACCGTAATGCTACGAAAAACTTGTTGGGTCATTTACTAGTACCTAAGTTCAAAGACAACAGCCGTATATATACGGCAAAGGACATACAAAACGACATGAACCTTGAATTCAACATCGATATTAGTTACAAACAAGCATGGAGATCGAAGAATGTGGCATTGGATACGCTTGAAGGTTGCCCGAAAGCATCATTTGAACAGTTACCGGTTTATTGTCATAATTTAGAATTGACAAATGACGGTACTGTAACACATATTGATACTGATGATGAAGACCGGTTTAAGATGGTTTTCATAGCTTTTGGTGTAACGGTAAGCATATATCTATATATTTACTATTTCTTGAGTATTATTGTCATATAACTAATCGTTTAAAAATTAATCAGATTCGAAGCTTTCTACACCATATGCGACCATTGTTAATAATTGATGCAGCTCATCTTAAAGGTACTTACCTTGGAACAAATCTGCTGGCAGTTGGAATGGACGGGAATAATCAAATTATACCTGTTGCAACGGGTGTGTCTCAGGGTGAGACTGGTGAATCGTGGACATGGTTTCTGTCAAAATTGAGAGAATGCATTGGTGAAGTTCCAGATTTAACTATCATATCAGATCGGCATGTAGCAATACAATCTGCATGTGAATCTGTTTTCCCGAATGCATTCCATGGGCATTGTTGTAGGCATTTGATGATGAATTGTAACTTGAAGGGTAAAAAGCATAAGGCTTTATATTGGAAGATGTGCAAAGCCTACTTAATCGATGATTTTAATAGAGCATTAGACGAGGTTAAGGGCAAAAGAAAAGAAGCCTACGACAAACTGATCGAAGCTGGGGTTGAAAGGTGGTCAAGGGCATATTCCGCTGGTAATCGTTACAATTACATGACATCTAATAGCGCTGAGTCAATCAATTCGTTAACAAGAGATGTCCGAAAAGTACCCATCACTAACCTAATGGAGTGGTACAGAGCCCTTGTCGAGAAAAATATAAAGGTACGCGGTTTATGTAATTTTTTCCTAGAAGTAAACTATTTAACGAATTTATTGTTTACAAATCATAAAATACTAACGAATATTATAATTTAGATGCACAAATGGATGAACTAAGTGATTGGGCAACTGCAAAAATAACAGACCGAATGTTAAAGAGCGCTCATTGGACTGTGGCCGGGATTGAGATGAACAGGATTTACCAGGTCGATGATCGACAAAAAATACATATAGTGGATTTAGGTGAACGTTCATGCACATGTAGAAAATGGCAAGTTTCTGCTTTGCCTTGTGGTCATGTTTTAGCGGTTTGTAGAGTTATGGGAATGACGGATTGTAATCATTTGGCAAAAGCATGGTTTAGGAAAATTGAGCTTAAAGCTACGTACCAAGACTTGGTATATCCAGTTGGAGAAGTTTCAAGTTGGCAGTGTCCAAGTTACATGCAAGTTGTTAAGCCACCACTTATGGCTAAACCCCAATCTGGTAGACCCAAGAACAAAGATCGTATTAGATCCCAAGGAGAGGAACCGGTACCAGTTAAGTGTGGAAGGTGCGGTAATGTTGGACACACCCGAAAAAGTTGCCGAGAAACATTGCCAAAGAAAAAAGTAAGTTATGTATTGTTATTTAAAGCTCATTATTTAGGATACAGATTATTAACTCATAAATTGATTTACACAATTTTTAGGCAAAGCTACCTGCTAGAAGAAGCTCACAGCAAGCAATGTCAAGCTCACAAGAAGAACAAGTCAACTCACAAGCTGTTAATTTGGATGACCCATAGAGTGGCATACTTTAGTTTATTCTAGTGTGCATGGCAAACATCATTAGACTTTTAATGAAAGTTGCAAGTTTTGCGATTTAAAAGCTGATTATTACGCTTAGTTTTCAAAAACAAATGTCTATGAACCATTTTATGGATGAAGCAAATTTTTAGGGTCTTTCAAGTCAGTTTTGATTTCTTATCTTCTTCTAGTGTGTATGATACTCTTTAGTATGATATGTTTTATCTAATGAATGGGCTTTAGTTGAATGGGCTACATGGTTCAATTGAAAGCACAAAACACAGTCATAAAACTTTCAATATCACAGTTAACAAACATAGCATAGCCAAAAGCAACACAAATAAGTATTTTGCCCAAAAAGCAACAGTTAACAAACAAAAAAACACAAACACAGTCATTTGCTACATGGTTCAATTGAAAGCACACAAACACAGTCATCACAACTTTCAATATCACAGTTAACAAACATAGCAACACAAATAAGTTTTTTGCCCAAAAAGCAACAGTTAACAAACACAAAACACAATGTAGCTTTTGCCCAAAGGTAACAGGTCACAATAGCAATCACACCTACACAAATATCTTGTGCTTGAAATAGAAACGGACCATCTGTTCTCGATATGCAAGGGCTGTCTGGACGGCATCTTCAACAACCAATGGCATCCCATGAGATAATCTGTTTAGAGAACAAGAAACAACAAATTAAAATCATGCATAAAGATAACCCATATTGGACTAACAAGTAACAGTTAACCTGTATTTGACTCACAAGTAACAGTTAAAATGACTCAAATATTTATGCAAAATTAGTTGCAGTAATCAAAATGCAGTCATTATGCAGGCATTGATGATGCAACAGTATCAGTCATGAAAAGCTGTTTTTTGACTAAAATAGTGACTAAAAACAAATTGATCCTACAATATATAAGGCCACAATCTCAATTGCATTTTCATCAAACATCTATAACAAAAAACAAATAACTAAAAAAAATGAGTGGTAAAAGAGTTAGGTTTGAGCATAATCATGATGATAGGGAGTGGTCAATAAAGGTAGCAAGAGAGGTGATGTTTCCCGAGATATGGGAATTGTATGGACCAAATGCTGAACCAAGTTACCGATTACCAGCTTAAGTGCTAGAAGAACTAAGAAAACAGATATACGGTCAGGAACAACAAGAAAACAGTGGCGGTGGTAAAGTTAAGCAACCACATAGGCAATTTGCGGGTCCTAGTAGGAGTAACACTATTGTTGGGAAGCAACCTAATGATGATCCAAAGAAAAAAGGAAAAAGAGACTAAATGTGATTTCCTAGTTCCTAAAAGTGATGTGTCTGGTTACATGTATGAATATATTATGTATGTATGAAGTTGGTTTAAGTATCACTTAAACCAAAATTAATAAAACTGTTGTAACCAAATCTTACTATGAAATGTTTTATGCTTATGCAACACTGCTGGTTAAATGTATGAATATATGATGTATGTATGCAGTTGGTTTAAGTAACAGTAGGTTAATCATGTAAAGGTTAGTGGTATACTATATCATTATACTTCTATGCAAGGACTCCTAGAATAACATGCTTGTGTGTGAGTTGAGTACAGGTTATGAATTCTAAACTAAGTAGACACTATTAAAGACAACATTAAAGAAATAAGGATTAAAACTATGTAAAAAACAAATTTAAACAATCACCAACCTGTAAAGAAATAAGCATACAAAGACGCCGCAATCACCAAATACCCCACCCTGCTTGGGGACGTTACGTGCATTCCTAAACTTAATGCTGTATTCTAGGGGATCGATTCCTTTGCTTGTAAACACATCAGTCTTCTCTAGAACTACCGGAAGCTTACACTCCAAACAACTCCTCATATTCAAATACCACGGACGAGTTTCAGGTTCTTGATATCCTTCACTGTCATAGAATGTAACGATTCCAGTTTTAATGTCAAACTGCGCTAGGGACCAATGTTTCTTGGGTTCATTTATGGGTATGAAGACCTACAACGTTTTAAAAAAAATTGATATAATCCACATAATTAAACTATCATATTCTAAAATATTGGTTACCAATGAATACCTGTTCCACATTCCTCCACGCAAATGGGTAAATATCATCGGTTGCATAAAACAGTGGCATTGAGTCTTGAAGTAGAAGCGTTAAAAAGTAGCAACTAACCATTGACCAATCTGCGGAAGATGGTCTAAAATACCACATATACCATACCCAAAGATCAATGTGCTGAAGGCAATAAAAAGACGCAATTCAACAAAAACTTTACATATAGCAAAAAATAGTTTTATCCAAAATATACTGTAAATTGTTATTTTAACGTACCTCGTCAAGTAACCAACCTACACGTTTATCGTCGAGCCCAACTAAAGCATCCCAGAAAGTACGATCAACAGTAACGTCACTATACCAAGGAAACTTGCAACGAGTCTGCCCAGGGGTAATCAGAAACTTCTCCAACTCTGGGCTAAATGAAATTTTATCGATACATTTGAATGGACGGCTTGCTTCCTAAACAAAACAGGTTAAAGTTGAATTATAAGACTTAATTGAGCCAATATCTGATGCTGTAGTTGCAGATTCATAAAGGTAATACCTCTTTCCAAGGTTCGAGATCTTCACACCTTTTAGTCATGAATGCATCAAGGACATTTGTACATTTCTTTAGTGCATCCATGCTAGGGACGTATAAAGGTAATAACTCCTCCCATGGTTCCATCTTCGGCCTGACCACGTTGACATACCTCCTCTTGAAAGTTCCACATCGCTGTAAAGCAAGTTTCATGTGACTGGAATTACTATGCTGTATACTCTTCATCCTCTTTTCTTCTTCCAAAATTAGTTTCGTCCTCTGTTTCCTCTGCTCTGCCACCCTATAAATCTCAGCAGCTTGCTTTTCAGCCTTCACACAATCATCCTGCAATTACATCACAATGGATCGTTGTTATTACCTAAGATAAGTCTTGAAAACAGTTAATATATTCTTGAAAACATGTATGTGATCACCTCAGATAAATCTTCATCAGACAATTTGTCCACTTCAACCCCACCATTCTGTGTAAAGTTATGAAACAAGTTATAATAAAAGGTACAAGACAAATAAGAGTAATTTGAAAGTTGCAAAAATCAATTACCACATAAAATTTCTGGGAGAAATTATCCAAACCATCTACAAATCCATTGGCAGTGTGTTTGTTGGATGTTAGAATAGGCGAATCAAATAATTCAAAAAAATCACCATTTAGATTACTACAATACTCGTCACCGAGATCACACTCCACGTTATCCTGTAACATGTGTGCACATACTTAACTAAGTAAATGACAAGAAAAGATAAATTAATATGTATATATGTATACCTTTTGAACAGATGAGTTAACTTTGTGCTCGTGTCCGACTTTTGTTTTCTGAGTAATATACTGCATCACAAAGTATTTTGCAAAACATGATAATTAGACATTAGTTAAATTGTGGCATACGTAGAAAAGGGTTTGTATCAAGACTCACATGAATAATACTCTCCAGTTTGTAGACACGTTCTTTCAAACTCTTGATCTCTTTAGGCAGAATCAACAAACTGTCACATAAACGCTCCAAAGCCTTAACGCGAAGCATACAACTCTGCCTAAGTGGATGTGCCTCTCTATCTTTGTCCTTAGATGTGCGAGCTGATGACAATTTTCTTAGATAATCACCAAATACCCCCCCCCCCCCCCGTATTCAACAGGATGAGGTGCTCTTGGTGTATACCACTTAAAAAAAATTAGGCTTTGTCTAAACCATTCTGATTGGCCCTCAGCAAGATTGGCATATAGATCATAATTTGGATTGTTGTCCTAAGGCATTTAAAAATAAACTTTAGAAAGAAATAAATAAACTAATTTAGAGACTAGATAAGCATTTAAGATTACAAAACAACTAAGATAAGCATAAAACATGTTAAGCATATATGCAATTAACCTACACAACAACTTATAAATCTTACAATCAAAGGAAAAAAGTTGGCATATATGCAATTACATTTAGGAAAAAAAGTTGGCATATACGCATTAACTGACCTCGGGAAAAAGTTGGCTGTATGGCTCCCAATTTTGAAATGGAAAATGCTTCGACCAGGAACATCCTCTCGGGATCACATCAGGGTCATTAATCCACCAACGTTGTGTCTGAGATGAAGACTCTAGAATCCATATCTACAAAAAGTTTATGAATAAGTCAAATGACAAACAAAATATTTGCATGACTTGACAATGATTTGGACTAAAAATACAGACCTTGAAACTCAGAATGAATCCAGACAATGAATACGATGGAACAAAATTGGGGTCTTTTTCCAATGCTTTATGGTGCTCATCCTTATGATTTGAGTTAACATTTCTAATGGTAGCGTATAACTCCCGCCAGATGTGCTCTCCCCAAGCAAACTCATCCCAAGCATCCAGATTTTCTACCATCCTTAGATATACATCATCAACAACAGATCCTAACTCACGACCCATAAATATAACTTCCAAACATAACAAAAGACAAACTCGTATTGCATCTTCATCTGATAGTTTCGTGAAACGCTCTTCATCCTCAATCACAGATAGAAGATCTATGTTTTTAACATAGCGACCTATCTTCTCCGGAAATACACGGTCACGAAAACTGATATCACCCTCTCTAAACTTTCGGAAACTGACCATCCCAAACTTGAATGCAGTTATGAGGCAAAATTCACGACGACCAAAGTGTAGAAAATGATTGTTAACATTATAAATGAGGGGTAGATCATAGTGATCATTATCAGAGAAGACTTGCTTCTGTAGCATAAAATGTATAAGACCCTCTTCATTGTCAACATAATCCAAATCCAGCCAATGCCCAAAACATGTCGACCTAAACAGTACAGATCGATCCAAACCTAGTCTGTCTTTGATTAATGGAAAGTAATTGAGTTTGCTTCTAACATGTACCCTCGCATGATATTCCTAAAGAGATTACAATATACAAGAATTAGCATAGCTGGGATAAGATAACAAGATTAAGCTAAGAAGAACTTTTACTTATGGGCTTATAGTTGCAATATGGGCTTCTCTAAACAATTAAAATTTCTCCTTAATACATCAGAATACTAGGCTTATAACTAGTTACACACTTTTCAAATATTCAACCTAAACAGTTTATAAACACCGTAGAATAGCATTGAGCAATGTTAACAGATTTGCATGCAGACACGATTATGCAGACATGTATAAGCACAAAACTGCTTATTTTCTTAATAATTAGCAAAAAACACTTCAAAACAGTTGATTTTCTTAAAAAAAATACCAAATAAGAACTTTAAATCTGCTTAGGTTATTAGAAATGACCGAATAAGCACTTCAAAACAGCTTATTTTCCTAAAGAGATTACAAGATACAAGAATTAGCATCGCTGGGTCCTAGTTAACAAGATTATGCAGACACGAAATACGCTAAGAAGAACTTTTACTTATGGGCTTATACTTGCAAATATCAGCTTATATACATCAGAATACTAGGCTTATAACTAGTTTCACACTTTTCAAATAGTCGTCCTAAACAGTACACTTAAAACTATAATTTCAACCAGTTTATAAACACATATATTTGCATGCAGACATGATTATCCAGACATGTATAAGCACTTTTTTTTAAAAATTGCTTATTTTCTTAAAAATTAGCCAAAAACACTTCCAAAACAGTTGACTTCCTTGAAAAAAAATACCAAATAAGCACTTTGATAAGCACTTCAAAACAGCTTATTTTCTTAAATAGAAACTGATTAACAACAATAAAAGCAAGTAACCCATTTTCAGAAATACCCAAAAGGCAAACACCCAGTTAGATCTAACAATGAATCAAAAAAAAAAAAAAAAAAAGTTAGAAGACTACCAGGGGTTTCATGGTGGAATGAAACAATAAATTGAGTGTGTGATAATCTTGTGTGTATGTGAAAAAGTAATTCATCGGAAAGTAATTCAAAACATAGATCGGATAATAATTCAAAATCTAGAACGGATTTCCACAAAGTTAATCGGATATCAAGGAAAGTAAAAGTCAACGCACCTTTATGTCACATCTTGGCCGCCGGTTTCGCAAGCCGCCGGTTGAGTAGCCGGCGGTTGCTCAATGATAGAAGTTATCTTGGGAAAGAGATAAGATAAAAGGTGTGTTGGTAGTTGGGACACATGTCATGTTTCTGGTGGAGTTGCGCAGTCGAGTGGTTGCGCATGACCATTTTGGAGATGGAAGAAAAATTTGACCACAAAGGAGACTACCAAAAAGATTTTGGCACTTTTTGGTACTTTTCTCTTTTTTTAATCTGTGTATTTTTTGTCGAATGATAATAATTTAAAACGTAAAAAGTAAAAGCTTGAGTAATGCATTAAGTCATGAAAAGCTTTTTACTATTCTAAAAAACTTTTTAACAGGGTTTTTTGCATTGAATCAATAGCTTTTGAGAAACATCTAAGATTTAAGTATTAAGGTGCAGTTTAGTTTATGGTTATGACTATGGGGGAATGGGATCGACAATGATTGTTTTCGTGTGATTTGGAGAAATGAATTTGAGGAAAGTCAAATCTGGAGGTATCCTCATACTAGGAAAGATAATGTGGTATGAGAATTCCCACTTTTCATTGAGCCCACTTAACTAGTGATGTCCACAAATAATTGTACTTTTTTTTCTCTAGTTTGAAGTTATGAAAATAGACCCACACTATTATATATAAGACAAAATTACACGGTTGGTCCATGTGGTTTGCTCGTATTACAAGTTTGGTCCCTAAGTCATTTTAATTACACCAGAAATACCTATTTTTGAAACTTTGCACTCTTTTAGTCCCTATTTTGGATGGCCGTTAGTGCAGCCCGTTAAGTATTTTGCGCTGTTAGTCATTCGTTAATAAATTTTGCACCGTCAGTCCTTAAAGTTATTTGCATAAATCGTCCTTGTGGTTAGCCCGGTCAACGGGTCGGTCAACGCCACGTGTCACCACCTGAGTGGTGCCACGTGGCATCGGGTCGGGTCGGTCAACGGGTCAAGTCGGGTCGCCACGTGGACCAATGAGGTGGTGCCACGTGGCATTGGTAATATAATCCACCACTTTGTCACGCATGGGATTCGAACCCGGGTCGTTTGGGTAGGAAGCAATGCCTTGCCCAACTGGGCTAAGCATAGCTTCAATTTTATATCTCTAAATTTAATACATAACCCTTTCTAAAATTATATTATTAAAAGGTTCAATTTAGTTTTTGGTCTATTAATTTACGGAGTTATATGGACCGTAAAAAAATAAATAAATATACCGTCGGACTCGTTTTTTCGTGCTCTTTCCAATGGTATGCTCGGGGAATTTTTTTGACTTCGTTTGAACTTCGAAAAATGCGAAAATCACCATTTTTTCTTTGTTTTTGCATTTTTCGAGGTCCAAACCAAGTCGAAAAAATTCACCAAACATACCGTCGGACTCGTTTTTTCGTGCTCTTTCCAATGGTATGCTCGGGGAATTTTTTGACTTCGTTTGAACCTCGAAAAATGCGAAAATCACCATTTTTTCTTTGTTTTTGCATTTTTCGAGGTCCAAACCAAGTCAAAAAAATTCACCAACATACCCTCGGACTCGATTTTTCGTGCTCTTTCCAATGGTATGTTTGGTGAATTTTTTTGACTTGGTTTGGACCTCGAAAAATGCAAAAACAAAGAAAAAATGGTGATTTTCGCATTTTTTGAGGTTCAAACGAAGTCAAAAAAATTCCCCGAGCATACCATTAGAAAGAGCACGAAAAAACGAGTCCGACGGTATGTTTGGTGAATTTTTTAGACTTGGTTTGGACCTCGAAAAATGCAAAAACAAAGAAAAAATGGTGATTTTCGCATTTTTTGAGGTTCAAACGAAGTCAAAAAAATTCCCCGAGCATACCATTGGAAAGAGCACGAAAAAACGAGTCGGACGGTATATTTATTTATTTTTTTACGGTCCATATAACTCCGTAAATTAATAGACCAAAAACTAAATTGAACCTTTTAATAATATAATTTTAGAAAGGGTTATGTATTAAATTTAGAGATATAAAATTGAAGCTATGCTTAGCCCAGTTGGGCAAAGCATTGCTTCCCACCCAAACGACTCAGGTTCGAATCCCATGCTTGACAAAGTGGTGGATTATATTACCAATGCCACGTGGCACCACCACATTTGTCCACGTGGCGACCCGACTTGACCCGTTGACCGACCCGACCCGATGCCACGTGGCACCACTCAGGTGGTGACACGTGGCGTTGACCGACCCGTTGACCGGGCTAACCACAAGGACGATTTATGCAAATAACTTTAAGGACTGACGGTGCAAAATTTATTAACGAAGGACTAACAGCGCAAAATACTTAACGGGCTGCACTAACGGCCATCCAAAATAGGGACTAAAAGAGTGCAAAGTTTCAAAAATAGGTATTTCTGGTGTAATTAAAACGACTTAGGGACCAAACTTGTAATACGAGCAAACCACATGGACCAACCGTGTAATTTTGTCTATATATAAAAACAAAAAAAAAAGAATTCCAACTTTATTACAATAGAATTGGAATTGATACTTTCATTGTGATTCCACCGTATAGTTATACATTTATCTATTGTGATTGATGACAATACACCAAATACCTCCTAAATATATTAAGCATTAAATGAATTAAATCTTCAAAACTTGATGCATTATAAATACTATAACTAAATTGAAAAATGAATAATAAAGTAATAATACATTTATCTATTGTGATTGATGACAATAAACCAAATACTTCCTAAATATATTTAGACGCTCTTTTGTTTTGCTATCTTCACACCCAACAAGCATTAGCTATAGTACTCTACGCATAAACTATGCCACCAAATTGCTAAGGGCAATCCTGTTTTTGCTAAGGGCCTAATGAACAGTACTAACGGTCGTTAGTTAACATCCGTTATCTACTAACGGTCGTTACTTTTTTTTTATAATACTTTAAAAAAAAAAAAAAAACGACAACAGTCCCTGAGGTTTAACTTGCGTTGCAAAATAGGTCCTATAAGGACTAACGATGTAAATTTTTTTACATAATTGGTCCTTCATGTTAAATGGTCGTTACACAAATAGTCCTACTACCGGCCGTTACTTAACGGTTGTTAAATAACGACATTTTATCATTTTTAATTAAAAAACTCTATATAAAACGCAACGCATCGAAGGTTTGGTTACATATTTTTTTGTAAATTCGCAACCACTTAACTATATTGTTCACGCTTAAAATACTAAACATATCTAATAGGAACAAGCTTAACTTGAATGTTAAATAATACTTTTATATGTAAACATCCCATTGTAAAGCGCAGACTAAAAACCTCGTAAAATACATAAAGGAGTCATGGAAATGGGGCCGAGGTGTTCATTTACCAATTGTGGGGTATTCAAACTTTAATATCCACACCAAATCTTTTTTTGTATTTGAGGTATTTTTTAATCATTCAATATCCACACCAAATCTAGTTTTGTATTTGAGGTATTTTTAAACAATCAAATGTGAGAAAATATCCCGAGTGCATTTAGTCTTGGCCGTCGTTTTCGTATTTGAGGTATCTTTCAAATTTGTATAATATAAAATGTCTGGAGTGCATTTAGCTTTGACCCGTTGTATTTGACAGGGACGGAGCTACGTTTATGTTTGAAGTTTGAAGTTTGAATTGAACAAGGCGCACCCTAAAATTCTATTACCTCCGTCTCAAATTATAAGTTCAGTTTGACTTTTTGACTCAAACTTTGACCTTAAATATTTTTGTTTGTATTATATAATATTTGATACAAAATATATAAATGGATTGTGTTTTAAATGTATTTTCATTTGGTATAATTTTCATCAAGTGTTATATAATACAAACGAAAATATTTAAGGTCAAAGTTCGAGTCAAAAAGCCAAACTGGACTTAAAATTTGGGACGGAGGGAGTATAAGTTACTACATATTACATATTGTTGCTTTAAATTGATCACACGTACCTTGAACACGCCTAGATAAAAGTTCAATGAAGATCTCAAATTTTTGAAAAGTTCAATAAAGGACAACTTCTATATATTATCGACGAACTTTCATATTACTCATTTTTGTGAGTGTTTAAATTTAAGGCTAATTGCTTGAAAATGCATCATACTTATTTTTTGTGATTATGTGTAGTTGTCTTTTTTTCCACATTCTATCACTAAACATTCAATATTTGACCTTTATGTGTACCCGTTACCTGTTAAGCATGTATCGTTATTCCTTTATATTAACGGTTGTTAGTCCTTCATGCATTTTTATACGTTTTCATACGTTTTTATACATTTCATCCGTTTTTATATGTTTCAGTTCATTTTCATACTTTTTCGTCCATTTTTATACGTTTTCTTAAGTTTTCATACGTTTTGATCCGTTTTAACACGTTTTTGTACGTATTTATCCGTTTTTGTCAATTTTTGTCGTTTTTATCCGTTTTTGAATGTTTTTATCTGTTTTTATACGTCTTCTTAAGTTTTCATACGTTTGATCCGTTTTAATACGTTTTTGTACGTATTTATCCGTTTTAATATGTTTTTGTACGTATTTATTGTTTATATCCGTTTTAATACGTTTTTGTACGTGTTTATCCGTTTTTGTACATTTTTATCCGGTTTTGTACGTATTTATCTGTATTTGTATATGTTTATCCATTTTTATACGTTTTTGTCTATTTTGTCCGTTTATATCATATTTTGTACATTTTTATCCCTTTTTGTACGTTTTTATCCCTTTTTGTACGTTTTTATCCGTTTTGTACGTCTTTATCCGTTTTTTTATGTTTTTATCCGTTATTACACGTTTTTTGCGTTTCTATACGTTTTTACCAGTTTTCATCCGTTTTTACACATTTTTATCCGTTTTTGTACGTTTCTATACGTTTTTGCACGTTTTCATCCGTTTTCATCCGTTTTATATGTTTTCAACCATTTTGTGGAGTTTGATAGACTCCTTGGACCGTTTAGTGGGTTTAACAATAACATATGCAATACGCAACGGAATAATAAGAACATTATATATTATTGACACAAGGTTTTACTTTCACCCAATCTCCTCCAAATATTATTTGATCAGAATAATACGTGTTACCTAACTATAACAGGGATTTAAGACACCTTAGATCTTGGAGGTAAACAACTAACCTAGACGTTTACAATAAACTACACGTCTAGGTTACACACACACACACTTTAAGACTACATTGTGGAAGACTTATATGTAAAACCTACACCCCATGTCCTCTTTATAGACTCCTTGGACCGTTTAGAGCGCTAGGGTTTAACAATAACATATGCAATATGCAACGGAATAATAAGAACATTATATATTATTGACACAAGGTTTTACTTTCACCCAATCTCCTCCAAATATTATTTGATCAGAATAATACGTGTTACCTAACTGTAACAGGGATCTAAGACACCTTAGATCTTGGAGGTAAACAACTAACCTAGACGTTTACAATAAACTACACGTCTAGGTTACACACACACACACTTTAAGACTACATTGTGGAAGACTTATATGTAAAACCTACACCCCATGTCCTCTTTATATACTAGAGGATTAGGGTTTACAAGATACTACGAAGGACTAATAAGTAAATCTTCTTTTGCAAGCAAGTCCTTCCATCTTTTTGTAGATTTCTTCTCTTTCTCTTTAAGCCCTTTATGTTTCATTCTTGTATTTATTTTGTCTCATCAAATCCAAGGAACCTAAAACCCAACACATTTTTACATGTTTCATTACGTTTTTGTACGTTTCTATACGTTTTTGTACGTTTTCATCTGTTTTATACGTATTTGTACGTTTTATACGTTTTCATCCGTTTTTATACTCATAAAAACGTACAAGTATTCTAAAACGTATAAAAACAGATAAAACGAACGAAAACATATAGAAAATACAAAAGAGAATAAAATCAGATAAAAACGTATAAAACGCACAAAAACAGTTAAAAATGAATGAAAACGTGTAAAAATTGATAAAATCGTACAAAACCATACAAAAACGGCTAAAAATGTACAAAACCATACAAAAATGTATAAAAACCGATAAAATGTATAAAAGTGGATAAAAACGTACAAAAACAAATAAATCTTACAAAAACGGAATGAAAGTGTACATAACGGATAAAAACGAACAAAAACGGATAAAAATGGTACAAAAACAGATAAAAACGTACAAAAATTGATAAGAACGTACAAAAATGGATAAAAACGTACAAAACGGTTAAAAACGTATAGAAACGTACAAAAACGGATAAAAATGGATGTAAACGTAAGAAAACGTGCAAGAACGGATGAAAACATATAAAAACGGATGAAAACGGGTAAAAACGTATACAAAGGCTCAAAAACATATAAAAACGCACAAAAATAGATAAAACGTACAAAAATGGATAAAGACGTACAAAACGGATAAAAACGTACAAAAAGGGATAAAAATATACAAAAACGTACAAAACGGATAAAAATATACAAAAACGGATAAATACGTACAAAACTAATCAAAATGGATAAAATGTTCAAAAACAAATAAAACGTACAAAAACGTATTAAAACAGATAAATACGTACAAAGATAACTACACACAACTATAAAAAGTGGCAAGTATGATGCATTTTCAAGCAACTACAAACACGGATAAAAACGTTAAAAAACGGATAAAACGTACAAAAACGGATAAATACGTACATAGATAGCTACACACAACTATTAAAAGTAGCAAGTACGATGCATTTTCAAGCAATTAGCCCTTAAATTTACGTCAGGAAAAATCACATGTGATTTGTTATCTTAAAGAGTTTACTACATTTTTGGTCCTTGTGGTTTGATGGGTATTTCATTTTTGGTCCAACTTTTCAAAAAGTTTCGATTCAATCCAAAAGTGACACTTTCGTTCCATTTTTAGTCCATTTTGATAGCGACGTTAGTTCCATTAGTTAAGTCTAGTAGTCAAGTCGCAACATTAGTCCTTTATACTAGCGGTCGTTTGTAACGTTAGTCCTTTATACCAACGATCGTTTGCAATATTTGCAACGTTAGTTCTTTTATACACGTCTTTATTTATGTTTTTATATACGCTTTTAGACACGTTTTTAGCCACTACATGTTTTTATAAATGGTTTTATACACGTTTTTATGTACGTCTTTATAAACGTCTTTATATACGTTTTTATACACCTTTTTATACGCGTTTTTATACACGTTTTTTGACACGTTTTATACGAGGTTTAATACTCGTTTTTAGATGCGGTTTTATACGCGATTTTATACATGTTTCATACACGTTTTTATACATGTGTTTACACACATTTTTATACACATTTTTATACGCATATACGTGGTTTTATATATGTTTTTATACATATTTTATACACGTTTTTATACGCGGTTTTATACACGTTTTTACACACGTTTTCATCAAATATTATATAACGCAAACAAAATAATTTAAGGTTAAAGTTGAAAAAGAAAGACTACAAAAAGTCAAACTGGACAATTAATATGAGACGGAGATAGTATGTTTCAGTGATACTTTATGTTGTGTAAGAAGTTTCAAATTAAATGGTTGTTGGTTCGAGTCCTGCTTAAGACGTGTGAGATAGACTATGATGTATGTTTTCGTTTAAAAAAAATAAAAAATAAAAAAGAGTAAACTGCAAAAATCATCCATGTGGTTTGTGTATTTTCGCAAGAATCATCCCTATCTCAAACCTTCAGCATTAAACATCCCCAAGTCCACAAACCTTTAGCAATAATCATCCCTGAGCACTAACGTCGTTAGTTTTACCAGTTAAGTGTTAAATAATATTTTCCCGTTAGTCCCTCCGTTAACATTTGTTGCACCGTTAGTCCTCATTTTACGTTTTCGTCACTTTTTTACGTTTTTGTCCGTTTTTACTCGTTTTCGTCCGCTTTTTATCCGTTTTTGTCCGTTTTTTGTATGTATTCGTCCGGGTTTTTTTTACGTTTTTTACGTTCTCGTTCGTTTTTTTTACGTTCTCGTCTGTTTTTTTACGTCTTCGTCATTTTTTTTACGTTTTTGTCCGTTTTTATCCGTTTTTGTCAGTTTTTTTATCCGTTTTCGTATGTTTTTTAACGTTTTTATCCGTTTTCGCCCGTTTTTTTACGTTTTTGTTTGTTTTTATCCGTTTTCGTTCGTTGTTTATTCGTTTTCGCCAGTTTTTTTACGTTTTTGTCCCTTTTTTTTTACGTTTTTGTCATTTTTTTTTCGTTTTCGTTGGAAAAAAATAAAAAAATTTGAATAAAAAATTAAAAAAAAAAAATTTGAATAAAAAAAATATTTTTCAAATATATTTTTTTTAAAAAAATCTTATAAAAAAAAATTTTGAATTTTTTTTTCAAAATTTTCAATATGTCGAAATTTGAATAAAAAAAATCTTATAAATTTTTTTTTTTCAATATTTTTCGAAATTTGAACATGTTGTAAAAAAAAGTTCCGAAAAATATTGACAAAAAACGGACATTTTTTGAAATTTTTTTTTTTCAAATTTTTTTTTTCGGAAATATTTTTTTTCCAAAAATTTTTTTTTTGGAAATTTTTTTTCTTTTTTGAATAAATTTTCAATATGTTGAAATAGTACAAAAACGAAAGAAAAACGGACAAAATGTAAGAAAAACAGACAAAAACGTAAAAAAACCGGCGAAAAAGATTAAAAACATGCGAAAACGGAAAAAAACGTAAAAAACGGGCGAAAACGGATAAAAACAGACAAAAACGTAAAAAATATGGTCGAAAATGGATAAAAACGGACAAAAACGTAAAAAAACGGACGAAAACATATAAAAACAAACGAAAAGGGATAAAAACGTTAAAATGACGAACGCAAACGTAAAAACGTTAAAATGACGGACGTACACGTAAAATAAACGGACGGATACATACAAAAAAGGGACAAAAACGGATAAAAAGCGGACGAAAACGAGTAAAAACGGACAAAAACGTAAAAAATTGACGAAAACTTAAAATGAGGACTAACGGTGCAAAAAATGTTAACGGAGGGACTAACGGGAAAATATTATTTAACACTTAACGGGTAAAACTAACGACGTTAGTGCTCAGGGATGATTATTGTTAAAGGTTTGTGGACTTGGGGATGTTTAATGCTGAAGGTTTGAGATAGGGATGATTCTTGCGAAAATACACAAACCACATGGATGTTTTTTGCAGTTTACTCAATAAAAAATATCTTCTGTAAGAAAATAGTTAGTGGTATCTAAGTAAAAATTAACATAGCAGAAGTTAAATAATTTACTAAGAAAGATAAAATAAAAAAGCTGGAATAGCTCAGTTGGTTAGAGCGTGTGGCTGTTAACCACAAGGTCGGAGGTTCAAGCCCTCCTTCTAGCGTTTTACTTTTGTTTCATGAATTATTATGTAAAATAAAAAGTGTTTCATGAAATTATATAAACATGCAGTTTTATAGTGTCAATGGTCTTAAACTAAAATTTTTAATGTATACTAGGCATCATAACCTGCGAAGTACAAGTTGTCTTCTTCGAATAAAATATTAAAAGAAAAGTAATACATAGCAATTACTAACTAATTAAAAGGTAAAAAAAAAAAAGGATAAAATAGGAAAAGTGAGGCACTTTCAAATTGTTTCCCATCAACATTATGGTGCGTGCATCAAAATAAATAGTCCATATTTTTATCAAACAAGATGTGCTCTGACCGATTCAAGTTCATATGTTATCCTTTTAGTGGTCCAATTCAAAGGCTATCAAACAAAGCCATACTGGATTAGAGTTCTCTCAAATTGTATAACGAGAAATATAAATTAAAGTATATTAAGTGTATATTTTAACAAATATATTTCAACTACTTTGACAATTTGACTTATAAAGTCAACGTTTAAAAGCATTTTTTTAATACTTCATGTAGATTATACTATCTGTTATTCTTAAGAAAGAAAAGAAAATGCAGATCTATGTTTTAACTGTAGTCTTAGCATCACCTAATTTAGGTGAATGTAAACATCATTTATGTTAATCTCTAGAAAAAATTTCAAAAGTGTCACATAACCCACATTTGGAGCTATTTTAAACAAAAATTACAACTTACGGAGAAAACGGAAACCCAAAAAGTATCTTAAGGTTTCTAACATCAAACGATAAAAAAGAGCTCTTTGAGCCTGGATTGTCGACTTGACTACATGCTATCTTTCATCGTCCATTTCATCAATGTTGGAGCGAAATAAGTAATCTTCATTATCCAATTCATCTTGATAAAGGCATATAGATGGTGTCTCAACCTTATTCGTATCTGCATCGGAGTCTAGTGATCTGCATCCCTGTAAATGTTGAGAATCAGAGTTTATGTTACATATTTCGCACACGAGGTCCTAAGCCTTTTATGCAAATGATCCTATTTCTCAAGGTTTCGCTAAATGAACAATGATGACTCTTGAAGACATCATATTTGGCCTATTTTTTGTAGATAAATCATCAATCAAGCAGAAATACAAAAGAAAAAATCATATTAAGATAGAGCAGTAGTATTATTATTTCTTTCCAACTTTGCATATATTTTATAGTGAGAATTGCATATATATCCCTGCAAAAGCTTAAAATTGCGTATATATCCAACCTAAACTTATAATTACATATATATCATTTCAAAAGCTTAAAAATTGCATATATATCCAACTTAAATTAATAATTACATATATATCCTTTCTAAACCTTCATAATTGCATATATCTCCTTCTAAATCTCTAATACATCATATTTATCAAAATAATTATTTAATATAACTTTAAACTCTAGATTATAGTAATTATAATTTAAAAATTGCAACAAACACATTTGATTTAGGGGTATGATGTCTCGAGGTTCAAACGAATTAGTGACCAAAAATAATTTATCAAGAAAAATGTTTAACCTCACAAAAAAATTCACCTTACCTCATATCTAATACGAATACATATTATAAACTCATCCAATATATCATGATTCTTATATATTAAACATTACGGATCAAATATGTTTGCAATGAAACGTATATACTACTGTCAACAAGTTTACAAATAAAAAAAAGAAATTTAAGAAAAAAAAATATATTTAAAAAAAAAATTGTCATGTATTGTAGATTTGTAAATTAAATAGTTATTTGGATATATATGACATATTTAAGGTTTAGGAAGGATATATATGTAATTCTAATTTTAGATTGGATATATATATGCAATTTGCCAATTTTTATGCTTTTGGAAGGATATATATGCAATTAAAAGTTTATGTTGGATATATACGTAATTTTAAGCTTTTGTAGGGATATATATGCAATTCTCCCTATTTTATAATACGTACAAAATCACTTATTTGCAGAAACAATAGGTTCGTTTGCGGTAAAAAAAAAAAAAAAAAAAAAAAAAAAAGCCGGATATGATGGCTTATTGTAGATTTGGCAATCTCAACCCATTAAAAGGTAAACGGTTTAAATGGGCTCTACAGAGCATATAACTCCTAAATTGTTTTAGTGGGTTGGCACATCCCATTTTGACCTGTAGTAAAAAAATTACTCAGTGTGACCCAACTGGATATTGACCCATTACCCAACCAACCCATCTGCTTATGGTTTATAACTAGATCTCTTTTCAAACATATATATAGAATTGCGAGATTCACTGAGCTAACCTTCCTCAAAATATAAAAGAAGTAGTGGAATCCATCACCAAATGTAGAATACTCGATTGACCACGTAAACTCAGGAGCATTAAATAACGGACGCCTAAAGTGTGGCTGCGGAAAAACGAGAATCATCAGATAATAGCAAGACACAGGTCATGTGTTTGATGAGTTTTTGTGTTTACTACCTGACCAAAAGCGATTGAGATGAAGATCCCGTTGGGTTTTAAAACCCTATGAACACCTTGAAGCATTGCCATTGCCTTGTTAACAGCCTCTGGCCGCGGGTTCCAAGGGTCACCACTGTCCACGAACAAAACATCCTTCAAGTTTAATAAGATATAAACTTGATTTGTCAAGATTTCTAAGAGTAAACATTTAAGTGATCACACGCAAGTAATAACGTCATATAATATCTTCAAAAAAAACATGTTAGTTTACCATAGTTCCTTTCTCTATAACAACATCAAACGACTCATCAGTAAAGGAAAGATTCAGCATGTCGCCTTCCATAACTTTAATATCTGCAAACAGAGATGACAATGAACGAATACTCACGCCTTAATATTGCACATCATAGATGAGAAAACGGGTAATGGTTACATGATTCGACGATGGCACTTGACCCAACTTAGAATATGACAATACACAAACCTTTAAGGCCTTTTGATAACAGTCGTTTCTGCATTTTGGCAACTGCAACTGAAGATAGATCAATGGAGGTTAGATCAGTAATTCCTTCTTTATATAGCTCGTCACAGAGTTGTGAGTTCCCACACCCGAGCTCCAATACCTGCAGTATACATACTTCAATTAAAACATTGTCAAGCATATGCGTATACAAAGTAAGAACCTTACAGAAGATGCAGGTTTGATATGTTGCTGAATAAGATGACGAAAATGTGAGTAATCTTTAAGCCACTCATAATGATCCTCAGAAGTAAACCTATCATTCCTGATGACAAATAATCCAATCAAATCAGTCGAGTGGGAAATAGTAAAAAGATGCTTAGGATCCGATAATGCTTCTTTTTATTTTTCTTTTTTTTAAAAAAAGACCAGAGAGGCAATAAGCAACTCCCTCAACCTAATAGCTCAAGAACCGAGCATATTTTGTGTGACTTGTATCTAAAGTTGGAACACATTAAGCAAATAAACAACTTTATCAGGGGTGTGTATGGGATTTGCTTATTAAAACTGCTTACAAAAAAAAAACGAGGTTTTCCGTAGCTAAGGTTACTCGAGGAGGGCGAGTCTGCGGCCCGACCGAGATATTCCGGTGAACGTTTCCGACCCTTTTCCTAGTTACCCCAAATTTGTACCTAGTGAGGTTTGAACACTAGACCTCTTGTGAGGAGGTTAGTTGTCTTACCACTAGGCCATTTAGTAGTGGTTCAGATAATTAGCTCAACATAAGCTACTCCTAAACAGATTATTCAAACTGCTTATTCATCCTCCAATGAAAACATACTTACGGAATGTTAGCTAAGCTTATATAATGAATTTAGCAAAAAAGCCATTTCTAGAGGTTGTTTGGGTAAAGCTCATTTGAGTTGCTTATTAGCTTATCGTATTATCATGATACTATAAACTTATCAGAACAGTTGTTGAGAATATAGCCAGGGGCGGACTATCAGGTGCACAATTTGTTTTGGCGAATATAAAGGAAAAAAAAATGAACTAAAAGTTACGATTTCATTAAACCTATAAGAAGACATAAATTTCTTTCGACATATTAGTGGACCAGCTGATATAAAACATGTATTTGCGTGATACAAAATTTCGGGGCCAGGTTCATTTCAGAGAAATCAAGATTTTTAACGAAAATTTACGCTAGGCGGCAAACATTCATCGGGTTCCCGGGAACCCCCCTAGGTCCGCCCCTGAATATAGCTTATTTAGTAGCAAAAAAGGGATTTAGGCTAATGCTCCTAAAGTCCTAAGAAATGGCTATTTTGCTAAAGACATAAGCTTTTTTCTGAAAAAAGCTTAAGCAAATTCCTGAAGCTTTAACATTCCCTTTTTTGCTCTTCAATAAGAAACTAAGGGGCCGTTTAGTTGGAGAGAAATACTCAATTTTTCCAGAAAATTTTTCATATGAAAAAGGAAAAACTGAAAATCCGTTTAGTCGCACTTTTTTCCAATAATTTTCCAAAAATATGAAATTCTCATTTTCCAATTTGTAATAGAAAAAATGAAAATACCATTACACCCTTCCCACTTTTTTCATTTCCAAAATAATAACACCATTTCCTTTCACCCTACACTTTTATCATGCCTCTTCCATCCTCCACCTTCACCTTTCATCGTCGCCCCCCTCTCCGCCCACCGTCAAGTTTTCAACTAAACAACTTTTCATTTTAAAAAAAGGAAAAATATAACTCCAACTAAACGGATTTTCAGATTTCTCAACTCTTCTCTAGAGGAGAAAAACTATTCCCTTCTATAGGAATTTAGAAACGGAAAAACAGAAAAAAATTTCACCAACTAAACGGCCCGTTTCTTGATAATTATTAGGATAAGCTTATTGTAGTTCGACACGAGTAATCCAATAAACTAAGGGTAAAAGCTATAAAATAACAACGTACTTTTCAAATTTTGCCAACTTGAAACACATACTTTTTTATTACATTAGCTCACCAACGAACTTTCAAAATTTGTTCCGACTTCACCCATATGACCCATTTATATTAAAATAATAACTGAAATGACTATATTAACCTCGACATATGGGTGAAGTCAGAACAAATTTTGAAAGTTCGTTGGTGAAGTCGGAACAAATTTTAAAGAATACAAGGGTAATATAATATTATTTTAATATAAGCGGGTCATATGGGTGAAGTCGGAACAAATTTTAAAAGTTCGTTGGTGAACTAAGGTAATAAGAAAGTAAGTGTTTCAAGTCGGTAAAATTTGAAAAGTACGTTGTTATTTTATGGCTTTTACCCAATAAACTAATAAGCACCTCAAATAGCCACTTAGGGGTGGCCTATTGGTCTGGGGCGGAGCCAAAAAGTTATCGTCGAGGGGGCAAACTTCGATATTTTTTTTAGAAACTAAACTACAAATCACTTCGTTAAGGGGGCAAATTACAATAACCGCCACATATTTTGAAAGATTTACACTACAATTTTTTTCCCCGCTCGGGCACGTGTCCACCCCCCTCCCCCCCCCCCCCCCCCCCCCCCCTCTGTCTCCGCCATTGCTACTGGTAAAAGGCTCGTGCCTATCATCGAAAAAGAGAGGGCACAAAACCCCCGTAGATTAGTCTGCCAAAAGGCCATAAACCATGTTTAAAAAAAAAAAAAAAAAAAAAAAAAAGTTCCTCTAAACACCATCAAAACTATAGCACTTATAAAACACCATCACATAATTTTTTTTTTTTTTTTTTTTTTTTTTTTTTTTTTTTTAATTCTTCCAAACACCCCTAAGAGCACAAGGTGAGGAAGATACAAATAACATTTTATTGGTATGCCACCTAAGCGCCACATCATACACCTCCCAATAACTAAAACACCCTCCTCATAAAACACCACTAACATGTTTTTGGGTCCCACAAAATACCACACTAAAAATACACACTCACTCGCAATACACAAAAAAAAAAAGAAAAAAAAACACAAGAATGCAAATGGCTTGAGCCATTGCATTGGCTCAAAACGTTTGGCTCACGGATGACACGATGCTCCGGTATGGTTGGCACACGAATGGCATGCATTTGGCACACGAATGGCACCCCATACCTTGTGCTCTAACAATTAGCAACCAATACATATCCAATTAGCCACTTTTTAAAATCAATGCTAATATATTATCTAACATTGTAATAATACCAATATATTATATAAATTTGAATTATATTGTAAAGAGCAAACCAGTAGTTAGGATCAAGGTATTCCAAAACAGAGGTGGGACCCACACCAACGTTGATTCGCTTGCCTTCATCCATTTTGCCTCTAAAAGAAAAAACCCTAAAACAGTTGACTAGAACCCTAAAATTGATATATGGTGTAGTTACACTTTCAGTCCTTCTACTATCAACCATTGTCAGTTTGCTTCCCCAATTGGCGGTGATTGTTTTTTCAAAAAATCACTTTCTTTTCACTTTTGTCTAAAAGCAAAAAGAAATGCATTTTTTTTTAAATGTCTACAAGCGTAGAAAATTAAAGAAGTGTGCTTATTTATTTTTAAATATAAAAAGAATAATATTGTAGAGTTTTTTTTTTTTTTTTTTTTTTTTTTTTTCACTTCTTATATCTTAAAAAATTTAGATCTATAAGTTGTTTTACATTTTCACGCCACCACAACCAATTAACCATGAACCACCGCCCCAACGACTTTTTTTTTGCATGATCCGGATATCACTAACATTCGTTCGAATTCTAGGTTTATTTACAAAGGTTTGGGTTGAATCAATTTTGGGTGTGTATAGCTAAGTTGATTTTTGTGGGTTTTATTTTAGTTAAGTAAATTTTGATGGGTTTTATTTTATGAGATTTAATTTGTATGATTGTGGGTTTTGTTGAGTTTTATTAAAATGGTGCAGTGAGTGGTGATGTTTGATGATGAAAAGTGATAAGAATATAAGGTTGGATACAGTCGTGACTTACCACGACCTTGTCACATCAGTTTTATCTCTCCGACGATCTGATGACGATCAAGTTGTCACAGTCGGTAACCAAGTTAAAAAAAAAGAATGTGTTTGTGCAAATCGGTCGTATTTGTGACCCATATTTTCAAAACAAGCTCGACCAACCGATATTCTTGACATTGTCACATTGGGCTCGACCGACTTTAACGTCGGTCGACTCATGCATGTGACCGATTTTATGCCCTTGACTGTGGTTAGCCTAATGAGTAATGGAGTATTTTAGATGGATTTATTAATAACGAAAAGGTTATTTAAATACTACTCCGTAGTTTTTATGTTCATTTATGTTTTCAAAAGATTTGATCAAAGCAGTCTGTAAAAGATATAATGGAAGAAGGTTGAAAATATAAAATTTAATAATAAAAACCAAAATAATAATACTAGTAGTATTACTAAGAGGGTATTTTTGTCATTTCATCATTTCAAACACCCATTTCACGGTCAACTGACAGAACTATTGTTCAAAGCACCAAACCCGTGACGGGTCGAAACCACAAGGACAGATCCAGAAAAAAAGGGTTTAGGTACTAAATCCGTTAAACCCGTCAAACCACAACGACGATTTAAGTAATCTACTCTAGTAAAAAAGAACACTATAGTAATCTAATACAGCAGTTCTTTTATGACATTCATGTATGATATGGAACTGACATAATAAAAGGAGTTTTAAAGATAAAGCAATGAAACTTGGAACCATCATGTACCTAGACTACCATTCGAATAGGTAAACACGATATATATGAGACAAATCTCAGAAGTTTGTCGGAATGAATGATCCGCAAATGTACGTGTATCGATTTCAGAGTTACAATGAAAAAATGGGGTGAAATTCGATTGTTTGCCTAAACACGCCTCTACGCTTGTTTTACATTCCGGATCTACTATACATATATATACTTTCCAAATCTCCTTTGTTTCATTCATCGTCGTTAACAAATGCACCAAAAGATATATGAATCCTTGCCAATGTTTTGACTTAATCGTTAATGGGGTTTGGAAGGAGTAGGAGAACTTGGAGGCTTCAAACTTTCGTACCTACAAGAAGAAAATGAAACCACATTATTAGTTCTAATCCTATTTTGACGCGCTAACCTTACAAATGGGTCGATTTGTGTTGTCTTTAATCTCAAATGGGTCATATAAACGATAGCTAAAAGGGTAACGGGTCAATGGGATGAAAGGGTAACTTATAAAAAATGAAAATTCATAAAAGAAGTGTTTGCAGATCAACCCAACCGGACCTACTAAAAAAATGACCCATTTCAACCTGTTTGACCCGGTACCTCTAGTTCTACATAATTCGTGAATTTGTAGATATAAAACAGAATTGAACGTACATGGAGTAAGGTGAAAGTGGTCTTGGCTTCACTGTAGATTGAGCTGAGGTGCTTTCTGGTGTAGAAGCAATGGGGGACCCGTTGTCGACAGGGACGATTGGTGGTGGTGATACCGATGGAGGACGTGGAGTTGGCGACGTAGGAGGCTTCAGAGTCTCATATCTGAGAGTGTATACAGAAAATTATTACTACTATGGAACACGAGAATCAGCATAAGGTTAAGTTTGACGTATCAAAAAGAGCTAATTGCATGATAAAAAGGTAACAAATTTTGTTCTGTGTTCTATTTTGCTTTAAAAACTTGTAATGTAATTACATAAGATAACCAGTTTTTAAACGCCAGGAAAAACTGAAGCTTTGATTTTTTTCTGGACTAGTTAACTTTTAATGCAATTAGCCCCGGTAAAAAGGAGAACTGTGATACAGTCCGTTTTTGGAGATATACTTACACATAGTAAGGGGACCTGCTGTTGGATGTTACAACTTGAGGAGGATCCTCTTTGACATCACTTACGTCTTCAATCTTTGTAACAGTGCCAACGGCTGTAGTAGCTTCTGGTACAGCTTCTGGTGCAGCTTCTGATGTTGCAACTTCTGGTACAGCTTCTGGTGCAACTTCTGGTTTCTTTTGGTATCCACTTGGTGTCGGGATTGGAGATGTTGGTGGCTTCAAGTTTTCATAACTGCAAACAAGTAAAAACCAATCAAAAACTGACATTGAGCTACAACCAGATGTCTAGCTATGCTAATTTCGACAATAAGATGGTAACAAGGATATAATGAGATAACATAGTGTAGAATATTTTTGCGCATTTATGGTAGTGCACGTTTGTATTGCAACACTTAAGTAAACTAATATGGCTTACGCTGTGTACGGGGACAGTGGTCGTGTGGCAACTGGCTTAGACACGGATGGCGTTTCAGTGGCAATGATTTCAGTTTCAGGAACAGGTGCAGGTGCAGGTGCAGGTTCAGGTTCAGATTCTTTGGTAGCTTCAGGTTCCTGATAGCACTACAAACGTAAGTACTTATAGACATGTAAACATAGATTTAATACAGCTAATGCTATGTAAACTAATATAAATGAAGAAAGTATGTACCTTGGGCTGTAAAGGTACAGCACGTTTAGATGGTATTTTTGTTAAAAGGTCCCCAAAGGGGGTCAATGGTGCTGTTGTTTCGGCAACTACTTCCAGTACTTTACAATATGAGAGAGTTGGGTTTTTAGCCATAAATGCAAGGAGTTCTGCCACCTGATAACAAGAGCTCAGTTGTATATGAAAAATAGAATGGAACGGCGTATTGTCACACTAGTTAACTTGTATACTCAAATTCTAAGTGCATGATTTATAAGTCATAGAACATGAACGATATGACTGTAGTGACATATATGTTTAAAATTGAAGGTTGGCGGAAGGAAACCTGTAGATTTGATACAAGACCACCAAATAAAGTATCTTCTGTAGCGATAGTAAGATTATGTGTTTCCTTGAAAGAATCTGTAGGACGCTCCATGCCTCCAGGTCTCACTATCTGAAATTGCATTACAAAATCAGCATAAGCTTGTATGTGTCTAGGTTACCAAGTAAGCAGATCGATTTGTGTTGACCCGAACCTCTTTATGTCCGCTTTTTTTTATACAAATTTGGTTACAAAAACTACATTAGTAACAAAGTAATAGTTTTTTTGACCCGTGAAATAATAAAATTACCCAAATCGACCCATTCATTGATAAGTGAATTGAAATTTCCAGCTCTAACTAGCTCTGACTCACAGTGTAAGGAATTCCACTAGCCAGAAGTGCTTCTTCAGCCTTCCTTTTCCAGCATAGGACTCCCCAGAACAAACTATATTTAGGAATCGAAATATAATCAGCTAAAGTTTCATTTCATTGCAGATATTAAGGTTACTAAATATTTTCAAGTCAAGGTTACGAAAAATTCACAGTCGAGATAACTGAACTCACTTCAGTACAGCAGCAGGAAATCCAAACTTGTTTGTTCCCAAAGAAGTAACCAGAATAAAGTGTTTCGCTTTTGCAGCAGCAGCTATACATGTAAAATAAATACATCAATCCAACATATTCCCGAGAGGTATAATAAGTGGGAGCGTTTTAAACCTTATATACCTGCGTCAATGAGGTTTTTTGTGGCTAGAAAGTCAATTCGGTATGGTCCAGTGACATCAAATATCTCCTTCTCACTCGCTCCAATGCAGCAAATAACTGTTGAAGCACTGCCCAATGCCGCCTTAATCTGCTCCGGTTTCTCCAAGTCACACTCCACTAGCTGAAGCTTCTCTATAGCTGGGCTACAGAGTGAGCATATTTCCTTACATACATATAAAAATCTAAACAAGTCAACTTCCACAATATCATCAATTTAAATACTTACGCTGACTTCCGTCATCAAGCTTTATCTGCTGCACACTCTACATTTGTAAGACATGGTTCAGTTAACTACTTATTCAGGAAATTGAAATGTACGACCAATCTAAGGACTAATAAAATACATACTTTCACCAGAGATTCTGCTCTTTGAGTACTCCTTACACCAGCTCGGACATTAAATCCTAATTTCAAAAGCTCCCTACACAAGGCTTAGGTTATTAACGGTTTCAGAACCGAATGCAAAAGTTAAACGGTCTTTTATTGCAACTATTATGACCTTACTGTTCGGGAACCAACTTTTCCAGTTGCTCCTGCAACAAATACTGGATCTCCGTCTTTTTCGCCGTCTTGTGTTCTTGTTTCAGCAGGCACTGAACCAACTGCTGCTGCATAAAGAAAAAAACGTCAATGGTTAATTTAGCAATCTACCGTCTCCAACCCACAATAAAATCCATTTTGAGAGCTCCTTTTGTTCCAAAATAAGAGTAACTCCTTTTGAAACTAACCCTGATAGAGCACAGTTACATGCAAAATTAAATGAGATTACTTCATTGGCAGATTGCAACTACACATTCAAGTTATCAACCTACAACTTAGCAAACTATTAAGCAACAATGATAAACGTAATATCTTTCCACTCCACATCACATGAAATACTACGTAAATAACATGAGACACACTATTTAAGACAACCCCATGTAACTGATCATTACACACCACATTATAAACAGTAACCTATAAATGACAAAAGGTAAAAATACTAACATTTAACTTTAAACTTATGAGTAAACAGATAGGAGGTTTTCCCTGCACGTACAGTTTACCCTCAGCGTTCCCGGTTCTTACCCTTTCCTGGCCGCGCGCCACATTTTCTAGGTTTGAACTTAAAGCTTTTTGTGAGGACTCGAGGGTGTCTCACCACTACGCAATGGTATATACAGGGACGCAACTTGACAAGTTTTATTGGAGGGGCAAACTTTAATGTATATGTTTCGGGGGCCAATTTATATTTTCTTTTAATATTTTGAACTAATAATGCCTAGGACTTCAAAGTATATTTTTAACCCATATTTTCAGTCATAAGTACATTTTTAACAATATGGGTTAAAAATGTACTTATGACCGAAAATTTGGGGGGCACAGCCCCTCCCCGTCCCCACTAAGCTCCCTCTCTTGGTAAATATAGTGGTTCAATGGACGAGGTTTTCCCTGTTCAAGCTAGTTACATGCGGTTGGTGACAGGGACGGAACCGGAACCAAATATGATCAAGTGCACAAATCTTTTTGTATGTATACTTACTAAATAACACTAAAAAATAATACTAGAAGGACCGGGTGCATTTAAGATACATTTAGGAAATCTCTATGTTTTTCTCAAAAATTAACATTGCATCGAAAAAAACCATTGGGTTCCCGGGAACCTGAGTCTTTGACTCTTACCCATAGCAAGGTTTGAAACTGAGACCGATTTAACTTAAAAACTTATCAAAACTAGCAATTCACATTGCAAAAACTAACTAAAACAAACAACATTGACGTAAACGTATATATACTACCTGATGCTCGAACACTAAACCGAGCATATTTAACCTTCGCCCCATTCGTTTCAAAAACACCTTTTTTCGTTCCAAAAGATCGAATAAACTGACCGTAGCATTGTACTAGTTGATGCTTGCTGTTGTTAGTAGGTATGCTACTAACTACTGGTGATTGTATACACCTGAGCTCCATTATGATCAATCAAAACACAAAAATAATAAAAATGTGTGAGTGTAAGAGAAAAGGCGGGTAAAGTAAGTGTGATATCTATTTGTTTATGGTTAGTTTGTTGAGAGTGGCTCTTGAGACATCCATCTGGATATGGTGGGCCCCACATTCAATACTTGGGTCAAAAGTAATTGGGTTAGGCTCAATATGGGCTAGAAACTGTTTTGCTACTGGTTTTGTCATTTGAGCCAAAGTGACCCAAAATAATTAAATTTTGGTTACTTTTTTCGTCTAAACTAAATATCCACTTACATAAAAAAAAAAAAAAAAAACATAAATCATCCCGACTTATATAAAACAAGCTTTTTTTACACGCTAGGCTACCCTTTTCCGAAAGCTCCACGGGACCTCCTACCACTAGTCTTCGGCCGGAGGGGTTTATTGCACAAAAACGCCGACCTATATAAAACAAGCTTTTTTGTAAAGAATTTTTCTCCACAAAAACTCGAAAAATAGCAAGTGGCAAATGATCACTTTTTTTTTCTTTCTCTTTTTAAAAGAGATAAGTGCAGTGGGCACCACCAACATGCTGTTGGTATGCCACCTCAGACAAATTATCCTTATCAATCATTTGAAAAACAGATTTAGACTTTCAACCAACATAGGAACTTTCTTGATCAAACGAAGATATGGAGTAAATTTTCTCAACATTTTTAAGTTGCGTAAACTTATCAGAAATAAATTTAGATTAAGGAAAATCAACTACAATATCCGTAATACTATATGTCAACACTTGAGTGACAAACCTGTTAAAAAAGAATTAAAGATGTATAACTATTAATGTGACAGATAAAAATAACATAAAGCTACAATAACTTATACTAATAACTTACGAAATAAACATCATTATCATTTCCTTAGCAATATCATTAGAAGGCTCAACAATATGAATAGCTTTAGATTCGACGGTTTCTTCACTACTCATGAATTCATCCTGAGGGTAACAAGAAATGGATATCATATAAATTAGATGAAACAACATTAGATAACATATTACAAAAGACAACGAAATTTTTTAATCACTTGTATCGTAATTCGCAACATCACATGGTGCGCATCCATAATCTTATGGGCATTCACTATAAACAGCAATGAAGGATAGAACAATAAGGGCTCCAATCAAACTTCCTATCCATTTTAAATATAAATATATAGTATGTTGATGTATTATGATATAACTATAAAATATATGAAGACTTCAATAATATATAAGGGTTAATGTATAGTTACAAATAAATTAAAACCGCCAATGATACATTTAAATCCAAAAGTAACTACTACCACCAAAATTCAAAAATTCATAAACCATCTATCGTAACATATATTGTAAATTAAACATGTATTTTACTAGTTTTATCACATTTGACAATACAGAAATTAATATAATCATTATTATAAACAAATCATTTTTAAAATACATATAAATATGGATCAAAAAAGAATATATATAAAAAAAAATATATATATATATATATTACATGGATCTAAACAAATAACATCAAAAGTTAGGCCTCAGCCCATAATGCACATCTGCAAATTTGGGCCTCAACGATACTGTACAAATAACATCAAAAGTTGCAAACCATCCACAAAATATAACAGCATCAAAAACTGAAAAAAAAATGTTTTACACGATGCTACTAATGATTATGAAGCTGAATAAGAGCAACTGAAACCTGTATAGAAAAATAAAAATATAATCCCGTATAACATAATACCTTTTTCATCATAGTAAGTGCACTAGTACCACATCATCCGTTTTAATATCCTTGTTATAATTACAAACAATATCATCATCATCGCATTCGACTTTTAAAACCCTTCTACGTTTAGATTAAGTTGATAAATTTTCTACGCTTATTCTGCATTTTGGACAGTTCCAAGGAGTATTTCCACGTTAAACGGTTGGTCACGGAAGACCATTGGAAGCAACTTTAGGGTGGAGAGTGTGGTGAAGGGGTTTTACTCCGCCGCATCAGCTACACATCAAATGTAATTTACTTGATTCGTTATGAGGTGCAACGATCATATTACCTACACACTTGTTGAGTAAAAAGTTTAGTCCAATTTGATAGATATATGCTACGGAGTACTATTTATCATGGACGGACCTTAGTGGAGACATTGAAAGGGCCCTCCCAAAACTTTAAAGTTTTACTTATATTTGCTTAAAAGAAATACAATTTTGAGTCTTTGACCCTGCCAAATTAATTGATATAGCACTCGGCCCTCCCAATAAATTCACCAAAATTCCGTCTATGCTATTTATCCAATATTAGTATTTGTTGATTTTGGTAGGTGACATTGTAAAGACGCTAAAGGAGAACAACAATGAATACACATGGGGCAATGTTACTGTGAAGCTTGCAGAAATTTATGGCTTTTGTTGGGGTGTTGAACGTGTGATTCAGATTGCTTATGAAGCAAGAAATCAGTTCCCTAACGAGAAGATGTCGATCACAAGTGATATTCTTCACAACCCTACTATTAATAAGGTACTATTATCGTTAGGGGGGCGGAGCCAGAAAAGTTATGGCTGAGAAGTTAAATTTTATATTTTTTTAAAACTTCACTACAAAGGCTATAAATTTTAGAAAATTTACACTACAACTTTTTTTTGCTAGGGGGCGGGTGCGCTCCTTGGCCCTCTTAGCTCTGCCACTGATTTTCATGACTTACTAGAAATGGAATTTCGGTGATGCTTGATGAAAACTGCTTAATGCCTATTTTATGCTATGTAATTAGCTGATCCGCGAATCCATTTTCTTATACATTTTACTAGATATTTTTGTTTGTGAACACAACTAATAAATGTGGATCTGTCGTTAAACGCCTTTGCATTGCTTCTTTTTCTTTTCTTTTCTTATTGCTGCAATAATGCCGCCACCTGGTTGGGTTTCTTATGTTAGCTGATTACATATTTGTTTTGTTTGTCCTTATATCTTGGATAAGTACACATATCAGATCATACGTCACCAAGCTTTTTGGACTTCGTATTCCTATATGAAGTTGCTACCACATCAGATAACTCTTATATTAGTCAATGAAGCCTTTTTTTACAGGTTCCTTACGCAGCTGTGAGCCTGTGACCATACCTTTATTGGTATAAAGTCATAAATATTATTTGGCATAAAAATATAAGATAGGTAATGATGCCTAAATGGTGGAGGTTTTGCAAAACCTACCATAGTGGATGGGTTTAGAACTAAAGGATGAAGTGAAGTACGCTGGTTTTGCATTCTATCCGTTCAACTCGATCTATCATTTATATTTTTGTTTGGTTTCATGCAATGATGTTTAGTATTTCCCATAGTTATTATGTAATGTACCATGTCAAATATAGTTATATTAAACCTCGAGTTTTGTTATGTAGAGGCTGAAGGAGATGGAGATTAACAACATTCCCATAAAGGATGGAGTTAAACAGTTTGATGCCGTTAATAAGGGTGACGTTGTGGCTTTTCCTGGTTTTGGGACTGCAGTAACTGAGATGTTGACTTTGAGAAATAAAGGTGTTCAAATAGTTGATACAACATGCCCTTGGGTATCTAAGGTATTTCTTATTCTAATTCTTATGTAACTGATCACGGTATGCAACATTTTTCATATTATATATACTTTGCTTGCATACAAGGTGTGGAATTCCGTCGAAAAGCACAAAAAGGGCGACTATACTTCTATAATTCATGGTAAATATGCTCATGAAGAGGTCGTGGCCACAGCGTCTTTTGCAGGAAAGTATGTGATCGTGGCCACAGCGTCTTTTGCAGAAATTCAAGTTTTCAGTTTCCAAGGATTTTAATCCAGACACTGATCTTGTGAAAGCTGGTGTAGCGAACCAAACGACAATGCTTAAGGGGGAAACAGAGGAGATTGGTCAGTTCCGTTTTCACCAATACATCATGCTACATGTCTCAAAGTTGCAACTTCCAATGCTTACCTTTGTTTTCATTTGTGTAGGGAAACTAGTAGAGAGAACCATGATGAGTAAATATGGAGTAGAAAATGCCACCGAACACTTTATGTGCTTCAACACTATCTGTATTGCTACTCAAGTAAATACTTCTACCTCTTATCTTGAATCTATAGGTGGCATTTCAATGCGTTAACTTGTTGATATATGGATTCAGGCTATTTTTTTTCTCTTCAACGGGTCATTTGGTTAATATAAAAAAGCTTTAAAGGAAACATGTCGGAAGTCGACAAAAGTGTATTTCTCTTGCATCAATTTTATTAAGAAACATTATCGAAAAGTAAATTGGACAAAAGATGTTTCGGGTCAAAATAACCTGTTTTCACCAGTTACACAAGCCGCCTCTAATTTTATAACTTAATGAACTCTATCCTATATGTAAATTAGGAGCGGCAGGATGCAATGTATAACTTATTGGAAGAAAAGTTGGATCTTATGTTAGTAGTTGGTGGGTGGAACTCGAGCAATGCTTCACACCTACAAGCCATTCCAGAGAATGTTGGTATTCCATCTTATTGGATCGACAATGAGCAGAGAATCGGTCCTGGAAACCACATAGCTTATAAGTTATTTGTAAGTGCTTGTAACTTTATAGTTAATTAACAATGTTAATGATTTTTTCTCAGTTCATTCACATTATAACCAACTAATTGTAACAGCATGGCGAGCTGGTTGAGAAAGATAACTGGCTACCAAAGGGTCATGTAACTATTGGTGTCACAGCTGGTGCATCTGCTCCTGACAAGGTAAATCTTAACTTGGGCCTTATAATAATTTCAATATTTTTCATTTTTGAAAAACTTGCCGTGTAGATGACTTGAAATCATGGTTTTCATTTATTTAAACTGCACTTGTGTAGGACATTGGAGATGTTCTTATGAGGATATTTGAGATAAAACGCGAAGAATCCGTGTAACTTGTTATCAAAATGGGTCTTTGGATATAAACTACATCTGGGTTTATATGTCCAGGGACTGTTTATGCTAACATTTCAAAGTTGTTTCTAGTGTATTTTGTTGTGTTTGCGGGTTAAGTAACAGCTTCAAGGGTCTTTATAGATAAAATTTTGAAGAACAAGGGGTAAAAGAGTGCACATGTTTAAAGATGGAATAAGTTGCAAAATAGGAAAATCCTCAAATCCCTACCTATAGAATGTCTTGTTATATTATTTCTCCTCGTAACTTTTGTGTGTTTTTCATTTCTTTCTTTTGTAATTTGTTGAACTTAAAACCACTTTCAGTACCATACCGATTGTGATGTGATAAATAAAAATGGATGGCTGGTTGAATTCATATATAGGTGTTTGTGTTCTTTGGCATTGATCTGTAAAAGTTTATATGGTATCGGATCCACGGTTGGCTCTATATATTATATACTAAAGGTTGATATCTTTAAAAATCGTTTTTTAATACTCAATGGCTAGTTTTTTCCTGATTCATTCGGTCGTGTAGAAGACCAAACATTTCAATTTAGGGGGGGGGGGGGGGGCGTCTGATCACCCAGAACGACCGAACCATTCGGTCTCACTGCGACTAGATTACTACAGCATAGCATATAGCAACTCACCAAGTTTAAAATATAAGCTCAATTGTTGTTGAGTTTTAATACTAATTGGCAAAAAAAAAAAAAAAAAAAAAAAAAAAAAAAGAAGCTTATATGTTAACTTTGATATTATAATTTCTTCAATGTGTGATTGGTTTTGTGATGTAGAGTACTAAAAACCTAAGAATACAAACTGGACCTGTTGATTCACAAGAATACCAGATCAATTCTTCGAAATATTCTTGATTCAAAGAATACCGATAATCAGGGCAATTTCTGGCTCACTGCCAAAAAGAGACTTTTCATATAACTTTGAGTTGATTAACCAAGATTACAATAGAGTTATTAAATAGACCTAGAAAATTGAAACGAGCCTCAAACGACAAACGGGCCAAGATCTAGCCCACAAACAAAGCCCAAAAAAACTAGAAAACATAAAAACATGAATATCTCATAAAATTGAGCGTTTTGGGGCCTGAAAGTTCCGTAAACTGACTATGTCATTTACCATGATGTTCCCCTCATTCCAAGCTTCGAATCGACTGGTCATTGGCCTCAAATGAGCCCCGTAGCCCAAGTTATGCTAATTTTAGTGAACCTCTTTTACTTACACGGTCTTGGGCCTCCAGAAACAATAGGGCCCGCTCCTTCGCACTTGGGCTTGCACTATTTTGTACACCCAACACATGTGAAAGTCAACACTAGATCATTTTACCTAATTAAATTGCACTTATTGAGTAAAGGTATAGTCCAATTTGATGGATAGTCGATATCTTAACTAAAGTGGTGTTTACTGATTTGCTAGGTCACATCATAAAGACACTAAAGGAAAACACAATGAATACACATGGGGCAATGTTATTGTGAAGCTTGCAGAAGTTTATGGCTTTTGCTGGGGTGTTGAACACCTTGTTCAGATTGCTTATGAAGCAAGAAAAAAGTTCCCTGGCGAGAAGATGTGGATCATAAATGAGATTCTTCACAACCCCACTATTAATAAGGTATTATCATGACTACTTGAATTGGATTTTCATTATTTGTCTTTCATTTTGACCAATGCTAACTAGCGAGTAACTTTTAACGTCAATAATCACAACTTCGTAATACTATGTGCTGCCGTTTTTGTATCGTCATTGCATCCTGATGCACGAGTACTCTACTATTTTTATATGAGATAGTGTGTGATAAAGTAATTCCTAGAATTCTCTCAATGTGTAACGTTATTATTACGAAAAAATTATAATCGAATAATATTGTTCGCCAAAATTTTTGATTACGGTACCCACCGCTGCAACGCGCAGATACCATGCTAGTGTATATATATGTGTGCACATATTTTTCTCAAAGAAAAAAACGACTGTATGAGAATACATATTAAATTGGCCACATGTTAAATTTTTAAATAACTATCTTGGATTATATCTTATAGAACAATAACTTTTATATAGCATTAGTTTTTAAGACTTTATTATGAATTTTCGCCCAAGGCTTTCAAAATCTCATGAACGGCCCAGGTACATGCACTACTAATGTATCGTGAAAATGTCTAGTACAGTAGTACCTATGATAGTCTAACCTTATAGTTGCACGCTACCATTATCTTATATTCCAAATTGAACTGCTACCATACTGAATCAAAGTGCTATAAATTTCAAATTATTTCATTATAATCAGAAAAACATATCAAAACACGACACGTACTTCATATATTTTTACTCTTCCCTCCAATGGCTTCTCTACCATTTAATCCTTTCTCATCAACTTGCGCCATACTATCTCAACCAGAGTTCAAACTATTCCGGTGCCAAAAGCCTCTCTCCATCCAATGCTCGACTAGAGACTCATCTTCACCGTCCCTGGACTTTGATGCTAATGTTTTCCGGCATAAATTGACTAGAAGTGAGAATTATAACCGGAAAGGCTTTGGACGTAAGAAGGAGGCTCTTAAGCAAATGGATGAAGAATATAATAGTAAGAATTATGTTACAGTATTGGTTTAATTTTATTTGTTTTGCCTATTAACTTTTCATGATTTGTGTATTAGTGTTTGTTAAGAGTGATTGATTGATGTAAGTTTAAATTGACTTATTTTTTAAAGCTTACAAATTAACGTTGTCGGATACTCAAAAATGTTGCTAGCCTCGTGAGGATCCCGAACCATTGGTGGTTACTTTGAGAGAGTGGGAAGGTTTAAACATAAGGGGCATCGCGTCTCAAAGGAAGATTAGAATTACAATGAAAATTTACATTATCCGTGAAAGAAGATGTCACTTATTTTCAATTTTACTCAACTTCGTGACATATTGTTGAATGTGTAACTCAAATAAGTGAAGTGTCGAAATTGAGATTACAAAATTTAACCCTCTATTTCATACAAATAAAATTGACACATCTGTTTTTATACATATTTATATTGTTGGATGAAATTTAAATGAGTTTTGACTTAATTGAAGTCAATTTTGACTTTTATTAGCCAATAACAATGCTCAATTTTGTCATGTAAGCATAATAATGCACTCTCATTCATCCAATGTTTTTTAACATTATTTTGGAAATCTCTTATTATATAAGAGATTTGGAATAAATAAAATGGGTAATTGTGAGGGTTACATAGATCACATTGGGTATATTTGTAATATTAAATTTTGGCTATGGAAATATGCAATTAGTGGAGTATGTGTTCTCAAGTTGAGTAAAAGGGAGGAAGTAAAGTGAAAGCGAGGAAGTTTGTGTTCTCCAGTTTTTTTTAGGAAGTAAAGTGAGGTAAAGTGAAGTAAAGTGGTGATATTTTAGTTATAAAACTTTCACTCCACTTTTGGGGTGAAAGTCACTTTACTTCATCTCTTTTACTTTACTTCATCTTTCTTTCACTTTCATTCATTTTTTTTCTTGAGAACGGAGCGTTTAAATGAGGATATATGTAATTCTTTTTGTTTAAATCTATAATCTATTATACCAACTCATAAAATACACAAACATATTCGAAGACATCAAAACATCAAACAAACAAATAGACACATACATGACACCTTAAAATACAAACTCAAATTCCAACAAGTACACACATACTATAAGAAAACACACAATTATAATAAGAGGAAAGTACCAAAAAGTGCCAAAATCTTTTTGGTAGTCCCCTTTGTGGTCAATTTTTCACTTAATCTCCAAAATGGTCATGTGCAGCCACTCGACTCCGCAGCTCCACCCAAAATGTGACACGTGTCATAAGGAAAGTACAATTTTTACTTTTTATTCTACCCAAATAACCACCAAAATTGCGCAACCGACGGCTACTCAACCTACTTTTACTCGACTTGCATTTATCCACGTGCAAAAAGTACAAAAAGTAAAAAAAAAAAAAAAAAAAAAAAAAAAGTACAAAACTACTGTAGCGCCAATGTGAGATTAAAAAAAAATTAAAAAAATTTTAAAAAATTTTTTATGTTTTTTTTATAAAATTAAATTTACGTTTTTTAAAAAAAAATTAAAAAAAAATTTACGTTTTTTTTTTTAAAAAAATTTACGTTTTTTTTAAAAAGTTTTTACGTTTTTTTTTTTTTAAAAAATTTACGTTTTTTTAAAAAAAAATTACGTTATTTTTTAAAATTTTTTTAAAAATTAAATTTTTTAAAAAAGAATCACGTTTTTTTTTTTTTTTTTTTTTTTTACGTTTTTTTTTAAAAAAAAAATTTATTTTTAAAAAAGTACAAAAAGCAAAAAGTACAACGTACCTTTATGTCACATCGTGGCCGCCGATTGCGCAAGCCGCCGGTTGAGTAGCCGGCGGTTGCGCAATAAGAGAGGTTATCTTGTGTATTGGTAGTTGGGACACGTGTCACATTTTGGGTGAAGCTGCGTAGTCGAGTGGTTGCGCATGACCATTTTGGAGATTGAGTGAAAATTTGACCACAAAGAGGACTACCAAAAAGATTTTGGCACTTTTTGGTACTTTCCTCTTATAATAAATCGTTTTAATGGCCAAAATCACCCCACCATCACACCCGAAGACCACCACCATGACCGGCCGATAGCCCCCAAATAACTCCTACAGCCACCCTCGAGCCTTTTACATTAAAACCCACATTTTTGTAACATTTTAATTTTACGTGTGATAATTTCTTTTTATTTTATTTTTTTGTAAAGTCTACTTGCTTCTAACTCTTATACTCCTTCAGTCCCGATATAATTATCTCACGACAAAAAATACACAGTTTTGTAGATAGGGAAGTTTGAAAGATAAAGAGGTGGAGGATGATGATGAAATGTTGGGTATGTTTGGCAGTGAGCGTTAAAGTGCTTTTTGAAGCAACTAGCGTTTAACATTTTATACACAATGCTTGTTTGGCAACATGCAACTAGCATTCTTAATTTTTCTAAACGCCCAAATCAAAATGATACTTGAAGGAGCATTACTAGCAACTAGCGTTTACACTTAATAATTACAAGTATACGGCTAGGTTACCAAACACTTTATCAAAACAAATAACTACTGTTTGCTGCTACTGTCGCTACTGCTACCTACTACTGCTATTTTCGCCAAACATACCCGACTACTCGTTGTGTATGTGTGGTTTGTTTTGTTGTTTAAAAAAAGAAAAAACGATTGATGTGTTGAATAACCATGTCTACTTGTCTATTTAATAATTTAGTTGGTTGATTTGAAAAAATGATTGGTGGAAAGTTGGAGAGAGAATGTATTCTAAACTTGTCAAATGATTTATATGTTAAGCATATGTTTTAGGTCTAAATAACATTATTTAAAAAAAAAATCTGGATAAAAGCTTGAATGTTATGAATTTTGGTCAAGTAAAATAGAAAAGTCCTGGTAGAAATTCATTGGGGAAAAACTCAAGGGTGTTTTAGTCGCGATACATGCACTTCTGAAAAAAAAAAAAAAAAAAAAAAAAAAAAAGTAGGGACTAAACCTACAACCTAGAAATACCTTAGGGATGATTTTTGCAATTTACTCTGTAATTTTTGGGGCCCGATAAAACATAAGGCCTAAACCATTTGTTATAGGGTTTTACGGTCTTACCAAATTAAGTGGTTGTATATAAACCTCTTATTGAGGAGAAAAACGTTTAATGCTTCCTCCAATCAAGAGGCATTAAGGATTTTGGCCCATATTCTTCCTCACTAAAAAGAAAAGAAACACCCTTAAATTCCAGTTAACCAAATTACGGAAATAAAGCTATATTTCGGCTAGTTTTTCATAATGCAAGAAAGTTGACAATTTTAAATGAAAAAGTAACATAGTATGATTTTAATGATTTCAGCTTGTTAGATGTATTGCCATCACTTTGTTGTCGGAAATTTTAAGGAAAAGTATTTCGGATTAATTCATGATGAGAGAAAATAAGAGAGAAACACCGGCTAGAGAGAGAAAGTAAGTGTGCGTTTGGTAAGCTGTCATGAATTAAAATGGGTATGAGCTTGATAGCAGTGGTGGTCCCCTTAGGTATGAAAGATCCAAACCTTGCCCTTTTGAGGTATATGGAGTATGGAACATATCTATCATTCATTCCTATATTTGAAAGATTCACATCTTAAACAAACACAGGAATGAAATGGAAATTCCTTCCATAATTCCCATTCCGGGATACCAAACGCACCCTAAAAGTCTTAAAGGCCTTGTGGCCTCAAGATAACTTAAAATGGTTAATTTACTCGCATGTGTCTAGCATAGGCTGCATAACATCTCACCAAGTCTAAAATATAAGCTCAATTGTTGTTCCTTTTTAAAAAAACCATCACGCTTATATGTTAACTTTGATATTATTGTTTCTTCAATGTCTGATTGGTTTTTTTACACCCCAACACATGTGAAAGCCAACACTACTAGATCACATTACCTACTTAAGTTGCACTTATTGAGTAAATTAAAGGTTTAGTCCAATTTGATGGATAATAGATTTCTTAAATGAAGTGGTGTTTATTGATTTGCTAGGTGACATTATAAAGACACTAAAGGAGAACAACAACGAATACACATGGGGCAATGTTACTGTGAAGCTTGCAGAAGTTTACGGCTTTTGCTGGGGTGTTGAACGCGTTGTTCAGATTGCTTATGAAGCAAGAAAACAGTTCCCTGACAAGAAGATGTGGATCACAAATGAGATTCTGCATAACCCCACTATTAATAAGGTATTATCATGACTACTTGAATTGGATTTTCAGTATTTTGTCTTTCATTTTCTTTTTTACATCATTATGCATACATACTACGGAGTACTAAAGGATGAATTTGTTCGTGTCCGTGCAGCTGCTTTCTTTCAAAATTTGTTCGGTTTCGTGTAATCATGTTTAGTATTTCCCATAGTTATAATGTAATGCACCGTGTCAGATATAGTTAAGCCTCGAGTTTTGTAATGTAGAGGCTGGAGGAGATGGAGGTTAACGTCATTCCCGTTAAGGATGGAGTGAAACAGTTAGATGTTGTTGGTAAGGGCGACGTTGTGGTTTTTCCTGCTTTTGGTGCTGCAGTCAATGAAATGTTCACTTTGAGTAGTAAAGGAGTTCAAATAGTTGATACAACATGCCCTTGGGTATCTAAGGTACTTCTTTACTTTTTTTTTCTTCAATTTATGTAATATTTTTCATATTGTTATATACTTTTTGTTTGCGAAACAAGGTTTGGAGTTCTATCGAAAAGCACAAGAAGGGGGACTATACTTCAATAATTCATGGTAATCATACTCATGAGGAGAGTGTGGCAACAGCGTCTTTTGCAGGAAAGTATGTGATTGTGAGGAATATGGATGAGGTATGGTTATCGTTTCTTTAAAATTGTATCAAAGTTTCTTCACCATTAAATGCTTTTTTTTTTCTTTTACTACCTGACCTAGGCAACATATGTGTGTGATTACATCCTTGGGGGTGAACTTAACGGAACTAGCTCAACAAAAGAAGCTTTTCTGGAGGTATGGTATATATTAAACTTACGTGATGTTGATTATCATTTATGTCTTAAGGATATATAAATATTGGGTACTTGCAGAAATTCAAGTTTGCAGTCTCCAAGGATTTTAATCCAGACATTGATCTTGTCAAAACTGGAGTAGCAAACCAAACGACAATGCTTAAGGGAGAAACAGAAGAGATTGGTCAATTTCACTTTCACACTAAATGTCTCAAAGTTGCAACTTCCGATGCTTACTTTTGTTTTTTACTTTTGCAGGGAGATTAGTAGAGAGGACTATGATGAGTAAATATGGAGTAGAAAATGCCACCGAACACTTTATGAGTTTCAACACTATCTGTGATGCCACTCAAGTAAATACTTCTCTTATCTTGAAGCTATAGGTGGCATATCGGGTTATGTTTTCTCTTCAACGGGTCATTTGGGTAAAATAAAAAAACTTTAGGAAATGCGTCAAAATCGCACAAAGTGTATTTATCTTGCATCACTTTATTAAGAGAAATTATATTATGATCTCGGGTTTATGTTATAAAATAGCAACACACTTTTCTCCATGTTTCATTATTATTTGCATACTTTTTCTTTGTTTCGGATCAACATGACCTATTTTAACCCGTTACACAAACTGCCCGGCCCATTTTCTTTTGTCACTTCGATTAGAAGACATTTCATGTTCTGCATGACTATATCTTTACTTCCGCTCTAATTTTGTAACTTTATAAACTTAATTCTAAATGTAATTTGTTTTTAGGAGCGACAGGATGCAATGTATAAATTGGTGGAAGAAAAGATAGATCTCATTTTAGTAGTTGGTGGGTTGGACTCAAGCAATGCTTCACATCTACAAGAGATTCCAGAGGATCGTGGTATTCCATCTTATTGGATCGACTCTGAAGAGAGAGTCGGTCCTGGAAACCACATAGCTTATAAGCTATTTGTAAGTGCTTGTAACTTTACGGTGTTACTAGTTTACTCAACACTAAATTATTCTCAGTTTCACTTAAATTCATACCAATTTACTGTAACAGCATGGCGAGCTGGTTGAGAAACATAACTGGTTGCCTAAGGGCCATGTAACTATTGGTGTCACAGCCGCAGCGTCTACTCCTGACAAGGTACATCTTATATCAGGCCTTATTATCACAATTATGTCCATATCCAAGAAAACTTATCATGTAGATGACTTGATTTTCATTTATTTAAACTGGACTCGTGTAGGTTGTCGGAGATATTCTTATGAGGGTATTTGAGATAAAACGCGAAGAATCCGTGTAACTTGTATCGAGTTTTATTTTATATTCATAAAAAGAATAATCCACTCCTCTGTGGTAACACTATGTAGTATACTCCTACATGTGTTGTTTCTTATTTGCATAATAATCAAGTCATGGTTACCCTTATGCTGTCAGTCTGTCACAACTATTGTCACCTTTCGCCCTTCTTTTATATTGACTCGCTAGCATTACATAACCAACATAGGTTTGTCCGTGTCTACTGTCTAGCACACAAGCAATGTGGTTCCATTCTAAAATCAATTAGCAAAAAAAAAAAAAAAAAAAAAAAAAAATTCATCAAGCTTACAATTTTTAGTTAAATATGTGAGAATACAGATCTACCTTTTCTGACTATTGCGCGTAACGGCGTAATCGTTTAAGTTCTTTTAATGAAAAATTCGAACAAATGATTTTCAACAAACACAAGTGTTAGAAATCCTATAATTGTTTGTTGTTGTTGTAGTAAACAAAAGCAAGCCTCTTTTGATTTTTCTACCCTACTATTTTGAATTTTTTACTACAAACAAAAAATGTTCATTATTGGTTTAATGGAGTTCCATAAATCTAGGAAAGAAGATAAAATAAGTTGTCAAGATCCCGATCCTGATCTTAGGATCTTACGATTTTACGATACTACAAAGCAAAAACGATCCAGATCCTACATAGGATCTTTCAAGATATCTTTTTTATGACTTCCATTCCACTTATTGATCCCGGCCCAGAAAAGTGACCGACCAGGGCCCTATTGATGAATGGAAGAAAGGTTAAGATCTTATAGGATCCCGATCTTGACCATACGATCTTACGATCTAATCCGATCCGATCTTACTTTTCTCGGATTACAAACTAAAAAACTACAAATTTATGGGTTGTTTGTTTGTAGAATTCAAAAAACAACATGTTAGTCTTTTTAAACATTTTATAATCATAATTTAGGACAACATTTATATGAAACATTCATAGTATTTTGTAGTTATAATGTATTAGAATTTGTAGATTTGTATAAAATTACATAAACTATTAAGAAATAACATTAGAGTAGGATTTTAAGATCCCGAACTGATCTTACGATCACGATCTTGCAAAAACGAAAACGATCCTAGGTAGGATCACCTCCGTTAACTAATTATATAAATGATTTCTTTTAAGGTAGCTTTTGATCGTTAAATTAGCAAAGAAAAATTACTCCATTAATGATGGTAACATCTTTGTATAAAGCATAAATGTTTTTCTTAAAAATTTAAAAATAGTAGTAATATTTAATTTCTAAAATACCATTTTAAAACTTAAAGTTTTATATAAAAATTTAAATAATGTTTCGTTAGTGAATAGTGCCTTAACAATATTCACACTCAAAATTTTCAAAAAAAAAATGAATGACAATTTTGATAACTTTTTCTTTAATATAGTTTAAAAAAATAATAATAAAAATGTGACCGTTTTTATATACTAGACGAGTACCCGTGCATAGCAACGGGATTTTATAGCGACAGATGGTTTATTGATAACAAAAAAACTTATAGGTTATAAACAAAAAAGTTGAACCACCCGGTAAAAAAATGAGTCGATTTAAACAGGGTCAACTTGTCGGGTTGGGTCGAAAACGGGTCAAATTAAACCGGGTCAACCCGCCGGGTTTGAAGCGTCCCGAGTCAACCCGGTTTTCGATTTGTATTAATGGTTTCCTTCTGAAATATATGTTTTCAACATTTTCTTTTTTAGTTTCAACTTTTCATTTTTCAGTCTTTCCTTCGGGTACCCTGTGATGATTAACCGGAGAAATAGATCTCGATGAGGCCTGATTCACCAGTTCGTGTCGGTTTCAACGGGTCATCTCCAATTCCTTTTTTGATGGCTTTTATTGGTTAGCCGAACCGGTGGCGACACCGGTTCCCGGTTGAACCCGTGTTGGTCCCGTCCGGTTTCAAAACTATATGTACTATCAACTTATTAGGTTGTATGAAGTTTTGTGTGTTTTATTAATTTGTATAATGTGTATAATGACGGGTCCTCTCTGGTTCGTTTTCGGATGGCTTTTATTGGTTAGCCGAACCGGTGGCGACACCGGTTCTCGGTTGAACCAGTTGGTCCCGTCCTGTTTTCAAAACTATATGTACCATCAACTTGTTAGGTTGTATGAAGTTTTGTGTGTTTTATTAATTTGTATAATGTGTATAATAACATGTATTTATCATTTTAGGATGTTTTGAAATTAACAATAATTAGTGTATTTAATTATATTATACTACGTATGAATTATGTTGTAGCTTGCTTAAATTGTACATTATGAAAATTTTATTATACTTTTTAGTAAGTAGTGTTTTAATTGGTTAGATTTAATTTTGTATATATGCTTTTAATTGTTGTACAATGTGAATAAATTATTGTACTTTTAAGTAATGAAGTGTTTTAATAAGAGTATTAATTACACTATACATTTCTCTCACCTATGACAATTTTCAACTTTCAACATTCCACTTTGACCATATACCTTTTATATGTAGTATAAATAATCCTAAAATTAATATTTTTAAATAAGACACTATACAACAATTTCTTTTTATTGTTATGTTAGTTCTAGGGGTGAGCATGGGGCGGGGTGGGGCAGTTTTATGGTAAAACCAAAAACCGAACCGTGTATTTCGGTTTTTGGAAACTACAAACCGTTTGGTTTCGGTTTTTTCGGTTTCGGTTTTTATTCGGTTTTTTCTTACTTGAAAACAAGTAAGTTTTGATCTTATATGAAGTTTACAATTCTAAGTTTTCAAGCAAAAATATTTAAACAAATATCAATAATAGCATACTATCTAGCAATTCAAAGCGTCGAAAAAACGTACAAAACAACTAAACATCAATCTAAAATATAAAATGCACCTCTTTGCGGCTTTGCACTTTTCGTTCGCTTACGAGAATTGTAGGGGAAATTTTCAAAGAAGACTATTGTTCGAAAACAAAGACATAATATCTATAAATAAAACAAATTTTAATGTATAGATAGTAAACAACACATTTTTTTTAATAGATAAAGTTTTATACTTAAATCTTTAAAATTAAATAGCAAATCTTTTATATAGATAAAATTATATAAAAACATATAAAAAGGTGGGGCGGGGCGGTTTTCTCGGTTCGGTTTTTCTTATGAAACCAAAAACCGCCCCAAACATTCGGTTTTATAAAATTCAAAACCACCGCCATCGGTTTGTCCAATGGGGCGGTTTTTTCGGTTCGGCTTTTTCGGTTTTTTCGGTTTCGATTCGGTTTTTCAGTTTTTTTGCTCACCCCTAGTTAGTTCATAGTTGATGAAATTAAATAGCTACAATATCACAGCTATAAATTTTTGAAAAATGATACAACCACACAAAAATTCTCACAAAAGAAATCCACAAAAAAAGGTGTATGCATTTGATTGGTGTATTTGATAAATGTTATCTCTCTTCTTTTGTACTAAGCCAATCAAATGCATACACCTCCTTTTGTGAATTTCTTTTGCGAGAATTTTTATGTGGTTGTATCACTTCTCTAAATTTTTAACGTTATAAAATCTGGTTACTATGCATGAGTAGTAGCCTAATATAACCTAATCAAGTGAATAACCCCAACAAGATTTATGCTTTTCATAATTTTATATTCATGCACGTTACCATTAAATTGTACTAGTTTTTCCAAATTGGACTGCACTACATGAATATTTATATCATGCCACCATAAACTTATGTTGACAAAAGATTCAAAAAAACATATAAAAGTAAACAACAAAACATACACACACACAAATCATTCTTGTTCTTCCCTCCAATGGCTTCTCTACAATTTACATCTTTCTCATCAACTTACACCAAAATATCTCAGCCAGACTTCAAACTAGTCCAGTTCCGAAAACCTCTTTCCGTCCGATGCTCCGCTGGAGACTCGTCCTCGCCAGACTTTGATGCTAAAGTTTTTCGACATAATTTGACTAGAAGCGAGAATTATAATAGGAAAGGGTTCGGACGTAAGAAGGAGACTCTTGAGCTTATAAATCAAGAATTTACTAGTAAGAACTATACTATTTATTTTATTTCTTGTTGTTGATATGTTTATGAATTTAAGATCATTATTAGTCTTCTAGGTAGTTAGTTTTGAATGATTCGAGTGAATTTAAGAAGGGAAAATTACAAAACTAACCATTTTTTAAAGGGATTTGCTAACGGAGTAACGGATGCCCACCGGGGAACTTTTAAAAATGTAAACATATGAAAAGTTTGACTGTATTAAATTGAAAATCACATTTAATTATAGTAAATTATTAACATATTTAATGTTAATTAAATTTTTGATTGAAAAAGAAAGTTTGAGTGTATTAATTACATGTTAAATGCATGTATTTATTGTTTAAAAGATGTTCAATGAGCACCGATTAGCAAATCCTTTTTTTAAAATGTTTTTCACAAATTAATAAAAAGAAGTTTTAGTTGGGTTCGGCCTCCTTGTTTTGGGGAGTGCCGTTTTGGTGTGAATAATAGTCTCCTTTCAAAAAAAAAGTTAAAGTAACCAATTTTCTCGCAATTTTAGGATTTTAGGCAATTGTGCCAGATTTATGTCCAACTCTTTTGATGTTTTCTTTTCCAATTTGTTGTGACATTTTAGCGATATTTTTGTGACACTGTGCGAAATTTTTGTCCAATTTGGGTACTTGTGAATGTAGTTTGTAGTGAGGTTGTAAGTTATTGTATCATTTCTTTACTGTATTATATAAGGCCAAAACATAAGAACTTTACTGAACAAAAGAGATTGATTAGTATGATACTTAATTGACTGATTTATTTAGCATAGTTTGATTGTGGTTATATATGCCTAAAATTGCCAAGGTAACTCAAAGTACTAGATTTGTCAAAAAAAATAACATAACTTCAATTTATAACCAAAAAAAATAACATAACTTCAATTTATAACCAAAAAAAAAAGTAAGAACTATAAGTCAAAAGTAAACAATTGTGAGAGAAAAAAACATAAGGTCTTCAAATTTGTCAAAAAAGTTGCAATCCACTCCCTTTATTTGTCAAAATTAAATTTCTATTTTCAGATCTGTAAAAAAGGAAAAGATTTGATTTTACACAAAACATAAAAAACGTATTCATATATATTGTTTTTTATTCTCAAGAAAACAAAGGTAGGTTAATAAAAAAAAATACGTTTTGCAATTTCACTTGTTAAAGTATGAAATGGAAATTTCTGTTTTATAAATAATTTGATGGAAAACATCTTATTTGAACGCAATCTTTAATTTACTTGTTTTATGTAACACATTTTGTGGAAATTAATGAAGTATTTTTTTATTTTATTTTTCTAACTAAACGCGAATCCTAGAGAGTGGGTCAACAGGAGGAGGCAGCACATATGAAAAATAATATATTATTATAATTTTGCACATTAGCACTAAAATAAAAAAAAGGTATAAATTTTAAATTATTCCATCATAAACCAGACAAAAGATTCAAAGTTTATCCAAAATTGCAATCTACTATCCTTGATAGTTTCATATTACACTTACCATCCTTAGCTTTGTAAAAAATAGCACGGTTGATCCCTTAACGTTACTTCCGTTAACTTTGCTTGTTAAAAATCCTCATGTGTTTTGCACATGAGAGTAAGATAGTTAAATCACCATTTCCTCGTCTTATTGGTCCAAATATTATTGATTAATTAACTTTAAATTAAAAAAAAATATAACACATAAAACAAAGAATATATCATTTCTCCAACAACAAGAACTTGTACTCTTTATCCTGTTTCTAATCACCAACATGAAACTAATAAATTACCAGTAAACATTAATGTTCTTTTCCAACATTGTTCTTGCTTAATTAGTATGATACTTAATTGATTGATTAGTATGATACTTAATTGAATGATTTATTTAGCATAGTTTGATTGTGGTTATATATGCCTAAAATTGCTAAGGTAACTCAAAGTACTAGATTTGTCAAAAAAAAAAAAAAAAAAACATAAGTTCAATTTATAACAAAAAAAAAATAATAAATAAAAAAAGTAAGAACTATAAGCTCTGTAACAATGATTGAATTTATGTCAAGAGTAAACAATTGTGAAAGCAAAAAACATAAGGTCTTCAAATTTGTCAAAAAAGTTGCACTGCATCCCTTTATTTGTCAAAATTAAACATCTGTTTGTGACAAGAACTAAAATCTGAACTTACGTAACATTTTGATGAACCAAATAGCAGTGAATATATCAACAGCCACTACTCATCACTGACGGAGCCGTCAATGGGATAGGGGCATATCAAGGGAGGTTCTCGGGTGTATATGAACTACATGATTTTTTCTATGTGCTATAAAAATGCGTCAAAATTATTGATTTTCGTGAAAAGCACAATTTTATAGAAAAATTGTGTTATAGGTCTTGAATAGTATGATAACTAATGCACCAGGTAGCTAGTAGGCAAGAATCCGCCCTAAAACGAGGACTTTTATGGTGCGTTTAGTTAGATAAAAAAATTATTATAAAAAAAGAAGAAAAGGTTTAATTTTTCACTAAACATAAAAAACGCGTTCTATTTTCTATCTTCAGGAAAACATGGAGTTACAAAAAATATATATATGTTTTGCGGTTTTTCTTGTTAAAGTAATAAATGCAAATTTTTAGTTTTGGAAAGAATTTAATGAAAAATACTTGATTTGAAAACAATCACTATTTTACTTGTTTTGTATAAAACATTTTGTCAAAAAATAATTACAATTCGACAGACTGGGCTTGGTCAATAGGAGGAGGCAACACATATGAAAAATAATATATTATTATATTTTTGCACATTAGCACTAAAATAAAAAAAGGTATAAATATTAAATTATTCCATCATAAACCAGACAAAAGATTTAAAACATGGTTCGTTGCTGTGGTTTATCCAAAGTTGCATCTACCTATCTTTGATAGTTTCATATCACACTTACCATCCTTAGCTTTGTAAAAAATAGCACAGTTGATCCCTTATCATAACTTCCGTTAACTTTGCTTGTTAAAAATCCTCATGTGCAAAGTAAGATAGTTAAAGGAATATCAAATAAATTGATGCACACACCACAATATCATATCATTTATGCATATGTTACAACATGTCATGTGCATAATTATGATGTTTGCATCAATTTGTTTGACGCGAGTATCACTCCCTGTAATTAAATCACCATTTCCTCGTCTTGTTGGTCCAAATATTATTGATTAATTAACTCTAAATAAAAAAATATAACACATAAAACAAAGAATATATCATTTCTCCAACAACAAGAACTTGTTGTACTCTTTATCTTGTTTCTAATCACCAACATGAAACTAATAAGTTACCGGTAAACATTAATGTTCTTTTCCAACATTGTTCTTGCTTAATTATATACATATATCTAACAATAAACCATTAAAATAAAATAGATCTAAGATGTGCTTATTTGAGGTTTATGAATGTTCATGGTTTGATTTTGGATAAAGATTCTACGCGTTAACAGTTAAGGTGTGTGATATCTTGGTTTGGTGGTGATGGTGGTGGTAGATATAGTGTATGTGTTAACAGAGAAAATAATTTTTTTCGTATGTTTCGGTATATGTATCTATGTAACATTGAAGATGAAAACTTTTTTGTTGAAAATTCACAATCATAGGTAAAATGGTACCCTCGCGTGAGAGGCACATGGGTAAACTTAACGGCAAAATAGACAGCCAGTTAAACAAAGGATTATGGGTGTTATTTTTTGCAAAGTTAAAGAAGGTAAGTGCAATATGAAACTATGAGGACAATCTATGTAATTTACTCAAACATATATAGAAACCAAACAACAAAAACACACCCACACTTCTTCATTCTTGTTCTTGTCTCCAATGGCTTCCCTACAATCTACTCCTTTCTCATTAACTTACACCAAACCCTCTCTAGCCAACATTAAACTAGTCCGGTTTCGGAAGCCTCTTTTCGTTCGATGCTGCGTTGGAGACTCGCCAAACTTTGATGCCAAAGTTTTTCGGCATAATTTGACTAGAAGTGAGAATTATAATAGGAAAGGCTTCGGACGTAAGAAGGAAACTCTTGAGCTTATGAATCAGGAGTTTACTAGTAAGGATTATGTCTTATTGGTTTGAACTCTTATTAGAACTTGAATGCTTATGAATATTACATAGATTTGATTGATAGATTTGATATACTCTAGGTGGCTATAACTTATAGGGTTAATTGCGTGGAAATGTATTTAACTTACCATTTTTTATAGTTCTGTGTAGTGGTCTTTTTTTCCTGATAAAACACAAAACTTGTGAATTTGTGTTTTTCTGTGTATCCTATGACCATTTTAACTTTCGGTGTCAATATAAATATATTGATACTGAAGGGTTAAATGATCATTTTCCACGAGCTAAATACACAGAAAAGAACGAATTCAAATTTTTGTTGATTTAATAGGTAAAAAAAAATCCACTAGACGGAACTATAAAAGATAGTAAGTTAGATACATTTTAGGCATTTTCCCTAACTTATATGCCGAAAGTTGCCAAGTTAGTATAAAGTACATAATTTGTCATAAGGATAGAGTAACATAAGTCTAATTTTGACAAAAAGACTATGAAAAAATTTGTAAGAAAAAATGGAATTCTCGTCAAAATTGAACAGTTTTGAGAAATTTGGTATAGTCAAATAGCAACTACTGAGCATTGACGAAGCGTGAGCTGTTGGTGGGGACACTCTCATAGAGTGGCCCAGGTAAAAGCGGCCAGCGTCTCAGGAGGAAAATCGGACTCAGAATTATAGGCCTAGAATATTGACTTTTCTGTAGCATTAATGTAACAGTAAATCCTAGCCAAGATTGACTTATTAGTGCGCCGGTGGATGAAAGTTGATCACATTAATCAGCTGAATTTAGTATGACAGATATGCTGTTTTTTTTATTACATTTTGTTGTTTGAGATTGCTGATGTGTAATCTACTATAAGGTGGTGATATCATCAAGACGCTGAAGGAGAACAATAATGAATACACATGGGGAAATGTGACCGTGAAGCTTGCAGAAGCTTACGGGTTTTGCTGGGGTGTGGAGCGTGCTGTTCAGATTGCTTATGAAGCAAGGAAACAGTTCCCCGATGAGAAGATTTGGATCACAAATGAGATCATTCACAACCCTACTGTTAATAAGGTATCATTGTGACTTGGACTAGCTTTTCAGTTAATTCATGAACCGCTTTAAATTAATTACATTTTAGGTATGTTTGGGGCTGCTTATTAAAATGCTCATCTGTTTATTGTTTCTAAAAATAAGTTGTTTTGAATACTCGGTTTGGGTTGTTAATTCCCTACTGCTTATCTCACTGACAAATAGTCTTATAGGGCCGTACCTCTGTATTCTTGATACCTAAGAAGACAGAAATAGTCTTATAAGCAGTTTGGATAAGCAATCCCAAACACCCTTACAAACAGGTTATCTGCTGGTCTATTAGTCTATGTACCTTTTTTTTTCCTGATTCCACTCGTCTGTCAATTTAAGAGGTTTATCTGTATTGCCAAAAAGTGGTCCACATTCATTTTCAGCAGATCATAATCATAACTCTAGTACTTATATTTGGCATAATCATAACTCTAGTACTTATATTTGGCTGTCGTTTAAATGACGGATGTATCCTGAAAAACTTGTTTTGGCGTAAAGTAATAGATGGTTTTGCATTCTATCTATGCAGAATTCTTTCTTTCTTCTATATGCGCATCTGTAGTGTTTCATTTAGCATTTCCTTAGCATGATTTGTATGATAAGTTACAGTGTCAAATGAAACCTCAACTTTTGTAATGTAGAGGCTCGAGGAGATGGAGGTTAAAGACATTCCCGTCAAGGATGGAGTGAAACAGTTTGATGTCGTTGATAAGGGTGACGTCGTGGTTTTGCCTGCTTTTGGGGCTGCAGTAAACGAAATGTTGACTTTGAGTAATAAAGGAGTTCAGATAGTTGATACAACATGCCCTTGGGTATCTAAGGTATTTCTTTCTCTTTTTATTTATTAACTTCACCTTATAACAAAATGTTCGTGTTATTATATATATCTTCTGTTCGTGATACAAGGTGTGGAATTCCGTTGAAAAGCACAAAAAGGGGGATTATACTTCTATAATTCATGGTAAATACTCTCATGAGGAGACCGTGGCAACAGCATCCTTTGCGGGAAAGTATGTGATCGTGAAGAACCTGGATGAGGTATGCTTGCCGTTTCTTCATAACTTTATTAAACTTTTATCGAATTATCCACCATCTTATATTTTGACTAAATGGTTTTTCTTTCCTACCTAAATCTAGGCAACATATGTGTGCGATTACATCCTTGGTGGTAAACTTAATGGATCTAGCTCAACAAAAGAAGCTTTTCTGGAGGTATATTATCTTATGAACTTATTTAATGTTTAGGTTTTTACTATCTATGTTTTAAAAATATATAAAAACTTACAAATATTGGATACTTGCAGAAATTCAAGTTTGCAGTTTCAAAAGATTTTGACCCGGACACTGATCTTGTCAAAGCTGGTGTAGCAAACCAAACTACAATGCTTAAGGGAGAAACAGAGGAGATTGGTCGGTTTCAAATTCAACAATTTACGAGTATCACATTACGCGTCTTGAGTTCTGATGCTTAGATCATTTTTTCATTTTTGTAGGGAAACTAGTAGAGAGGACCATGATCAGTAAATATGGGGTAGAACATGCTACGGAACACTTTATAAGCTTCAACACTATCTGCGATGCTACTCAAGTAAGCCTTTCCCTTATATAAAATGAAAATAGCATTTCGACCCATTTACTTTAAATGCGTTAACAACGGCTCAAATGAGTAAAATAAAAAAGGCACAAAATATGTAATGGGTCAACACAGCCTGTTTTGACCCGTTACCCAAGCTACCTAAACCGCTTGCCACCTATTAGAAAAACTTCCAAATTCAGGATTGAAATTTTAACTAAATATATTTCATTTTTAGGAGCGCCAAGATGCGATGTATAAATTAGTGGAAGAAAAGATGGATCTTATGTTGGTAGTTGGTGGGTGGAACTCGAGCAATACTTCACACTTGCAAGAGATTCCAGAGGATCGTGGTATTCCATCTTACTGGGTCGACAGTGAACAAAGAGTCGGTCCTGGAAACCACATTACTTACAAATTGATGGTAATATTTTTCAACTTTAATGTTAAATTTATAGTGTAGCTAATTTATTCTCAGCTCATGTATATTCAAACCGTCTTACTGTAACAGCATGGCGAGCTGGTTGAGAAAGAAAACTGGCTACCAAAGGGCCATGTAACTATCGGTGTCACCTCTGGTGCATCTACTCCTGACAAGGTAAATCTCATCTCGGGCCTTTTACATTTTTTATTTTGTTCAGTAAACCTTATCGTGTTTATGACTTAATTTTCATGAATTCAAATTGGACTTTTGTAGGTTGTTGAAGATGTTCTTGCGAGGGTATTTGAGATAAAACGTGAAGAATCCCTGCAACTAGTTTAAATGTTTTATATATGGGTAAAAGCTAAAGATACTCTATGTATTATCCGTTAATACTTGTTTGTAACGTGTTTGAGTGATCAACGAGGTATTTGAGATAAAACGTGAAGAATTCCATTAGCAAATAAGTTTCTTCGTCAACCTTCTTTTTTCAGAATAGAATGTAACTAGTGCAACTTTCACTTTAATGCCGAAATGATGAATACTTATATATCCATGTCAAGGTTACTAATTAAATTGTAGCAATATAGTCGAGATTAACTACATGTTTGAAAGAAAAACTTTGATTTAAGTTTGCTGGTTACCAATCTGCTTCAAGTTGAATAGCATATCATTCGGCTAAAGTGCATGAATATTTGTCTTTAATTACTATTTGGAAAAGTTAGATTATGTGTATTAACTAGCTTAATGATTACTTTGTCAACTAAGTTGGATAGAACGCGTAATCCATGTAATAATCCTTGTTGATCAGCCTCCTAAGCCTTTGAAAATGAAGCACAACTAATACTTTGGTGTTAGTCACCTTGCAAATGTAAGGTTAGTCACAAAATTCTTTATTGTTGGAAAATTTAGTGCACTTGTGGGATTAGTTCACACCTGGTAATGGGTCATGAGGTATGGAGTGTACACCCTCAAGTCCCTAAACACCCTGACTCCATAGTGGTGAGATTCAGAATGTTAGTTCTGGTAGGCTGTGTTTCTACGGCTAGTGCTAAGTTAGTACTGGTAGGCAGTGTTTCTACTGCTAGTGCTAAGTTAGTACTGGTAGTCAGTGTATCTACTACTAGTACTGGAATCAACTTGTAATAGGTTTTGACCTATTCAAGTGACAGTTACAACTACTTAATGACCACATTTAATTGGTCATGTAACCACTATTAGCTATAATGAGAATAATTATGAGGCGATTAATGGGCCGATTAATCCTCATAATTTCATTTGACTAGCTATGAGTATTTTCCTATAAATAGGAAATCATATCATGCACGAAAAGGGAGACATAAAATATAAACACTTGTAAGCAAAAGGGTTATTGATTTGTGCCTAAATCAATAACATACATTTGGTCTTATCCCAAGTAGATATTCGTGATACACAGGCATTATGGTCGAATAGTTTACTTTGAAAAGTGATAACACGATTCCAAGTGATATCCGGTAACCTGTATTGGTATTTGGTTTACTATTGATTATCTTCACCCTGTTCTGGGCAAATTACCACCAACAATCAAAGTAAACTATTTTGTGATAATCAATGGCTAATGCTGCTATAAAACACATGGCTTTAAACTTTGCCAAGCTTGACAAGTTTGAAGGGGTGGACTTCAGAAGATGGCAAAAGAAGATGCACTTTCTTCTTTCAAGCATGAGTGTGGTCTATGTTCTGACTACACCTATTCCTGGTGATGGGGATGATGCTACTGTGGAATAGATCAGGAAGAGGAGCAAATGGGAGAATGATGATTACATTTGCAGAGGTTTAATCCTCAATGGTATGTCAGATTCTCTCTTTGATATTTATCAGAATTTTGAATCTTCCAAAGAACTATGGGATTCCTTGGATGCCAAATATATGGCTGAGGATGCATCAAGTAAGAAGTTCCTTGTAAGTAATTTCACAAATTACAAAATGACTGATTCAAGACCAGTTATGGAACAATACAATGAACTTCTTGGTATACTTGAAAGGTTTACACAACACAAAATGCACATGGATGATGCTATTTCAGTCTCTTGTGTCATTGATAAACTTCCTCCTTCTTGGAAAGATTTCAAGAATACCTTGAAACATAAAAAGGAGGAGTTAACTCTTGTTGAGTTGGGCAGTCATCTGCGCATTGAGGAATCTCTCAGGGTGCAGGATAATGACAAGCCAAAGAGTAGCAATGCTACTGGTGCATCTGTTGTCAATATGGTGGAGCATAACAACTCCACCAGGTACAATGACAACAAGGGTAAACGTAAACATCAGGATAACACAAGGGCAGACCCTAACAAGAAGGCAACACCTACTTGTTGGAAATGTGGCAAATTTGGTCACATTAAAAGGGATTGCAAAGGTGTTAAGATTGGTGGTAAAATCAATGTATCAGGCACTAGTGGATCAGGGAATGGTTCAGTTCCTCTGAAAGGTCAGAATATGTTTAATGAATCTCTTCAGGTTTCTTATATTACATATGTATCTGAATCTAACTATGTGCAGGATGATGATGTTGCGTGGTGGGTTGACTCTGGAGCAACTGTTCATGTGTGCAAATATAGAAGATGGTTCAAGACTTATGAGTCACTGAATGATGGTTCTATTCTTCACATGGGAAATGATTCAACAGCCATGGTGCATGGACGTGGTTGTGTAGATCTTAAGTTTAGTTCTGGAAAGATTGTAACTTTGTTTAATGTTATTCATGTTCCTGATATAAGGAAAAACTTGGTTTCAAGTAGTGTTTTGAATAATCATGGTTTTAAACAAGTTATTGAATCTGATAAATTTGTTTTGTCTAAAAGTGGTGTATTTATTGGTTTTGGATATTTGTGTAATCAAATGTTCAGGTTGAACATTGTTAATGTTTGTGATAATTCAGCCTTTATGACCACCACTGACCCGACTGACTCTACCCTATGGCATGCTAGACTTGGCCATATACACTACAAAAGGATGCAAGATATGTCTAAGAATGGGTTAATCCCAGCATTTGACATGGACACTAAAAAGTGTAAAACTTGCATGTTGACCAAAATAACTAAGAAACCTTTTTAGGGTGTTAGACGTGAAACTAAGCTCTTGGAGATAATACACAGTGACCTATGTGATTTGCATGCCACTCCCTCTTTGGGGAATAAGAATTACTTTGTGACATTTATTGATGATGCTTCTAGGTTTTGTTATGTCTATCTGTTACATACTAAGGATGAAGCATTAGATAAATTCAAAGTGCTTAAAATTGAAGTTGAATTGAAAATTGGGTCTTTGATCAAAAGATTAAGGACTGATAGGGGAGGTGAGTACATGGATACTCTTTATTTTCAGTCTGTTGGTATTATCCATGAAACGACTGCTCCCTATACTCCTCAACAAAATGGTATTTGTGAAAGGAAAAACAAGGTACTGAAGGAGATGGTTAATTCCATGTTGTCCTATTCAGGACTGAGTCAAGGGTTCTGGGGTGAAGATATGTTAATAGCTTGTTATTTATTAAATAGGGTTCCCAACAAAAGGAACAAGACTACCCCTTATGAACTCTGGACTAAAAGGAAACCCAACCTAAATTATCTCAAGGTTTGGGGTTGTAGGGTTGTGGTAAGACTCACTGATCCAAAGTTGAAAACTTTGGGTGAAAGAGGCATTGAATGCATCTTTGTTGGATATGCTGAGCATTCCAAGGCTTTTAGGTTCTATGTTATTAAACCTAATGAATATGTTTCAATTAACTTCATAATTGAATCAAGGGATGCAATATTTGATGAGAATAGATTCTCATCAGTCCCTAGACCAAGTCAAAGGATTTCTAATGGAACTCATGACATTGGTATATCAGAGGTCCTTGATGAAGTACCATCAGAGGTCCCCTGATGAAGTACCATCAGAGGTCCCTGATGAGGTTGTGGTTCAACAACCTGGACCTATGCTCAGAAAGAGCAAAAGGGTCAGGAATCCAAAGTCATTTGGACCTGAGTTTCAATTATACTTAATTAAATGAACAAGAGATGAGGTCTCTGACCAATACTCCTATTGATTCATTGTTGAGGATGATCCATGTGGAAAACTAGAAGGGGGGTTGAATAGTTTTGCCAATTAAAACTTCCTTTTAATCTATTTAGATCGAATTATGTCAATCTATTTAGATGTGTGTGTTGGATGTTGATAAGCAAGCATATAAAGGTAAGTAATGAAAAGATAAGAGTAAGAAGCACAAAACCACAACATGAGTATTTATAGTGCTTCGGCTACAAGGACACCTTCCTTGCCCTACTCCACTCCCCGAGTCACCTACTCGAGAGTTCGTAATCACTACACCAATCTCCTTATGGCGGAGAAGCCTTCACAACGTCGCCTACCCTTTTTCCGGTGCTAGGCTAACCACCGGGTTCTTTCACTCCAAGGTGAACCACACCTACACAACGTCGCCTACCCTTTATAAGGTACTAGGCTAAGTACCTAGTTCTTTCACTCCAAGGTGAACTACACCTTCACAACGTCGCCTACCCTTTATTAGGTACTAGGCTAAGCACCTAGTTCCATTGCAATGGAGGAACTACTACCACACTACACCAACGACTAATCCCAAAGGAGATCTACTCCTTTACAACATCATCAAGGATATCAATATCCTTGGATCTAATACTAGTCTATCTTGTACATCGAAACACACCATATCGAATGTACATCTAAGGCACCTTTCACTAATGCCTTTGACTAGATCTACAAGACACCTTTCACTAATGTCTTGTGTCTTCACTTCTAAGCACCTTTCACTAATGCTTCTTTGTCTTGACTTCTAAGCACATTTCACTAATGCTTCTTTGTCTTGACTTCTAAGCACCTACTGTTGATACAAAAGTTGGGCGTTCCTTGTTCGGGGCTCCGGCTCTCGTACCAATTGAGGATTGTTGCTTGAGACCTGCGCACTAAGAGACAAAAGACACCGTTAGGCTTACCGTGGGATTGTCTCCCACGATTATCCTCCGGTGTGAGAGTAAGTAATCGGTTTTAGGGTTTAAGGAGAATTAGGGTTTCAGATCGTACCTTAAACGAGGGATGTGATTCCCTTTATATATGCACGGAATCCTTGTTGGTTCCGTGTTCCTCAACCTTCGCCGTATCCCGCCTAAGTCGGTTGGGAATGATTATCTCCATATTTAGGAGATATCCGATATCTATTCTACGAATAGCTTTGGGCTTAGGCTTTCGGGAGCCCAAACACTTATTGGTATTAGCCCAGTCCGTGCCGAGCTTATGAGTATTGGACTCTAGTCGGGTTCGTGACCCGAATATAGGCTATACGTCATCACCTACCACAAGTGCTTATCCTATAGACGATGAATACCATTCACTAATATCTTCGTCTTGACACTTGAGACATCTTTCACTAATGTCTTCAACACTTACACTTCTTTGAAGGAAGAAAGGAATCATCAACAAGAAGACTTCAGTAGCCTTGATGATGAGGAAGCATGGCAACTCATGGACTTGAGCTTGCTCGACTTCAAAGGTGGTGATCTTGCCTTTAAGAGGAACCTAAAAGAACACACAAAAACAAAACTACAAACATAGATCTCTTGGATCTAAGGTTAGTGAGATTTAACTCAGGGGAGAAAGTATGTTAGAAAGGGGTGAGAAATAATGAAGAAATGGCTCACTATTTATAGAGGAAAAATCCTACTGTTCCCCGGATCCCACGGATCCCTACCACAAGGGATCCGGCTAGCACAAAGCTAGGGATCCGTGGAACGCTCCTCTTTACCCATGGGTATTTTTGGTTATGGGTCATGGGTCATGGGTTATGGGTTGATCCATGGTTTTCTTTCTAGATACAATGTATCTTAAGGATACAATGAACTTAGTTAAGTGGTATATATAAAACCATGGGTTATGGGTCAATACCATTTGCTAGTTTTTACCCATTTTAGTATTTACATGTTTTTACCCATTTTAGTATACTTAGTTTAAGTATATGCTAACCCAATATGTAAACACTAGTTGTTGTACATATGTATCTAAATCATAAAATCACTTATACTTGTTTTAGTGTTTTATGTGAAAATATGAATATGTTAGAAACTATTAGTTCAAACCATTTACGTATTTTATTTGTTTCGTTAATATGATTTTACGTTTGTTATCGACAAAACATTAGAAGATCGTAAAATATAAATAAACGTTTTTACGGCTTATTTGTATTAACAATCCCAAGACATTTGAAGAAGCAATGAAGTCCTAAGATATTGATTTCTGGAAAGAAGCAATCAATGATGAGACGGATTCCATCATAGGCAACAACACTTGGGTGTTGGTTGATCTACCACCTGGTTGCAAACCTTTGGGTTGCAAATAGAGTTTCAAAAGGAAAATGAAGGTAGATGGAACTATTGAAAAGTTCAAGGCTAGACTAGTCATTCAGGGCTTTAAACAAAAGTCAGGAATAGACTATTTTGATACTTATGCTCCTGTGGCTCGTATCAGTACCATAAGACTGCTGATTTCTTTGGCATCAATTCACAATCTGATTATTCATCATATGGATATGAAAACAGATTTCTTGAATGGTGAATTGGAAGAGGAGGTTTATATGAACCAACCTCAGGGCTTCATCATGCCTGGAAATGAATACAAGGTGTGTAAACTGATTAAGTTTCTCTATGGACTAAAGCAGGCACCTAAGCAATGGCATCAAAAATTTGATGAAGTGGTTTTGTCAAATGGTTATTTACTCAACCAAACTGACAAATGTGTGTATAGCAAATTTGATAAATCTGGTAAAGGAGTCATCATTTGTCTATATGTTGATGACATGTTGATCTTTGGCACTGACCAAAATCAGGTTCACTTGATAAAGGAATTTTTGTCATCAAGGTTCTCCATGAAGGACATGGGGGAGGCTGATGTTATCCTTGGTATAAGGATTAAACATGAAAGTAAAATAATTTCTATTTCTCAATCTCATTATATTGAGAAGGTGTTGAGGAAATTCAATTACTTTGATTGTACTCCAGTGAGTACACCTATGGATACTTGTGAGAAGCTGATGCCTAATAATGGCAAGGCTGTATCTCAACTTGAGTATTCTAGGGTAATTGGCTGCCAGATGTATGTCATGACTTGTACAAGACCCGATATTGCTTTTGCAGTGGGTAAACTGAGCAGGTATACTAGTAATCCTAGTGCTCATCACTGGCAAGAATTTAAGATGGTACTGAAGTATCTGAAGAGAACTATAAATTATAGTCTCTCATATACTGGTTATCCTTCAGTGTTAGAAGGATACACTGATAAAAGTTGGATCAGTAACACTGAAGACAATTCGCCTACCAGTGGCTGGGTATTCCTACTTGGTGGAGGTGCAATTTCTTGGGCATCCAAGAAGCAAACTTGCATCACCAGTTCAACAATGGAATCTAAATTTGTGGCCTTAGCAGCTGCTGGTAAAGAATCTGAATGGATGAAAAACTTGCTTCTTGAGATTCTATTGTGGCCTAAACCTATATCACCTATTTCTATCCGTTGTAATAGTGCAACTACATTGGCAAAGGCTTATAGCCAGATGTACAATGGGAAGTATAGACACTTATGTGTCAGACATAGCATGATTCGTGAGCGTATCATGAATGAGGTGGTATCTATAGAGGTTTTTAGATCTCAACAAAATTTAGCTGATCACTTGACGTAGGGTTTGGCTAGAGACTTGGTTATAAAGTCTGTTAAAGGGATGGGTTTAAGTCCAACTTAGTTACTGAATGCTAAGACACCTAACTCCGTCCAAAGGAAACTTGGGAGCTGAGTTCAATGTGGAAAGCTAAACATTCAGTGGACTGGAGCACATGTTTATTTTACAACCCAAGGTTGTGCTCTGCTGAAAAGGAGGATGAAGTCTTTACTTCTTAATGGTTAATGTCTTTGAAAAAAGGCTTGGCAGGAGCATGAATAAAGAGGAACCACCTATATGAATGTTGAAGTTTTGCCGCTTCAGGGAGCTTTGGACTTTTGGCTCTTGCAACATTTATGAATTTGGATATGGACACATGGCTTGTATAGTGTCAGGAGCTTTTAAGTGCTTGAAAACTTGTGTGTATTTTATCTTTATGTATTCAAATGGGTTGAAGGGTTTAATTCTTAGAACACCCTGATTCTGGAATATTTGAACGTGTGATATACTAAGATGGAAATTCAATCCTCAGGATATTTTCGTTTATGCACATGTTTTGTTTGATGTTTAATTTTCATGCAAAGGAAGTGAACTAAATTTGGGGAGGATTGTTGGAAAATTTAGTGCACTTGTGGGATTAGTTCACACCTGGTAATGGGTCAGGAGGTACGGAGTGTACACCCTCAAGGTCTCTGAACACCTGACTCTATAGTGGTGAGATTCAGAATGTTAGTTGTTGTATTTCTACTGCTAGTGCTAAGTTAGTACTGGTAGGCTGTGTTTCTACTGCTAGTGCTAAGTTGGCAGTGTTTATACTGCTAGTGCTAAGTTAGTACTGGTAGTCAGTGTATCTACTACTAGTACTGGAATCAACTTGTAACAGGCTTTGACCTATTCAAATGACAGTTACAACTACTTAATGACCACGTTTAATTGGTCATGTAACCACTATTAGCTATAATGAGAATAATTATGAGGCGATTAATGGGCCGATTAATCCTCATAATTCCATTTGACTAGCTATGAGTATTTTCCTATAAATAGGAAATCATATCATGCATGAAAAGGGAGACATAAAATATAAACACTTGTAAGCAAAAGGGTTATTGATTTGTGCCTAAATCAATAACATACATTTGGTCATATCCCAAGTAGATATTAGTGATACACAGGCATTAGGGTCGAATAGTTTACTTTGGAAAGTGATAACACGATTCCAAGTGATATCTGGTAACCTATATTGGTATTTGGTTTACTATTGATTATCTTCACCCTGTTCTGGACAAATTACCACCAACATTTATAACATAAATCCATTACGAATAATTTTTACCATCCCACTCTAGACAAATCTATAGAGTATTGATGGTCACCCGTGTGATCTATAAAACATGCATAGTGTAAAATAAACAAGCAAAGTCATGCAGACCAAACCCTTAATATACAGATATCCTAATAAAAAATACAACATAATCTTAACACGTATAAAGGGTGTTTATGGAATACTTACTTGATCCCGCAGTAACATAAGCTCCTAGACCTTCACAACTTGCACATAATTTCCTCCTTCTTGTTCTTGATGCTTTAGTCAATCGTAGTTTATGGGGAGAATCACCATCTTGGTTGCGTTAGGATCCACCAGTACTGCACAAATAGAACTAGGGCTAAGAACCTACTCATGTTGGAGAGTACGAAAGTCGAAGTCGATTAAGGATAGTTGACTTTGGTCGACTAAAGGCATTCGGCGCTTTAGGGTTGTTTGTCGACCAGTTACAGAGAGGGAGAGAGGAGAGGGATTTTTAGGGTTTAGAGGATTAATGTGATTTATAATTTAGATTGTCTTTGTATTTATAGGATACCAAAGACAATCATAATTTAGCTATAAGGTATTGGATGCACAACGAAAAATAAACACATAAGATCATTCAGACCAACCCCTTGATAGGCAGATATCCTAATCAGGGATATAGCCTAATCTAACACGTATAAAGGGTGTTTAAGGATTACTTACTTGATCCTGCAGATTTGTAAGATCCTAGACCTTCTTGACTAAGAAGAAATCACCTTCTTCTTTATCTTGATGCTTCACACGATCGATTAAGGTTCCGTGGGGAGAATCACCACATGAAATGCGACAGGTATACACCGGTACTGCACATGTAGAAATAGGGCTACGAACCTATCCAAGTTGCAGAGTACGAAACGCGGGTAACAAGTCAACCAGGTTAGTTGACTTGCGGAATCGACTAAAGTAGATTAGGATCGACTTAAGGGATTCGTCCCTTGGTTTTGTCGACCGAATGAGATGGGGAGATTTAGGGTTTTGAGGATTGTTATAAATCCCGATAGGAAGCCTTGGTATTTATAGGATAACATGGAACATTCCTAATGCAACTAGGATTCTTTATAATTATCTATAAGTATACAAGTTTGATTACAAATCAAAATTAACCCCTCCCTTGTTTAGGGGGGTCGGCTGAACCATCATAAACCTCTAGGGTTTGTGGTTTTGCTTTTTAAGTATTTTATATATGTATCCCATATTAATATATACACCTGGATAATTATCGTCTTACGCCTCTATAAGAATACTGCTATATTCTCATTTTTTTTTCATTTCTTTCATTTTGTCACTCTTTTCTCATTACCAACTTACATGTTTTGTTTAGTGTGCACTGATGTGACTCATCGACATTTTTATGAGTATCAGTTGTGAAATACGTTATTCTTTGCACACTAATCATTTCATTAACTTGAAGTCCCTAGATAATTATCCCTAAGTAATACAAGTTTGAAAAATAGTCAAACTCCCCCTCCCCCTAGGAGATTCAGCCGAATGCATACATCCCGAATGGATTGAATTTTTGCCTTTTATATTTAAACATATTTATCCCATATAAATATATACTCCTTGAATAATTATGTTACCTCTTTATGAGAATATTACCATATTCTCATTTCCTAGTCATTTCTGTTTTATTTTGTCACTCTTTTCTCATTACCAACTTGTATTGACTGTTTGGTGTGCACTAGTGAGACTCATCAGCATTTTTATGAGCATCGCTTGTAAAAGACGTTTTTATTTGCTCACTAATCGTTTCAAAATCGATTAAAGAGAATCATCTTTATGAATAACCATATTCACGAAAGAAAATTATCAAATAAGGAACCAATCATTTGGTAAATTTCTTTTCGTCATTATGACTATTCCTAAAAGATGAAACAAAATTTAAATATAGACAATTTACATGAGTAAATTATTGTTCATTTGAACAGTAAAAATATGTGGGTGAAAAGGCAAAAATAGTACTTTTTGTTTAACTGCGTTGCAAAGAGAGTCCTAGAAAAATTGCATAAACAATACCCGCCGTTTACTTGCTATTACAGAAAGAGTCCTAAGTTAAAATTGGGGACTTTTGTGTAACGAAAAATACATAAATAGTTTTTGTTGGAATTATATAACATGACTAATCATAAATATAAACAATAAACATCAAAGTAAGTGCGGAAGCGTATGAGAACATATAATGAATAACTAATTAACTAAAGAATAAAGTATGCGTACCTTTCTTGATTCTAGCCGAACAAGAATCAAATTCACAAACTAGCAATTAGGATGAACCCTAATTAGGGTTTATAGGATTATAAGAATTACCCCTTACCGTTTTGTAATTCAATCCAAGATACAATCAATAGTGTGATTGTACCACGTTCTTGTACACACGTACTATAACAAATTAAAGTAATGCTAGTTTTAATTAAACAAAATAATTATGTTTTGGAAAAACTATGATCGACTACCCTAAAGGGTTGTACGATCGATTGAAGCAAAAAACACACACAAACAATTTAGGTTTTTAGCTTATGAGTACAAGAGATAAATTACAAACACCCTTGGTTTTGTATTTATACCCAAACTAACTTGGTGAACAAGTTTGACTATGGATTGGTTTATGGAAACCATATGGACGATCGGTTTAGGAAACCCACAAGGGATTCTAGAACCTTCTCGATCTCTAATTTCATCTTTAGTCCTTCCCAAATATATTTAACGACCGTTAGTCCATTACAACTAATTACTTAACGTCCGTTATAGTTATTTCGTTTAATTAATAAATAAATATAACTATTACATTTAATTATTAACTTTAATTCTCATACGTAAAGTGTGCAATCCCGTGGTCTCGAGTTCGATCCTAACACACGTCTATTAATTTATTGTCCATAAAACCAACAGCTCCCACTTGGACATATCTTAATAGAGTGATCACATTCGGTTAGCGTCTAGCAACACTTCGATGCCTCTAGTACAACTCGAGCAAGGCTCCTGGAAAACCTTTTAATGATTTCTCATTATTATTATCCTTTTGTTTCTAATACCATGCTAAATAACGATATGGAATTAAGTCATTCTTTATTCAACCATTCTGTTTCTCGTTGTTAGTGATTGAGCAAGATTACCAAATCTTCTGAACATATTCAGGGGAGAACTTTGGGCATGGCCATGCAAACATCTTGTCAACCCTACGAGGGGCCCAGCAGTATTAAACTCCAAAATAAATTTGAAGGAACAAATTCTATCTTGACTACAAGAATAACCCACAAACTTAGCAACACTTCAGGAAACAACCCTTATGACTACCAGTTACGTATAGCGTTAAGTTGTTCCACAGAAGTGCACTACATTCATGACACTTATCTGGTATCTCAAGTCAGAGGATAACTATTCATAATTTACTTAACAACAATATCCATAAAGTAATTATGTAGTTGGGATAAGTCCTATATTCAATTCATTGAATATCATCTGAAATTGGTATGCATTCTCATCAATATACTTTCAAGTATATTCTACCATATCTCTCAGATTTGTCTTAGTTTAATGATACTCCCATATCATTAATTGACAACGGATGATTTAGAATAAATAAATTTACTCACGGATTAAACATGTAAATATAGGATACAATATATTATAAAATCAATCATACCAAGTATTTGATTTATTATAATAATTGTTTAACATCCCTTATTCAAATACCAAATAGATCAATGCATGAAAATTCCAGTTGATGAATTATGCCTCAAGTAATGACAATCATACTTGTTGACAAGCATAAATCAACCAACTTGATCTATCATAATTTTGAGAATACTTATTTCAAGAATTCAATTAATGAAGTCCTTGTATGTGTGCATTCACCAATTCACATAATAATTCATAAAGTGTGTGACATCCTCTTTCACCAATTTATGACAATTTAAACTTTCAAACATTTCAAAGTTTAAAGTATTCTTATTCTTTTAATGTATAATGCAACTGTGCTCTTAGATAAGCACCACTAGTTCACATGGCCATTAACAAGGATGAAATCCTACCATGACCAGTATTGAGTGTCATCTCAATTAAACCAGCATCATTGTATACAAACAACAATGTGCTCATTAAAATTCCGTAAACTTTAATATCTTATTATGTAACGTTTGATGCTTTCCTAACTTTCAAGTTTAAAGCTGATGACAATTTGCACAACAATTGACATATTGTTCATCCATAGAATCTAGGAGCAATTCCAGGTTTTAAGGATGTAATTCTATTAGAATATTCATTACACAAGTTATCTAATAACTTTTAGTTAGATATCAATGTTGTCAAATCACTTCTTATTCAAGAATGATACAACAATTTTAATACACAACATGATGTACATGATGAATCTACAGGTCAACCTTAGAATTCATTCACGTTCTATCTTGTTAAAAGATATTTATCCATTTCCCAAATGATATATCATGTTTTATTAGAATCATTTATTTTTACTGCACATGTTTATTAATAATAAACATATATTCCAAGGTTGTATGTTTTAGTTCTTAAATCTTATAAGTGAAGTTTCATTCCAATCTAAGACTTAACATTTAGCTTTCAAGGAATGTTACTTCCTATATGTTATTCAACATATAAGATTTAAAATCTTAACATAATACTCCCACTAGCTTTCAGGAATACTTAAAATTTATCTTATTTCAATTATAAATCAAAACTAGAATTTAATAATTAAATATAAGAATAATTTCATAGATGCATGCATTTATCCATTTATGAATTATTGCACTTCGTACACTTTCAAAGATTATATGAATTCAAAAAACCTTTCAATTACTTACCGTCCTCGCTCAAGTAATTTCTCAAGAAAGAGTTTTGATATTCTATTGTCATATTTCATATTAATGAAAACAAGTATGACAATTATCATCTTTATATATTTAATGTGTCTAGAAAAGAATATTCAATTATAATTAATTGCTTAAGTATGATAATAATCTTGTCATAAGACATGCATTAAATATGTGTAGAATATTGTCCATATGATTTCTACATAGAAATTCAAACCACTAGGGTTTTTCATGTCTTTGAAGAAACTCATTTCCATTCTCTAGTCTAACTATTAAGATAAACCAAATTTCCAAAATTGATTATCTTTATGGATAGCATCTTTAACATTCATAGTATGAGTAATTATCCCAATTCAATATTTGGTAATCCATCATAATGATTATCAAGTTTACTCTAATCCTGTAACTCATATTTCTCAGCATATAAGTCAAATATCTGAGATATCCTTGCAGATCTATGAATGAAAATTCCATCATCATGAGGTCTATCATTTACATGTCTAACCTCATCATGATATTTACTAGTGTGTTTTAGAAGATTATGTATCTTGTAATTTTATCTTTCAAGATAAAAAAAAACTCCCACTTGCCTTTTGTAATATATAGACTATCTATATATACTTAGCAATTAGAGCAAAACTACATTGTTCTCTTTTTGGGACATTACAAATACACATTGATAATTCTTGACATTATTTTGTTAATAACCTATTCATAAGTAGTTTAACAAATTCAGAATCTTCAACTTTAAAACTTAATGTGATTCATCACATTCCATAATGAAATGGTGTTTTATTAATCTTCTAGGTTGGAGTCATATTGAGTATATTCAATCCATACTCAATATTCTAACCTTGTTACTATTTAAGAAAGAAGTTATGGTTATCTTGAATCAAACAAATCAAATAGAGTTTGATTCTCCTAACTGAACATACCATCAACTTGTGGTATTCATTAGAATTCAATATTGTAAGATAATCTAACAATATATAAGATAAACATATTCTTTTTAGCTTACCTATTTACCAACTAAGTCAACTTAATGGTATAATAGACTTTCCAAGCCAATTACATGTTTTATAACACAAGTACCTTTTAACCAAGTCACTTCATATCCATGTCTCAACAAGAAACATAAACTGTTATAATCCCATTATACGTTATAAATCATTGATCAACTCAATGACTTCTTGTATATGTCTTAATTAAAAAACATAACAAGTTAACGTCTTACTTTATTATAAGTCTTAAAAGACTTTATGTTTATGTCTTTACAATGAATCATAAACATGTTTAACTAAAGTAATTATGAACACAACTCTTGGTTTCAATAGTAATTTCAAGTTAATTTATTTATTTCACAATAATGTAGGACTACATTATTTATTCATTTATTTATGTCATTCCAAAATTCATAAATATACAAATTAAAGTAGTATTAGATTACTTCATTCATGTCATTCTAATAATACATAAATATCTAATTTGAAGTAGTCTTATATATCATTTTGACACAAATTCTAAATACTTGTCTAATTTAGAAACTGCAAATATGTCCATGCAAGGTCTGACTTCACATAGAGATTTACATTGTTGTTGCAATCTCGCCAAGTTCTCACATGACGTAAATCGCAACACCAAGTGTTTCTTGAATTAGATATGTTCAAGTAATATTAGAACGTTAGTCTCTTACCTTGCAGTCAAGAGAATCCGTTAAATCATATACTTATATGTTGTACCTTGCACACAATATAGATTTCTCCCACTTGTGCATGGAACAACATCATGTAGCAGATAAACAACACGACATATGTTTGTTTATGTGACTAATATGATTGTGTCATTGATATTAGCATGACTAGTAGATGTAGAACCACTTCATTGTCTAATAAGGAAACGTACATGACTATCCTTGAAAACATAAGTGTCTACAAGTGGAAAGTAATTATCGTAAGACATTCTAGAGATAATCTGAGTTACTACCAAGATGACAAAGCTTGTAACTCCCACTGAATAAGAGATCATTACATTAATTCCTTATTCAGTAATAAGAACAACATACTCCCACTGGATTTGACAACATTGTAAGTGTTTCATTAACCAGTAAAAGAAAATAGTGTTCTATTTACTTCCCTACACCTTTGAAAAAGTCCATACATAACAATTACTTATGTACTTAAAGAGTGTATTCTACTATGTAGATGATGAACTATCCATCAATGCTATTAACTTGAAAAATTGGGCATGCAATTTCTTTCTTAATAGTTCTACTATTCCAACAATTGTAAGTAGTACTTTTAAATGGTCAAAGCACAACAACTAGATAAAATATGCTAGTTTATCTTTTACCAATTATACAGTAATTAGTCTAGCTTCTAATTTAATAACTCAGAAATATGCAATTTTCTTAACTATTAAAATTTGCTTACGAGTTATGTATTTAGAATTTAGACAATTCTAATTGTCCTATCATACCTTTCTTCATTCATGAAAAGGAATAGGGTTGAATCTCACTCTTTCGCGTGAAAAGAGGACTAGGTTTATTCTCTTAGCAAAGTTGACTCTACCAAAAAACCCTTACAGGTGTAGATCAATTTACCAATACAAGAATAACCTACGTTTACGATTTAATGTTGCATTAATACATTTAAAGAATTAGCAAAATTCAATTTTAGTATTTTCGATAATTAAACTTTTCAAGAAAATAAAATACCCAATGTAATATTCATATAACCATAGAATTTTCTCGAAAACTAGGATCCAAATTATCATAGGTTCATTACATCAGTTGATCTGCTAGCAACGAACGCATATAATAAGGTAATCTGTCGAACATTAATTGGCAAACAATTTCCAATTCCTAGATCATTATGGGATTTATATTTTCCAACGCTATTGCAAATATAAACATGTTTCATCCCATCTTATGCCATTGAGTCCAAGTCTCACTTCCTACTCAACTTAAGTGTCTAACTTAAAGAACTGCAAATATGTCCATGTAAGGTCTCACTTTACATAGAGATTTACCTTTCCATCACAATCTAGTCAAGTACTCTCATGACTTAAATTGCAACTTCAAGTATTCCTTTTAATTAGATGGCATATACCTTAATTTAAAAGGGTACTAGTTTTGATTTTATGTGGTCAAATCAAATATGTACAAAGATGTCATGCATTCATCTTGCAGCATAATTTTAATAAAAAACTTTTTATTACCAATTCATAAAGATCAAATTATCAAAGTTTTGATTGAGGTATTGGGTTCACCAATCAAGGAATTTAGTGTTAATTATCATCCATTATACCGTACTTTTGCATAAGTGTAAACACTTAGTGTTTCGGATAATTACCACCGAAGTGGCGCATGGAATTAAAATTAATTCGCCCTTAAGATGAGCTTGTACTTTTATGGCTTACTAAGTAGCTCCATTCGAACTTACAGAGGGCAGAGGACCAGGTAAGCGCAAACGCATAACCTTAGACATCCATTCAGTGTGACTGTGCGTACTTCTTAAATAACCCATTTATAGTTCATTCGAATGGGTGAGCCGTTCAGTCATTGTACCAAAGTCACCAATCAATTAAACTATTGAAAACTTAACTCTTCCAAAACAAATCAAATTTCGCCATTGTTTAGTCCGTATTATTTTTCTATTCAAAATTACCCTTTGCTTAAAACTGTCTAACATAATAAACAAACAAGTAATACCAATAAAAAATATAAACAACTAAAAACAATGCGCACATAATAAACAATTTATACGTGTAAACAAGTAGCCACATGCAACTTATTCGATAAAACCCTATTAATAATCAATGTCTAGGTTAAATTAACGTATATATTAATTAGGGCTTTCACTCTCTCAATTGAAAGTGAGCCACATACATCGACGAATCGATTGCGTAAACCCATAATTAATGATATACCAAATTGCACATAATTGATTCATTAATGTATATAATTGGAGTCATCCCCAATTCAAGATTTATCATAAATATACATGTGTATAAAACTTAACAATTAATCCAATCTTAACAATTAAATAATAATACAAGCAACTATCCATGACAAACATGCATGTATCATCATGGATATAACATAACAATTATTCAATAAAGTCACAAGATCGCATACAATTCCATGTCACATAACACTTTATTCATGAATTTATCACGTAACAAATATATTAAATCTAGGTTTCGATATTGATAACATAACAATTAATATAAACCCTAAAAAAAATTTAGGAAATCGACTAAAAAATTTTAGGGTTTCCACCAAAAAAAAAATTTCGATCCATAATAGATTTTTAAAACCAAATTAGGGCAAAATCCTTAACCCTAAAATTAGGGTTTATATAATCATAACCAAAACCCTAGAATAAATCATATCAAACACAATACAATATCCGTTTTTTACGTGTTTAGTAATTAATTACTCATTAAAACCAATGACTCGTGATGCCACTGTTGGAATTATATAACATGACTAATCATAAATATAAACAATAAACATCAAAGTAAGTGCGGAAGCGTATGAGAACATATAATGAATAATTAATTAACTAAAGAATAAAGTATGCGTACCTTTCTTGATTCTAGCCGAACAAGAATCAAATCCACAAACTAGCAATTAGGATGAACCCTAATTAGGGTTTATAGGATTATAACAATTACCCCTTACCGTTTTGTAATTCAATCCAAGATACAATCAATAGTGTGATTGTACCACGTTCTTGTACACACGTACTATAGCAAATTAAAGTAATGCTAGTTTTAATTAAACAAAATAATTATGTTTTGGAAAAACTATGATCGACTACCCTAAAGGGTTGTACGATCGATTGAAGCAAAAAACACACACAAACAATTTAGGTTTTTAGCTTATGAGTACAAGAGATAAATTACAAACACCCTTGGTTTTGTATTTATACCCAAACTAACTTGGTGAACAAGTTTCACTATGGATTGGTTTATGGAAACCATATGGACGATCGGTTTAGGAAACCCACAAGGGATTCTAAAACCTTCTCGATCTCTAATTTCATCTTTAGTCCTTCCCAAATATATTTAACGACCGTTAGTCCATTACAACTAATTACTTAACGTCCGTTATAGTTATTTCGTTTAATTAATAAATAAATATAACTATTACATTTAATTATTAACTTTAATTCTCATACGTAAAGTGTGCAATCCCGTGGTCTCGAGTTCGATCCTAACACACGTCTATTAATTTATTGTCCATAAAACCAACAGTTTTTGTATATACCATCGATTCTAGGAAACGAATTTTGCTCGCGCCCCGCAGCTCGGCGTAGGTAAAAAAAATCCTTGTTTAAAACGAAAACAAACTCTAATATGAGTTATGACGTCATGTTTCTCATAATAGCATATCGATTAAAAAATTTAATATCATATATATACACTACAAAAAAAACTTGAATTCTCCGCACTTATTTCTCCACGGTATAGTCAACCGTGGACTTTTTTTTATATGAATCAAAACTTTGCTACATTTATAGGTGTCACAAATATTTTAAAAAGTACTCCACGTATATAAGTGTGGACAATTATAATAACGCTACACTTATAATTGAAGTAAAACAAATTATTAAAATACCACACTTATAAGTGTAAGAAAACACTTAAAAAATTGCTACACTTATAAATGTAAAAATAACTACATAAAAAAGCCACATTTATAATTGTGGAAACAAAAAACTTAAAAAAAAAAAAATAAAGAAAAAAGCCTACAAAAATCAAAATAACCATCTATTCCCTTATTAATAAAATCACAACACACATTAACTTCTCACGTGTACTGATCCTACTCACTCAAAATAAAATCACAAAAATCAGAATAAAATCATAAAATCAAACCCTAACTTTTAATCACTATGGAATCGTGCTATTAAAGCCGTTCAAGACCTGAGACCTGATCTTCCTTGCGTTGTTTACACCGGTGATTATGATGCCACTCCAGAGACTCTCGTCCGGCGCGCCGGTGATCGGTTCGGTGTCGAACTGATTTCGCCTCCTAAGGTTGTGAAATTTTATGAGTATTTGATTATTCAATTGAGTTGATGATATTAATTTGTGATTGAATGATTAAATGTTTAGTTTATAATTGTGAGAATTGACTAGGGTCGCGGTATTCGCGAATGACGTTGATAACTGAACTGCAGTGTTTAGTTTATAAAATCAATTTTCGAATTGATTTCACCACCGGAGGTAGTTTAGTTTCTAACTTTAGGTTTTGTGATTTAGAAAATTGAATGTAGTTAACCCTAGGTGGTGAATTCGAGTGTAGATGCTTAGTTTATGCGTGTGATAACTGACTGTGGTCAACGTTAGGTTACGAATTGCGGCATTTTCAAATGACATTGATTGACTGGTCCAAACGCCCTGCCGAAGCTGAATTGCAGTGTATTTCTAGCAAATCTGTGTGAATTTTTCATAAACGCGTAAATTCGTGTTTTGCCTGACTCGGTGGAGTCCTGATTCCCACCTTCCTGACTTTTTTGGAGCTATGGTCACCATCTAACTGAAAATTTAAACAATTTATTTGTAAAGCCTTATGAACCATTTCAGTTGATAATAAATGTGTGGCACCCTTCATAATCTAGAGATAAACATGGTATTATGTCCAAAATTTCAAATTTTGCGCCTATTTGAAAAAACATTGAAGTGAATGAACTCTGTCACTTAAGTAACTCGATCTGTAGAATTGTAACCATGATGCCCCTTGTGATTATGGAAAAGTTTAGTGGGACTTATGTGTCGAGTACATAGTAAAACTGATGCTTATCTTTGGTTACTATTTCTTATGATCTATTAGCACAATTGCAAAAGAAATCACAATGTTGCATGGCTTTGCATAAACTTACTTTCATAAATCGTTCACAAATGAAAACAGTTTTGATGGTGCTTGTGATTGCTTATAGATACTGCTTATTTCAAAAAGTATAAGCAGTTTTAGACTTTAGTAAGCAAATTTGGTTTTTGTAGGAAATTATTAATGTTGTTATTAATACTGCTTATCTGATTATTTCAATAAGTATAAGCAGTTTTAGTAAACTGATTTTGATTATTGGGGCACTCGATTGTTTAGAGATTAAGTAAGTAAATTTAAGAGTAAACGCAACAAATCTGGTTTTGATGCTCTGCTCATTTAAGTGTCATTTACACGATAATCCTTAAATAATCAGAATTTGCTAAACATTCAAGTACCAAACCACTTTGTTTCTTCTAGAATGCAATACCAAACACTCCCTTAGGCGCCCAGTTTGTTGAAAGTTATAAATTAGTCTCATAATTTCTTTGGTAAAGTTTGGACTTCAAGTTGCTTTAGATTTATTGAATTAAGCGTGTTGTACGATTATATATTTATAAATTGAGTAATGTAATGTACTAGGTAAAAGTTGGAGTTCAAGGTGCTATAGAATGTGGTGATTTTGAAGAATGGTTTAACTACAGGTTGTCACGACCAGCTCCCGACACATGTGCTGAGTTTCTAGGGAGCTTTGTTGCCGATAAAACTAATTCGTTATTTATCAAGGGCGAGAAATGGCTCGTATGGAAATTTGAGGTAAATGATTTTTCTTTCGTATTCATATAGGTTCAAATAGATTTGATATTGAGAAGTTTAGATGTGTGTTCTTGCATGACTATACATAAAGCATAAACTTTTCATCCGTATGTATATTTTATCCGTTTTATCTATCTTTCTTGAGCTAAATACATTATTTTGACCATTCTTGCAGCTAAACAGTCCTGACCTTTTCGACATGTATTTTGCTGGAATTGTACTAATGCAAATGGCTATACCATCCTAAATGATTGCTGATATATGTGAAAGGGTAGAAAAAGCATAGAAAATTGGTTTTCACTTGTATATTACTGGAAAACATGCTAAATGATTGATTAATAAATAGCATTTGACTAATGAGTGCAGACATTTGAAATATCTTGTATGTAATTTTGTTCCTGGAAAAGGAAAATTGGTTCTTGCTTCAGTTTTGTTATATTTTGTTCCTGCATTATGTTTTTGAAAAGTTAGATATTTGTATGTAATTTCTTTTTATTTTTTTCTTTTTCCACAAAATATATCCACACTTATGAGTGTAGACATTTTGACAATTTTGCCACACTTTTAATTGTAAGCATCTTTTTGCAATTTTGCCACACTTTTAAGTGTGGACATTCAAAGAGTGTTTCCACACTTTTAACCATAGACATTTGGATAATATGTCCACACTTATATGCGTAGCAAAATTTGTCACACCCATTATTACCACACATGAGCAAGTGTGGAATTTATAATTTTACACATTTTTAACCGTGGCCAATTGGCCTTTAAAATGTGAAAAATTTAACTAGTTTTTTGCAGTGATATTTCTCATAAAAAATAGTTGTTCTTGAGGATACAAGATTAAATGTACGTTGCCATTTTATGTGTCTAACCCCATATAGTACTATTTTGTTGAAGTTTCGATTTAGTCATAGTTTGACTATTCATGTCCAAATCTCCATTAGAAATTCTTTTCTTTTATAATTGGAGAATCAAGAAAACAACAAAATAAATATGACATTATTTGGGTCGTAAAAAACGTTGGACGTGTAATGTACACACCAATAGTCTTTGACCATGAACAATAGTCAAAAGGTAACCTACAAATTTCAACCGAATATTTATGAGATTACGTAATGAAATCTAAAATTTTGGAACATCGTATCACAATAAACTTATTTTATTGAGATTTGATCGTGAAGTCATTATATTTAAGTCTTAAGAATGAACGATATCATCAAGAAATACAAGTCTTTATGGTTCTCTAGTTTTTTTATTGGTCAGGGGAACAAAAGCAAGCCTCGATCTATTGATTTTTCTACGCCCACTTGTTAATTTTATTAATCTAATCTATACTGTATATAAACGAAAAACTCGTATTCTTGAAAGTGAAAATTAAAAAAATTATATATGAAAACCTTAAACTTTTATTATTATTTTCGTTTATAACTCATATTATTTTCATTCAGTTTAAATCGTGTTTAATCCTCAAATTGTTAAACTTTTATTATTTTTCGTTTATAACTAATAAACCTTTTTTTAATCACTATAACAGTACAACTATCTGCCGCTATAAAATCTCGTTGCAATTCACGGATACTCATCTAGTACAAGCAAAGAGTGTTCATTAATTATAAGTTTACTCTCTCCGTCCAAATATTATAGTCCACCTTTTTTTTTTGGTTTGTCCCAAAATAATTATTTCATCCTAAATATAAAAATAGAAATATAAATAGTTTAAGTTTATCTTACTACCCTTAATTAAAGTTGTTATGTGCAAAGTTAAATGAAATCATTAATTAATAGTCAAAGGGTAAAACTGTCTTTTAATGGTTTTTTAAAAATCAAAGCAGTAATAAATGCATTTTTCTTAATCTATGTGTTTTTTGTCAGGGGACAACAATTTTAGGACAGAGGGAGTGTGATTTTTTCTGAGAATTTGGGTGATTAATATTAATATATCTTGGATTTACATAGAGATGGAAGACAAACGATCAACAAGCTATTCCGTTAAATTTTTTGAATTGTAAAACGATTTTTTTTAAACAACATTTGTGAATCTAAGTGTCATAACATTATTATACATAACTCGTTAGATTCTGTTAAGGAGCTTCATCGCCTCAAGTGCAAGAAAACTAAAAATATCAAACGTGAAAAGAAAAAAAACATGCTGATTTTTAATGCACATTTTTTCTTGTTTTGTTACTTTGTACGAGACGGCTGAAATGTTTTCTAGCTAATTGTATAAAGTGATTTTTTTAACTAGTATATTTGAATGCGTAAATTAGTAAAGAAATTAAAGCTTTTACACTAATTAAACAAACAAAAAGTAAGGTTTTAATTACTATTAAATCATTTATTTCAATAAACATCCACATTTAGTCTGAAATTTAGCTTGAAATTGAATGTGCTTGTATTAAGCTTGCCGTATCCTTCCCAACCAAAGACGTACGAGAAGTATAGAACTTATGCGACTACCGGTGTTGAGGAAGCCATGCATGCATGGTTTAGGTAAACCAACACCCAGGGCCGTTTCATGGATTTCAGTGGCCCCGTGCCATTACCAAAAAGAAGCCTTCAAACACATATGTATAAGTAATGCATGAATTAATTAAACTCGAGTCTCATATTGTGTTCATATATATAATAGAAGTGCATGAAATTTGGTGGCCCTCGTCAAGCGGTGGCCCTGTGCAATCGCACCTCTTGCACTCCTCTAAAGCCGGTCATGCCAACAGCTCGTTGCAAGCGAACTAGTCATGAAAACCATTCTCGATCTATAGCGTGGCGTGTGTGCATGCATTAGTTATAAGAAATTCATGCAACTTATAGGACGAAAGGAATCATCATATAATAACCATCTCGATACTGATCAAATAGATGAAAAAAATATAAAGTCATATAGCACCTAGTACCCATTTTCTTCTCATATATATTTCTCATAAATAAATAGCTGTTCTTGAGGATACATGATTAAACGTACGTTGCCATTTTATGTGTCTAACCCCATATAGTACTATTTTGTTGAAGTTTAGATTTAGTCATAGGTTTACTAGTTCATGTCCAAATCTCCATTAGAAATTCTTTTCTTTTATGATTGGGGAATCAAGAAAACAACAAAATAAAATATGACATTATTTGGGTCGTAAAAACCTACAAATTTCAACGGAATATTTATAAGATTACGTAATGAAATCTACAATTTTGGAACATCGTATCGCAATAAACTTATTTTATCGAGATATGATCGTGAAGTCATTATATTTAAGTCTTAAGAATGAACGATATCATCAAGAAATACAAGTCTTTATGGTTCTCAAGTTTTTTATTGGTAAGAGGAATCTACGCCCACTTGCCTTATTAAACATGAAGAGGGGTATCGTTTGTTTTTTTTAAGAGTACGTATAACTTGTCCCATCTTTTAATCTAATACAAACAAGTGTTCGTTATAAGTTTTAAGGATTTCCTAAAATCATTAAAGAAAATCGTATAAAGTGATTGTTTTCTACCTCATTGTATAAAGTGATTGTTTTTACTTTTTAGCTAGTATTTGAATGTGTAAATTAGTAAAGAAAAGCATTTACATTTATTGAACTAACAAAAAATAAGTTTTTACTATTAAATCATTTTATTTCAATGAACATCCACAATTAATCAGAAATTTAGCTTATTTTTTTAACGGCATATTATAATATAAAATCAAATAAAACTAGCAAGGAGCTAAAAATTACATAGAAGATTTCAATCAATTAGTCCAACTACTAATCTTATGACCTCTAAGCTTAGGCCACGAAAAAGAATACAAACGAATATTATCGAAAATGTCACATTTTCTCAAAGAATGAGGGCTAAAAGTATCACTGTTGCGATACTTCCAAATCAACCATAACGTAGACACAATAATGATAAACATACGATGCTTCTTATCTTTGCGAACGGGCCACGAATTCAACCAATCTTTCCAATGAGAATTAGAAGTGAACAAAGGCACGAAAGGGTCGCACCATACTCGAACCAGTCTCCAAATACTCAAAGCAACCTCACACTCGAAAAAAATATGTTGACAAGACTCAACGTTATAATTGCACGAAGGGCATGAAATCGTGTGAATTTCAATCCCTTTAGCAGAAAGATTCAACCTGTGCGCGAGCCTATCCAACCTTAAAAGACACAAAAAGATGCTGACTTTACGAGGGAGAACTTTATCCTAAATCGTTTCGGGTTCCAAAGAAGGCAAAAGAAGATTATCAATATGGCGATGAGTAACACCAACCAAGAAAACACCATCGTTGGAAAGAGACCAAACACAAGCATCTTCATCCGCATCAATAATACTGTGACCAATCTCAATCAACAAGTCGTTAAGATAGGCCGAGTTGCGAACCCCTAAATCTGTCCTAGACCAATTCCAAAACCATTGACCGTTGGAAATACGGTCTCTAATCAAACAATCCTTGTCTTGTTCCAAACGGAATAGCCTATTAAATCGAAGATAAAGAGGGGAGTCACCAAGCCAAGTACCCTTCCAAAAACGAACTAGAGAGCCACAACCCACTTTAAATCGTAAAGAATCCAAAGGGATAAAACCTCTCGAGTGCAAGTAGTTAGAGGATCCAACAATCTTTGCCCATAAACCATTAGATTTGCACCCGTGATCATCAAAACCGTCTTCTTGCCCATGAATCTCCTTAGCAATTTTAACCCAAAGAACCTTCGGATTTGAGCACATTCTCCAACACCATTTTTGGAGTAAGGCTAAGTTAAACGATTTCAAACTACCAATGTCCAAACCACCTTTATCAAGAGAAGCAAGAACGTTAGACCAATTGATTCAGGAAATTTTTCTCGAGTCTTGAGAACCTCCCCTAAAAAAAGAAGCACGAATACTCTCCAAGATCTTCAAAACAGTATCAGGAGCTTTAAAGATGGAGAGATAATAAATACCAAGACTTCCAAGGACGGCTTTTATTAATGTGAGACGACCATGGATGGAAAGAAGATTAGCTTTCCAAGATGAAAGCTTAGCACGAAACATGTTAATGATAGGCGTCCAATTTGTTGAAAGATTCATATTAGAACCAATAGGTAGCCCAAGATATACGAATGGGAAAGAACCTGCTGCACAACCTATGATGTTAGCCATAAAATGCACTTCCTCATAAGAGACTTCAATGCCATAAACGTTAGAATTATGGAGATTTATTTTGAGGCCCGATGCTAAATGAAAAAATGCAAGACATGAATTATGTTATCCATATCTTGAGAGCTCCATTCCGTGGTAATCACAAAATCTTCTGCGTTGAATAAATGAGATAACGTAACATCAGAATTACCAAGTTTAATACCTCGGATGAGACCAGAATGAACCGCATCAGATAATGCTAAATGAAGGACTTCCATCACAAGAATAAACAAGAAAGGCGAAAGCGGATCGCCTTGCCTTAATCCGTGTTTGGGAGAAAATCAGAGGTAGGGCTACCATTGACTAAGATGGAAGTTCTGGATGATTCCAAGCATGCTTTAATCTACGACCTCCATTTTAATCTGAAACCAAAGGTGTTTAAAACGAAGTCTAAGTATCTCCAGGTAACGGAATCAAAAGATTTTTCGAAATCAACTTTAAAAATCAACAACTTTTTCTTCCGTTTTTTATACCAATCTATCACCTCACTGAGCATAAAGGGGTCATCAAGGATTTGACGCCCCGAAATGATGGTGGATTGTTCATGCCTAACAATTTTCTCAACAACTTTAGATAACCAGATTGCAAGAATTTTACAATGATTTTGTAATGAATACCAATAAGCAAGATGAGACGAAAATCCGAGATATTTATAGTATTGCTAACCTTTGGAATGAGAGCGATAAAGGACGAGTTGGAACCCAGAGGCATCTTAACATAGGCGAAGAACGAAGATACAAAGTCATGGATGTCCATCTTTATCAAATCCCAATACTTCTTCACGAATGCAAAAGAGTAACCGTAAGGTCCGAAAGCTTTATTGCTACCACACTCCCAAACTGCTGCCTTTATTTCATCTAGGGAAATAACATCTTCTAAAAGGTTGCGACCCTGAGGACTTAAACCTGATGTAACCGATATAGAGGGGAAAGATATCAATGAATCACAAGCTTGAAATTTATCTTTAAAAAACTTGAGGAAAGCCTATTTGATCTGTTGAGGATCGGAGACCCAAACCCCTCAATCATGATGTCGTGGATCGATTGAGTTCTTCTTTTTTGATTCACCAAACCGTGAAAAAATTTAGAGTTTTCGTCACCCTCAATATCCCATTTTATCCGAGCCTTTTGAACCGTATCCACAGCTTCAAGTTTTTCAAGACTATCAGCTTCTTGTATAAGTTTGATTTTTTTTTTCATGGTCTTCGGGAGAAGCTAAACTGTAGGACCTTAGATATATCAACCTTATCACAAACCCACTTAACGAACACAAGTATACCCACGTGAGACCACGCTACGCGTAGAACACGTAAACACAAATACAAACGTTATGCTTAGAAAGAATAAGAAGAAATGAAAGATGGTGACTTGAAGATGTAAACCATGTATGTGAAGAGAGAAAGATGAACACAATATGTTGTATTGCTCCAAAGAAAACACACACACACACACTCTCAAGCACACCCCTCAAATGAGACTTTGAGGGGTATTTATAGTGCAAGAGACTTGATGCCCTAAAAGGCTTTCCATGGGCTCGTTTGGGCTTGGATTGGATTACATCATACATAAGGCTAGCTTAACTTAACTTATAACCAATTAGCTTAGCCCAAGTCCACGAGCCCGTTGACTATTCTATCACGATATCTAACACACGTTACAAAGTTCCTAAACGTGAATGACCATCACTTCTAATAAAACTAATAAGGCTAACAATCTCCCCCTAAGGGGTGGTCATTCAAATGATGCTCCACTTGATAAGGTCTTTACTTTTCTCGAGCTTGAACTTTGTGTGTAGATATAGAATAGTCTTGAATCTTTGTTCCTTCATGCTTTGTGATCAATTAATGTGGTTGTCTGTCGTTGTCAACTTCGTTGGTTAGGTATCTCCACGTCTTTCTCCACCATGCTCACACTTCGATTTGTATTTTGGTTACCAATGATGTGGTTCTCGAGTCTTTAAGCTTTGTAGATTCTTTGACATTGACGAAGAATCATCTTTAACTTTGAGTAGCCTTTGATTTTGATGAGAACTTTCATGTGTTGTTGGTATGAGCATGTGGAGAGTCTGCACGATCATTCCGCTCCGGAGCTTCCATAAGAAGAAAACATAAAAACATGTTAGTAATAAGCGGATTCCGGCACTTACAAGTTTGAATTTCGAGGGTGTTAACAGCATAGTGTGAAAACACGTCTCTAATTCTCACAAAGGCCGTTCCTGAACTGGAGTCCTACAAGTGAGATAACGCGATATACCGAAGTACATCTACAGTTCAGATGAGTCGCTGAAGTACACCGAAGCATCACTTCACGACTGTAGACCGTTTGAGACACACTAAGCGTAATCCACGGGGAGTTACCGAAGTGACCTGTTGTCAGAGCTGTTTAATGTTGACCCTGGCAGGAATTTCCATTCAATCAATGAAGAATCACAATTGTGAAACTTCTCATAAATGTTCTGGCAGATTGCTAAGATCTGCGTAGGACTCTAGAATATATCACTTGTGTCCTTATTGATGAACAACAAGCGATGTCATGTCATGTGTTCCTATGAGATCTTTTGATGAATCTCGTGGCTCTAGACTCAATAGTGCATTTTGGTTTTCTTGAGAGGGTCTCCTTCTTCAATACCGACGATCTCTAAGAGAAAGTTGATAGATTATGTAGAGTTCCCAGTGAGAATGAAACAAATCCCTTTTGAGAGGAATTGAGTGGCTAGAAGGTTTAGTGCAGTGCGTCACTGGGTCCATGACGTCTTTGTTTTCAATACCAGTGTCAACTAAGTGACAACCAGTAGCATATGAATTGAACCCGGTTTCTACCCTAAGGTTGATTATGGAGGGCTATTTCTTTTCACCCTTTCTCATTACATTTCTTTTTAATTCTTCAACCCCTTCTTTCTCCTTTCTCACATTACTCCTTTTTTCAATCATACCTGAGGACTTCTAATACTAACTATGGGTATTGTCCTTGGGTAGATCCCTCCGGCTCTGGCGGATCATAGGACAAATTTCCTATCCTTAGTCACCTTATAACTCCATGATAGTCCCATGTTGCCATAAAACCTTTTCTTGAAAATCTCTCAGAGTGTTTATGATTGAAAACATGTTTGAAACACTCGAATAGTTTTATATTTTCAGAAACACTCCCCTTCACATGTGCTTATAAGTTTTGACAGAAATCTGCACAGTGAGGGTAGAGTTTGCACTTTTTGAATTGATCAGCACATGATAGACAATTTCCCACGAGACACGGTTACGTTGCCTAGTTAAAGAGTTCCATTGTCAGTTTTTAGGTGACGACTAGCTCTAATAACTAACTTGAAGTTGTAAACACTCCTTGAAAAAGAGGTTAGACCCATGAAGGTGCATATCTATCACAAGTTTCTCGAGATGGTACATATACTGACTTAGATTCCCGTCAATTCATTGGTTCCGTCTGAGTCGAGCTCATTATAAGATTCAAACACCGATCATTAAACATTTTAATCACGTCTTCTCCCCCTCAAAAATAGCACATTTGTGATATTTTTGATATCAGCGGATTAAACAACCTTTTTAGAATCTTTTGGGGAGACAAACGGATTTGATTTAAGCATGAATTTGGAATGTTTTGGTTTTATACTCCCCCTTTAATAAAGCATACTCAATTAAAGGGTTTAGAGGGAGTTATCTTGAGCACAAAAAATTTTGAAAGATTTTGAAAAAATCTTTTTGAACAATCTTGAAAAAGGTGCTCAAGATGATGATGATTTCTCACCAGTTTTAAATGTAGTGCACTGAAGCGTACACTAGAGTTTTTGTTTAAAAGCACGAGTTTTGATTTGAAAATAATCAAAAGTCATCATGTTCGTCTGGGTTTCGTACTGAAGTATACGAAAGCCATATATTAAGAAATTTTGAGAAACGACATGCTTTAGAAAACATTTAAAGAACTCTCGCTCAAGCATCTGTACATACCCATATCATTGTTGAATGACATTTCTAAAAACGTATAGAATATCGATTATACGAGAGACATGTCGTGAGAAGAATATTTTTGTATTTTTGATTTTATATTGTTTTTGTATTTTTGAAAGTTTTATATTTTTATATTTTTCTTTTGTTGGTTTTTCAAATTTTGTATTTTGTTTTTCAAAAATATTTACAACGAAGCTTTTTGAAAAATCATTTTCAGGAAGATTCGAGAAGACGTTCTAACTCCTCAGGGGTTAGGCTTCGCATTCCAATTCGTCGAACTAAATCGTTAAACCTTTCTTTTGGAAGGGCTTTAGTAAATAGATCGGCGAGTTGGTAATCAGTCTTCACGAAGAATAATTCAACAGCACCATTTTCGACGTACTCTTTGATGAAGTGATAGCGGACTCTGATATGCTTAGTCTTTGAGTGATGAACAGGATTGCATGATATGGCTATGGCACTTTTCGAGTCACAATACATAGGTATTTTATCGAAAGTAAAGCCATAATCTGTGAGTTGTGTTCTCATCCATAGAACTTGAGTACAACACGCAGATAGAGACACATACTCAGCTTCAGCGGTTGAAAGTGCAGTGCAATCTTGTTTCTTTGAAGACCAGCTGACTAACTTTTCACCCAAAAATTGTGCTCCTCCTGATGTACTTTTTGCTGTAACTTGATCACCTGCGTGGTCCGCATCTGAAAAGGCAATTAGATCAAATCCGGATTCATTCCGATACCAAAGTCCCATGTGAATGGATGTCTTCAGGTACCGAAAGATCCTTTTAACCTCTTTGAGGTGCAGTTCGGTAGGCTTTGCCTGAAACCGTGCTAATAAGCAAACAGCAAAATGAATATCGGGTCGACTAGCAGTAAGATACATGAGAGAACCAATCATGCTCCGATATTTCTTTGGATCAATAGGTTTCCCAAACAGATCGGCCCCAATTTTTGGTGAAGTTACCATTGGTGTTCCGACAGAGTCACAATTATCCATACCATGATTTTTCAAAATCTCAGTTGTGTATTTAGCTTGATTTATAAAAATTCCACGAGGGGACTGATGTATTTGTAAACCAAGAAAGAATTTAAGTTCCCCCATCATGGACATTTCAAATTTGCTTTTCATGAGATTTTCAAAATGTTTTGAAAGATTCGGATTAGTGGACCCAAAAATGATGTCATCCACGTAAATCTGAACAATCAAAATGTCGTTTTTGAATTTTTGTGTAAACAAGGTAGGATCAACTGTTCCTTTGGTGAAATTGTTTAGTATAAGGAAAGAGGACAGTTCGTCATACCACGCTCTCGGAGCTTGTTTTAATCCATAGATTGCCTTTTTGAGTTTGTAGACGTAGTCTGGATGTTCCATGTCTATGAAGCCTTCTGGCTGACTCACGTACACTTCTTCTTTCAGAGTTCTATTCAAGAACGCGGTCTTAATGTCCAGCTGATAAACCGTGATGTTTTTGTGAGCTGCATAAGCTAAGAATATCCTGACTGCTTCAAGTCTAGCTACCGGCGCGAATGACTCTTCAAAGTCTATCCCTTCCTCTTGTCTGTATCCTTTGGCCACAAGACGAGCTTTGTTGCGAATTACAGTCATCTCTTCATCCCTTTTGTTCTTCCATAACCATTTGAGATCAATGACGTGAATGTCAATTGGTCTTGGAACCATTTCCCAAGAGTCATGTAGACGGTATTGGAGAAGTTCCTTCTGCATTGCTTTTATCCATGCGGGTTCTGCCAATGCCTCACGAATGTTCTTTGGCTCTATACTGCTAATTGAGCAAAGGTAAATGCATAAGTCACAATCGGTGGCAAGTTGGCGTCTCGTCTGAATTGGCCTTGAAGGTTCACCAATAACTTGTTCAATTGGGTGGTCTTTTGTCCACTTCAGAGTAGAAGGATACCGTTGGTTATACGTATGCGAGTTAGATGGTTCTCGTAAGCTTGAAGATGATTCAGCTGATTCTGTGGCGAACGGGTTTTCAAATAAGTCTTCATCTAACGTTGCATCGTTCTGGTTTTGGTTTTGCTCATCAACTGCTGGTAGAATGGGTGCAATAACTGTAGTAGGTGTAGATGATGTAGATGGAGTTGGTGCATTGGTTTCGACCATTGTAGATGCATCTTATGTTGGTAGTGGTGGATGATTTTGAGCGGGTGCAGCGGAATGATGGTTTGATGCATTTGTCGACGTTCCACCATAGTATTCATCGAACATTAACTCGAAGAAATTCTCCCATTCTTGTTCTCTAGGATTGTCAAACGAAGTTGATTGAGCTCTTTGAGGTACGAGTCCTGAACTGATGTGTCCAGAAGTCTGCTGGTTTAGTGCGGGTTCTAGAGCGAGTCTCTCAGAAGCCATATGTGAAAGTTCATCAAATTTCACATTCATCGTCTCCATGATCCTCCTAGTTCTTCTGTTATACACCCTGAATGCCCTAGAGTTATCAGAATATCTAATGAAGATTCCAATATCACCTTTTGCTTTCAGTTTTCCAAGATCTTTTCTGTCATTCGTAGGATAGCACTAAGCGCCAAACACGTGAAAGTAAGAGATATCCGGTTTTCTGTTGTTCACAAGCTCATATGGGGTTTTATTGAATCGTGGATGGATTAGGGATCGGTTCTGAGTAAAACAAGCAGTGGCAACAGCATCAGCACATAGAAATAACGGTGCACTAGAATAGATTAGCATCGTGCGAGCAGCTTCCACAAGAGTACGATTTCTTCTTTCAACTACCCCATTCTGGTGTGGAGTTCTAACAACTGATGTCTGATGAGTAATTCCAACATCTTCAAAATAAGTTCTTAACTCCTGATTTGTGAATTCTGTTCCGTTGTCTGTTCTTACAACCCTTACTGGAGTTTGAAGAAGTACTTGAATGCGCTTCAGAAAGGTGATGATGATGCCTGGTGCTTCGTCTTTTGATCGCAGAAACCTAACCCATGTATATCTCGAATAATCATCGACGATAACAAGAATATACTTTTTCCCATTAATGCTTTCAACTCTCATTGGGTCACATAAGTCCATGTGCAACATATGCAACTTTGCTTCCGAACTAGGTACGGGTTTAGGTTTATATGATGCTCTTTTGCTTTTTCCTTGTTCGCATGATGGACATAAGTGATCCTTGGTGTATTTGAACTTTGGAAGTCCGTTGACGATGTTGTCTTTGGCAAGATTGTTGATGGTGTCGAAATTGAGATTGGATAACCTTCTATGCCACAACCAGGACTGTGTTCCAGATGCTCGTGTCATAAGACATATTGGTGATGAAGAGGCCATTTGATTGATGTCGATAGCATACAAGTTTGTATCACGATTCCCAGTTAAGATATCAGTGCCATCCAAGTTTCTAACAAAGCAAGCATTTTTCCTAAAAGCAACCTCTAAATCTGCATCACAGAACTGCCCGACTGAAAACAAATTGTGTCCCAACCCTTCGACATAGTAAACCCGAGTGATCAAATAATTTCCAAAAGGTAGATCTCCATAACCCATGATAGCTGCTACATGATCATTTCCAAAACGTACGGTTCCCATGAATTTCCAGACGAAATTGATCAGCAGCTTCAGATTCCCGGTCATGTGCTTGGAGCAACCCGAGTCGACGATCCAAAGACATATTTCGATAACCTGCCAGTAACAGAAGAAGAAGATTTTGGAAACCGTGTTGATTTTGGTTCCTTTGGGTTAGAGGTAAAATCCTGATCACACTCAAAGAGGTTTGCTACAGGGAATTCTGGTTTATCACTCATTGTACCATTCTGGAGTGTGAAAGTTCTACCTGTGGGTTTCCAAATATCATCCCTAAAGTAAACACTATGGTTCTTGTCAGTAGTGTAAAGCCTAAGTTTTGCAACTAGTCTTCCTAGTCGTTTAGCGTAAGTTCTTTTTGGAACGTTCTTCTTAACAGGCTTATCATTCACATTATTAGAAACACAATCATCTTGATCATTAATTAAAGATTTCTTGCAGGTTAAACAAAGAGATTCAACACATTCATTAGACTTAGTAAGTTTCATAGGTTCAATACATTCAGATGAAATGTCTTTCTTATTCAAAAGCGGTAAATTCCTAGGGTGTTCTTCTACTTTCTTCTCTTTATTCAAGCTACTACTCTTAGAGGCAGTCGAGACTCTATTGTTCCTTGTATTGCTCTTAGGCTTTAGTCTGCTGCTCCTAGAGGTGCTTTCTAGTCCTGTAGAAGGTAAGGCGCACGCATTAGGATTCACATTTTTATGAAGGGAGGTGGCTTCAGCTTTCCTAGTCTCTTTAGAGTGCTTTTCTAAACTTATGTCGTTTGTTCCATATGTTTTAGATGTGGAGGCAGACGCATTAGTGGTACTCATCTTAAAGAGGCCAGGTGCTAAAACTTTTGGTTTCTCGATAACCGATTTTCCTTTATCAACATTTTGTTTAGATAGGGCAGGTGGAGTGACTGGTTTTGATGAAACATTTTTCTCATTGACTTTTGGAGGAGGCATAGAAACAGACATTTTTGGTTTGGAAACCGGTTTGGGAACATTTGCTTTCTCCTCGATCAATGGTTTTGTAATAACAGTATCCACTGCCTTTCCATTTTGACATTCCAGCTGAGTCCTTAAAATATCATTTTTCGCTTTCATGTCATTGTAGGCACGCTCATACGACAGTTTGTCATACTTTCATTCCTCAGTTTTTCGATCAAGTTGTTTACAATATGATACATTTTCTTTTTCAAGTTTTTCAAGAGCTTTTTCATATTTTAAAACAATTTCGGAGGTCTCAGACTGGAGTCTTTCATGATCTTCAACAGAATATGTTTGTAAGATAATGGACATAATATCAGTAGTCAGGACATCTTCGAAGAGAGAATCATTTAAATTTTCCAAAACTTTGATGTGTTCAACACTTTCATTAGCTTGCTTTACCAGGGATTTATGGTCCTTGACAAAGTCAGCTGTTTCTTTTAAAAAGGCTTGTTCAAAATGAATTACCCTTGAGTTGATGTTAGTCAGCTGAGGGGCAATTTGAGTTTCAAAGAACTTTTTATTTTCATTATCAAAACTATTAAACTAGATGTTTTTTGTAATATTGGTTTTAGTTTTAACAGTCTCTTGAAGATCTGCAATTCTAGTTTTCACATTTTCTAAAATACTTCGCGCATCACTTGTGTTAAAAGGATTGTTTGAGGTTCAATGTTCGAAAGAGATTTGGAGACAACAACTGGTTTTGAAACTGATTTTGAAACTGGTGTTGACACTTTGTTTGAAACACTTGGTGTGGTTGAAAACGTTGATTGTTCTTTATGAGAAACAAATGAAATACCATTAATTTTGTTCCATTTGTTATAATCAATTGGTTTGATTTCCGGATGTTTTTGTTTCATTTTTGATCTACTCTCCTCAGATAGTTCCAACGTTTCAAGAGAATCATGTACAATTATGGGTGCATGCAAAGGTTTTCCATTGTTCAACACATTCCGTTCTTTCTGAGCTTTCTTGAGGAAACAAGGAGGTGAGTTACCAAGAGCCATTTTTTGAGTTGTATGAAAATACGGATTTACTTGATTAGAAAGCATCTTGTTTGTTTTAGCGGAATGACCCGTTGTAAGAAGCAAATTGTCCAATTTTTCGATAGTTTCATTTTTATCAAGAATTTCATCAAGAAGAGAATCTTCTCGTTTTGAAAAATCAGCAATCAACTTTTTCTTCACTTTTTCAAGATCAGAAAACAGTGCTTTTTGTTTAGAAAGTTGGTCATTTAGTTCAGAAATTTCCTTGTTTAAAGATTTTATTTTCAAGTTCAAATTCACATCAAGTGTGTCATACTTGAGTTGCAATTGTTTTTCTCTTAAAACAGAATCTCGATAACCAATTTCTAATTCTGATAGTTTGTTTGTATGAAATTCAAAGGCTCTGGCGTTCTCTTTGTAACTCTCAAGCTCAGCGGTCAATTTAGCATTCGCTGCCTTAACTTCGCGATTGACCGTTCTAACTTTCTCAATTTCAATGCCACAGTTATTGATTAATGATTCAAAATAAGCACGTGTTTCCTCATCAGTCTCAGTATTTTGTGCCACACAGCCTCCACTAGGATCCACATCTGGAGTTTCAGAGTTAGTATTGCTACAACTCGGATTGTCCAGGTATGTATCATAAGTAGGTGATGGCGTCACAGAATGTTGTTCGTCATGAGTAAACACATCAAATATGACATTGTTATAGCATGGATCAATGATTGGTACCTCAGATACTGCGTTGGCGTCATAGACAGGAGGTGCGTCAGAGTCAGTGTCGTACTTAGTCTCCTGAAGATTTGCCATGAAGATACAGTTCACATTGATTTCCTCGAGGTCTTCCAAATCATCCATAATAGCGAAAAAATCATTTTCCTCAGCACTCAACTGCATCCCTGCTTCTTGCTTCTGTGCTAACAGCATAGCTTTCCGAAGAAACTCAGCATTCTTCTTTTGTGGCTTAGTGGGACAGTTCCTTGCCATGTGACCCACTCCTTGACAGTTATAACACTTAACCTGATTACCCTGATTCACATTTCCATAATTCCCAACGACTGGAGCTGCAACATTCCTATTCTGATTACCCACTGCTCTATTCCCAACATTCTGTCCCAACTGATTACCCTGATACGGAACCGCCTGATTACCCATACGAAATCCAGTAGCATATCCCTGCTGATTCCCAATAACTCCAACCATTTGTCCTTGATTACCCATATTCACACTCGGCTGTGCAATTTGCCTGTTGCGAGTGTTTGATGAAATCCTTTGGTTGTTGTTAGTTGGTGTGGAATAGCGACTTCTGAATGTTTTACCCAAGAAAGAAAATGCCTGTAACAAAGCTTCTTCTTGTTCAGTTTCAAGATCAGTGATTCCTTGTTCCTGGTATTGTTGATACTGTTGTTGTTGAATGACTTGTTGTTCTGGTGGATAGAATTGTTGTTGAGGGATAACAGCTTGTGGTTGAGAAATGTATTGCTGCAAGTTATTGTTAGTGGAAGATGATGAAGCTTGTTGTTGTGTATTCACTGTAGGTTGAGTTTTTTGCAATGAGTGCAAATGGATCATGATTCTTTGCCAATTTTTCTTTCCTTACTTCATTCAATTCATTTTGGTTTTGTTTCAGAAAATCGTTGAGTTGATCAAAGTTCACCTGATGTAAGTCTTTTGTTTGGTTGACAATAGTGACATATCGTCCCCATTCTTCTGAAGATTGTTCAGGAACTTGATGTTTTGCACTATAGTTATGGGTGCCAACTTGTTTCTGATAAGCTCATTCATCAAAGTACAAAACCTTCCATAGTAGGATTCAATGGATTCTCCTGGAGTTGAAGTGAACTTTTCCCATTCAGTTAGCAGCTTGTTCTCCATGTCTTGTTGACCAATTTCTGTTCCATGACAAAGCCGTCTAACACGTTCCCACATATCGAAAGCAGTTTCACAACTGTCTACTGCAGCAAAGATGTCTCTTGGTAAACCCAGTTGGACAATATGGATTGCCATGTCATCTGCATCGACTTGTTTCTGATCCTCTTCAGTGTATTCTGATTCGTTTTGATCACGAGAAGATGGTGGGACGGGAGGTGTTGCATCAGCATTTCTAGGGATTTGGACTTGTCTAGGCTTGAAGGGTCCATTTGTAATGGATTGAATCATGAGTTTTTCATTAGGTTTGGTCTTGATGTAACGAAGCATACGACTTGTCCATTGAAGATAACCACCTTTTTCCAACATAGGAGGACGGTTTTCGCCACCGGCTGCATGAATGTCTTGTTGAGTTGCCATTGATGAAGGTATGTTATGATAAAGTTGATGTAGGATCGATTCAACGATAAAGGAGTTGTGTTTAAAAAGATATTGCCGTTTGAAGTTTTTCTGAAAGTAGTACTCGAGAACTTGGTTCTTAGGCGTAAACTTTTTTTTCCCAAAATTTGAAATTCACTATAAAAATCAATTCTAATGTCGTATGAAAATTTTGAGTTATGACAATTTTGACGCCAAATTTGACCGAAATATCAACCTTATCACAAACCCACTTAACGAACACAAGTATACCCACGTGAGACCACGCTACGCGTAGAACACGTAAACACAAACACAAACGTTATGCTTAGAAAGAATAAGAAGAAAGGAAAGATGGTGACTTGAAGATGTAAACCGTGTATGTGAAGAGAGAAAGATGAACACAATATGTTGTATTGCTCCAAAGAAAACACACACACACACACTCAAGCACACCCCTCAAATGAGACTTTGAGGGGTATTTATAGTGCAAGAGACTTGATGCCCAAGTCCACGAGCCCGTTGACTATTCTATCACGATATCTAACACACGTTACAAAGTTCCTAAACGTGAATGACCATCACTTCTAATAAAACTATTAAGGCTAACATAAACCCGCTTCAATCTTTTCTTCTAATTAGCAGACATGATCTCCTATTTATGAATGCGTTCACCACTTTTAGAATTTGCAATCCACTGTTTGATTTTCACTTTCAAACGTTTTAGTTTTTCATGAGATAAAATATTAATTCCATCAACATTCTGCCCCATGTTAGCCCATTCCAACGAAATAAAATCATCGAAACCTTCACGAAGAATCCATGAGTGATATATTTTAAAAGGAGCTGGGCTGAAGTCAACTTTATTGCAATGGATGATGATGGGGTTATGATCCGACAACACACGATCAAGAGCAGTAACCTACATATCAGGTAATTCCTCTATTACATCTTCAGAAAACAAAAATCGGTCCAATTTACTTAGTTTAGTACCCGCTTTGTTCATCCAAGTAAATAGACGACCCCCCATAGGCAACTCGATCAGGCCAACATTATTGATAAAGGAACTAAAAAAAAAACAGCTTCACTCCTTGAGAAGATAGAACCGTGTCGCTCATGCTCATCGCGAACTTCATTCATGTCTCCAAATAATACATACTTACCCATGTGAGATTGCATGAATACCTGAATCTTATTCCACAAAGAAACTTTAGCAACTGCGTGAGGATCGTAAATGTTAATCATATAACAATCACCGACCGAGTTTTTCCAACACCCTTTTACAATGATAAAAGCCTCGTCACACCAAATACTTTCTTTCAAAATTACATTTGGATCCTAAATGGAGATTAAACCTCCTGATCTCCCACGAGCCAAACTACAAGCAAAATTGAATGAGTAGTTACCCCACATTGTTTTAAGTCAAAAGACTTCTAACCTTGTCATCTTGGACTCTTGAATACCTAAAATTTAGCTTATTATTGAATGTGCTTGAATTAAGCTTGTTGTATTCTTCCGATACAAGAAAATGTGGAGAATTAAGCTTGTTATATCCTTCCACTACAAGAAAATGTGGAACGGGCGAGGAAGGTTTTGGCGAGGACACGTATGTCCTCGCTAAAAACCACTAAACGAAAAAATCCTTGACTTCCAGTCTTTGACTTTGTCGAAAAGGGGTTGGCCTCGCTAGATGTCTAGTGGGCCTGGTTTATAACTTTAACTGAGAATTTGTGTGGGTCCCACTTTGTCGTCGCTAAAACTTGAAAAGTAATCGCCAATAGATAGCTATGGGCGTGTGGCGAGGACGTCTTGGTGATGACATGTCTTCTCTAAAGTCTTTTGGCGAGGACATGCCCTTGCCTTTGGACCCGATTATTGTGGTGTTCCCAACCAAAGACAAGAAGTTTAGAACTTATGCGACACGGGTTACATAGAAGTATAGAACTTATGCGACTACCGGTGTTGAGGCAGCCATGCATGTTTTAGGTAAACCAACCGCTCGTTGCAAGCGAATGAGTGAAAACCATTCTGACTTGCAAGCAAATTCACGTAACTTATGCGACTATAGCGTGGTGTGTGTGCATGCAACCGTTATAAGAAATTCACGTAACTTATAGGCCGAAAGGAATCATCATATAATCAAATGGATGAAAAAGATGTTAAAAGTTAGATAGCACCTAGTACTGATCAAAATGTTTAGTATACCTAATACCCATTTTCTTACTAAAAAATACAAATTAAAAAGATCGTAATCTTGTATTTTTAACTTATATGCATGCACCTTACTAGGAACTTTCACTATTACCAAATACTAAATCATTCCATCATAATATAGAAACCAAACAACACAACACAGCATTTTTATCTTCCTACAATGGCTTCTCTACAATCTAGTCTAATGTTCTCATCATCAACCTACCCCAAACTCAGTCAACCGAGCTTCAAGCTATTACGGTGCCAGAAGCCTGTCTCGGTCCGATGCTCCATAGGAAACTCCTCCAATGTTAATGGCTTTGATGCTAAGGCTTTCCGGCATAGGTTCACTAGAAGTGAAAATTATAAGCGGTTTGATGACAAGGAGGCCAGGAAAACTATGAATCAAGAGTTTAAGAGTAAGAATTATTTGAATCGCTTATTGATATGGCTATGATCAACTTTATATACTTTGTATAAGGGGGTGTTTTGTTTAAGCTTATATGTGGCTTACACAAGCTTATTTGTTTTACGGCTCATATTTCATAAGCTTAAATATTCCGGCTTATTTGAGACTTGTGGGCTTATATAAGTTTATTATGATATGAAAAACTAACATAATAGACCCATAAGTCCCAAAATAAGCCAGAAAATTGAGACTTATGATATATAAGCTGAAATCAAATAAGCGTATAAGCTCATATACAAGCTTAAACAAACGCCTTCTAAGTAGAGTTTGGTAATTATGATTAACAAGGATTTTTTTACCTGCTCAAGTGAATATTTTCTGGTTACACAAACATCCTCTAAATTTAACTCATGGATTGTTTTTGAAATCGGTAGGTGACTACAAGGATTATTTATGTAATTTTTCATCACACAAACAATCCCTAGATTTAACCTAGCTAGGGATTGTGTCTTTAATCGCAAGTGTTCGTTACAATCCCTAGATTTAAGTATTTAACGTATGATTGCTTCTGTAATAAGAGTTAACGGGAAGGCCGTTTATGTAATTTATTACTATTACACAATAAGTCTTAAAATATAACTGAGGGACTCTTTATGAAATCGAGAGTATATAGTAGGGATCTTTTTTGCAATTTTTTAAAGACCATGTTTGTAATCATAAGTAAACCACAGTGACCATTATTGCCATTTTTGTTTGATGTTTTTTATTTGGTGAATAGTAAAATTTGTGTTGAGTCAATTAGTATAGTGACAAGTGAGGTTGTAATTTGTCTGCATGATAGCTAGATTTATTTGCTGTAGCTTCTGATGCTTTGTTTGATTGGCTTATATAAATCGTTGTCTGATTGTCAAACCACTATGGAGCGGCCATGGAGACCGAGCAACTGGTGGGGTCCACTATGCGCAAATTATGAGATAGTAAGATTGACTTGATGGTGCCGGTGTAGATGTAAGACCATCACACTGACAGGGGCGGACCGAGGGGGTTCCTGAAGATACATGGGAACCCCATGGATTTTTCTTGTGTAGTGTAAAATTATGACAAATATATTGATTTTTTAAAAATGAACCCGATCCATAATTTTTGGGCTACGATTTTCGATACTTTTCATAAAATGAGCCTGATGACTCTTGGTCCTCGTCCGCTAGTGCACTGCACACTGACCTGATCAATCAAGTAAATCTTGTGTTCTTGATGTAATTTTAACGATATAACATTGTGTAGCAATCTTAGCACTAGCTTAATTTGCATATATAAGCCATTGTGCAGAAAATTTGGTCTAAAATGATCGATAACTAGGCAGTCTTGGTCTTAAAAACATTGATGGATCGACAGTTTATTTAAGTAGAAATTTGATGTGTGAGATTGTCCGAGTTAGTTTTTGTTTTGATTCGTTTATGTACAATCTACCATAAGGTGACATCATAGAGATGCTGAAGGAGAACCAGAATGAATACACATGGGGAAATGTTACAGTGAAGCTTGCAGAAGCTGCTGGTTTTTGCTGGGGTGTTGAGCGTGCAGTGGCGAAGGCTTTTGAAGCAAGAAAACAGTATCCTAATAAGATGATGTGGATCACAAATGAGATTATTCACAACCCTACTGTTAATAAGGTATCATTATGAAGTCCTAGGATTAGCATCTTAGTGACCAAATTCCTGTGCCAAATTTAGTAACACCTCAGCTTCTGTAATGTAGAGGCTTGCAGATATGGAAGTTAAGGACGTTCCCGTTAAGGACGGGGTGAAGCAGTTCGATGTAATCGATACGGATGATGTTGTGATTTTGCCTGCTTTTGGGGCTGCAATCGACGAGATGGTGACTTTGGATGAGAAACAAGTTATAACAGCTGATACGACATGCCCTTGGGTATCTAAGGTATTTCTTTCACTATATCTGTTACTTCACCTTATGCGAAATTTTACATACTATTATATATTTTCTGTTTGGGATAAAAGGTATGGAATCACGTTGACAAGCACTTGAAAGGGGGCTATACTTCTATACTTCATGGTAAATATGCTCATGAAGAGACCGTGGCAACAGCGTCTTTTGCAGGAAAGTACGTGATTGTTAAGAATATGGACGAGGTATGCAATTGGTTTCCTTAAAATTGTATTGAATGTTTATTTGATTCATCGACCATGGTTTTCTTGTTTACATGAACCTAGGCAAACTATGTGTGTGATTACATCCTTGGTGGCAAACTAAACGGATCTAGCTCTACGAAAGAAGCCTTTCTGGAGGTATGTTATCTTTTTATATACACTTATACCTACTTCATGCCTTTTTTCAAAATTTAGGTTTAAAAGATCAAGAATCGAGACAAATTACCAAACACTGGTTACTTGCAGAAATTCAAGTTTGCCGTTTCCAAAGATTTTAATCCGGACACTGATCTTGTCAAAGCTGGTGTAGCAAACCAGACTACAATGCTGATGGGGGAAACAGAGGAGATTGGTCGGTTCACTTTCACCAATTTATCATAGTATTTTTCCAGAAGTAGCATCTTCTGATCTTCTATTTTACTTTTTTTGCAGGGAGATTAGTAGAGATGACTATGATGCGTAAATATGGAGTAGAAAATGCCACTGAACACTTTATGAGCTCCAAAAACACTATCTGTGACGCCACCCAAGTAAATACTTCTCTTATCATTAACGGGTCAAACGGGCATAATAGAAACATCAAAAAAGAAATGACTTAAAATTCACCCAAAGTGTATTTCTAGTGTATAGAACCTCCTAAATCGTTTTATTCCAGGACTTTCGATTATGAAATGATACCTATAATCTTTGCAAAATCAGATTTTTCAGACTAATTGGACAAAAACTGTTTTGGGTCAATACTGCCGTTTTGACTGGTATTACCAGTTGACACGTTAGCCAAACCAGCCGACTTGCCACTGTCACCTCTAATAGAATCACTTCCATGTTTAGGATGGTCTATATTCTAAATGTAATTCATTATTAGGAGCGCCAAGATGCAATGTATAAATTGGTGGAAGAGAAGATGGATCTTGTGTTAGTCGTTGGTGGGTGGAACTCAAGCAATACTTCACACCTACAAGAGATTCCAGAAGCTCGTGGGATTGCATCTTATTGGATCGACAGTGCACAGAGAATCGGTCCTGGAAACCGCATAGCTTACAAGTTGATGGTAAACGCTTCTAACTTAACGCTACTAATTTATTCGGAGTTCATTCACATTCTGACCAACTAATTGTAACAGCATGGCGAGCTAGTTGAGAAAGATAACTGGCTACCAAAGGGCCATGTAACTATAGGTGTCACATCTGGTGCATCTACTCCTGACAAGGTAAATCTTATCCCGCGCCTTAAACTTTCAGGCTTCTCTAGTTTATAAAACTTAGTGCCCGATTTCTTGATTTTTCATTCATCTATATTGGACTTGTGCAGGTTGTCGGAGATGTTCTGATGAAGGTATTTGAGATAAAAAATGAAGAACTCCGACGGGCTTAGGTACTATTTATTTATTTAATAAGAGAACCAAATCCTACACTCGATTCACTAAAGCAAGAATGTTCGCTCATCTGTTGTAACACTGTGTACCACTACACAGGAGTATTTGGGATTTACTGATTTTGAAGTGCTTATCTGTTTCAGAATAAGATATATCAACCTGCTTAGTTTGATGTGTTTATTTTAAGAGTAAAATAAGCAGTCTTATGCCAAAAACGCAAAACTACTTATCTGGTTAAAAAGAAGCAGATATTCACTCACATAAGCAATACCAAACACCTTCTAAAAGTACTAAAAAGGTGGAAAGAATCAACAACAAACTTAGCCAAATTAGTGAAGGCGACATAGACCTTGAATCCGATACTCATAAATAATATACGTAACTCATTAATGGAACAATAATTCGATACAGTTTTATTAGTAAATAGTAAGAATAGCAACAAGCAGAACAAATGAACATATGAATGGAACAAACCTGAGTTAAAAGAGAGGTTCAAGCCTAAGCCCTTTTTTCTAAACACAACAAATTTCAACCCAAAGACATAAAAAAATCGGCATTATATAATAGAAGCCATTTTCTAAATCCCAAATAATTAGGACAAATGGGGTCATAACATTCAGTTTCCAACTTCTGAAGAGGACGATACCATACCAGAGGAGACGACGCTTTATTAAGTATGTGGCGGCTTAATAATTCTTTGCAGGACAACAGTCCTAGCTCGTCTGACATCACGGCTGCAATTATCCGCCTGCATCCCTAAATCATCCACATTCTTCATAAACGAATTGAGCTTAACCTTTATCTCCTCGATTGCAATTTTCACCATTTCATCACCCTCGCCATCACCTTCAATCACATGATCAGCCTTCATCATCATCTCCTCTATATCCAATTGAAGTCTATCAACAAGAACCCGAATAGTATCAAGGTCCCTAATTGCCACAAAACCCCCAACTTGCATCGAGCTAATGATTTCTTTCTGCCCTTTAATTGCATTTTCATAGTTTTTCAAAAGGGAGTTGATCCACTTCCCCATTGAACCAAGCGGAATAGCACTTGCAGCAGCGAGAGCAGCAGCCACTGGCGGCGCAGCCATAGCAGCCGCAACCACAGAACATATCAACACCGCCGCAAAAGTAGCCACAAATATCACAGTCGAAACCTTCCTCCATGTTCGCATATACTTCACTTTCTTATCCAACTTCATTTTCTTCGCTTGTAACTTATCAAGCATCACCATTTGTTGCTTATAAACCGAATGAAATATCTTAAAAAACTCATCCGTAAACGGATCACCAGCCTCCTTAAACCCCTTCAAATCCTCAAGTGTCTTCTCATACCGATTATCATCAACACCTTCAACATCCTCATCAAAATGCTGCAAAGCCACAAGTATCAACAACTGACTATCCCTCACGCGTTTCAAACACTTATCCAACGCAGCACAAAAATCGAGCGTCTGCAAACTATTCTCAAAATACTCCTCCACCAATTCAAACAACTCCTGATTCTTCCATATATCTTTCTTACAATTCAAAATCACCTTCACAACTTCCTGATTCATTTCCAACAAACATTCAGTCACTTCTTTTAACGTATCAAACGACATAGCCCGTACTTCGACCCCCGTAGCTAAAGTACTAATCACATTATTCGCCCGAGCTTGTAACATAGCATCAAATGACTGCAAATCAGTATCTGATCTACAAGCAGCTTCATAAGCATTCAGCTCTGAAACTATCTGATGACTTATATGACCCGAACCCAAACCCGAACCCGAAGCACCAGCAGCATTAGATTTCTTGCTATAATGAGCTCCCATTTTATCAACCTAATCAAAAAAACACAAACCCATATATTAAAAACCTATGTTACACCTATACAATCAGTGACGAAACCAGGGTGGGTCCCACAAATCTATAATATTCCTATATACACGCAGTTCAAGAAAACTTCGTTTTTAGTAACCTTTTTTAAAGACTACCGGTTAATAACTTAATATGTGTTCTGGTTTCGTCCCAGATAATAACAATAGTGACGAAACCAGGGTGGGTCCCACAAACCTATAATATTCCTATATACACGCAGTTCAAGAAAACTTCGTTTTTAGTAACCTTCTTAAAGACTACTGGTTAATCTGTGTTCTGGTTTCGTCCCTGAATCAGTGACGAAACCAGGGTGGGTCCCACAAAACAAGAAAACTTTGTTTTTAGTAACTTTTTTAAATGCCGCTATAAAATTTGGTTCTGGTTTCGTCCTTGATAATAACAGAACAATCCAACATAAGAAAACCTTAAAAAACCTTAAAAAAAAAAAAAAAACATACCCAACATAGATATCTTCAAAATTATGGAAAAAAGATTGCAACCCAGATACCAAAATGTGTTTTTAGAGTAATAAAAATGATATGAAAAAAAGTTGTAAAGATAAGGATATGATGGAAGGGTTTTGTTATTTAAGGTATGCTTGCACGCATGAAGTAGAAAGAAAATGAAAAATGGAAGCAATGTTTTTATGATTTTATAAAAAGTGAACAGTTATTATTTATGGATGATGATGAAAGGGGTTAAATAGTACTAGTGTGTTTTAAACGCGGAAAGGTTGTTTGAAATTACAGAAACTTAAGGTGGAAGACAGGTGCAAGTAACAAGAGAGAAAGAATGTGTGTTTGTGTTTTTTGACTAGTTGTGGTTTTTTGGGTGAATTGTTGTGGAAGTGTTGCATAAAGTGATGTGTATTTGTTTTTAATTACTGTCAACACCCTGTAAATTTGATAAAATTGTTTAACAAAGGTGAAAGTTATAAAGGTAAGTTACTGTATTTTGTTTTCTCTAACCAAGGTTTTGGCCGATTAATTCATATGAATTGAATTTATCGTCACATAACCTCAAATCAGGTAAAGTCTTCTTTTTTTTTAGGAGGTTGGCATGGTCATTTCAAGGTTGTTTACACCTAGCAGGAATAAAACTTGAGACCTCACACATTTTAAAGTGATAGTCACATGCTCTTTTTGCTACTAGGCCATCCTTGAATGGTTATAGGTAGCAACTTTGGGGTTAGCTTTTAAGACCAAGGTTTTTAAGATCGGGATCCTACATAGAATCGTTTTCGTCTTTGCAAGATCGTGATCGTAAGATCGGGCGGGATCCTAAGATCCTACTATTATATCATTTTTTTAATGATCTTTGTAATATTATTCAAATCTACAAATTATTATATATTATAAATACGAAATTATATGAATGTTTCATATGTTGTCCTAAATTGTGAATATGTAATGTTTAAGAAGAATCACATGTTGTTTTTTAAATTATATAAAAATATAAACCATAAATTTGTAGTTTTTTTAGTTTGTGGTTCGATAAAAGTAACATCGGATTGTAGTAGATCTTAAGATCCTATGGTCAAGATCGGGATCCTATAAGATCTTAAGCTTGTTAAGATCCTATGTAGTATCCGTATCATGTTTGCTTTGCGAATCGTAAATCGTAGGATTTTAATATTAGGATCGGGGTCTTAACAATTATGTTTAAGATCGTCCGTAACAAATGCAATTTGGACGCGTTTTCGTCCAACCTGGCAATCAAGGACCGACCGAGTCTTCGAGTGTGTGTTTTTATGTTTTGTGTGAGTGTGAGTGTGGGGTATGTTTTAGTGATGAAGTTAGTTGTAAAGAGAAAAAGCTGAGGTGGCGATAGTGAATACGATTTAAGGGCTTCTAATTACATTTTGTCTAAGAGGTAGCTCATTTTGTTTTGGAAGAGAAAACTTGCAAACTATCGCGTTTTTCAAGATGGTTAAGTACTTTTCTAAATGAGTTGTTGAGTCAACTTAAACATTATATTCCACGTATGCATTAAGTGTGAGGTTTTAGCAAGTGTTTTTAAGAAGATATATCATGACAAGTAGCGTTTTTATATTTTGATCGTTAGTTATGATCATAATATTTTAAAATTGAAAATTATTGGTTTGTCCCTGTGTAAGGTTATTTAGCTTTTAATGATACTTGTTAGAGCTTGTGTGACGATGTTTTTAAACCCATAATTAGTAGGCTAAAAAACCTGAAAGTATGGTAACCCAGAAACTCTTAATAATGTTCAAATGCACACTTACTTGTATTGATCGTAGACTTATAGCGATATTTTCGGAATGTATATCGAGAAATTTACATTAAAAACACTTACTTGAAAGGACATATATGAAATTTACATTAAAACACTTATTTGGATGATTTTATATTTAGACCATTTCTTGATTTGTGTGTGTCATCTATGCACAGGGGCAATGCTAATCTTCTCTGTATCGTTCCAATTTTATCGGATGTCTCCGAAAGGAATGGATGAATTTATATTGTCAATCATTACATCAAAAAATCCATGAATAAAGTGATTCCTAGATTTATTTTGAACTTATTTAATCAAAAAGTATCAAAATAACAACTAAGTAAAACATCATCTTTTATCTTTTATCTTTTATATAATAAAGGAATTACATCATTTCGGAATGATTTTGTCAATTCATTCTTATTGAAAAAACAATTGAGCCAATAAGAGGGCTCGATTTCGCCACGTAAGCAAAATCGTGAGATGTAATTGGTTAATAAAAGTCAAAATTAAATTGATTTTGGTTAAACTTTGATAAATTTGGTTAATAAAAAAATACATAAAAATATAGGTGTCAAATTTGTAAAAACAAATACTTAAAAAAAGATGGAGCAATTAATAAAACTTTAGTGGTTGAATTTTTAAAAATTATATAGGGTTAAGCGAAATATTATAAGTTTCCATGTTTTATAATAACTTTAGAAATTAAACAAATTCCCCCTTATACTTTATACCCTCTACGCTTTATATATTAAAAATACAATATATATATTGTTTTAAAATTACAACATATAAATATGCATAAGATTATAAATATCAAAATATTTCTTTTACTATATAAATTTAGTAAGGACTCGTTTATTTTAGTCAAAAAGTATAACTTATGTGGACACGAATTTGAATATTAAATGCGGCTAAAATTTTAAAAACATGAATATAATTATCAAATTGTAAGTACGAGTTATTGTAATATGAAAAAAATATATACGTGATTTGTAGTTCTTATTTATTTATATAAGGATATGTAGAAAAACATTTCTTTTTTAACTTAAAGGAATATATTTTAACTTCGTCGATGCTAATTATGTGCTACTAATAGAAGTTTTTTACAAAATTTTATTTTATCCAATTCTAATGTATATTAATGTATAATGGAAAACTCGTGCATGATTATATAATTATATGTAATTACCTTTAAACACACAATATTCAGTATTAATACCGAATAATTTTTTTTGTCAAAACCCCGTGCGTGCACGGATATTATTAAATAAAAACAAATATACATCGTTTATCATGTGCAAAATAGAAACATGTGCAAAATAGAAACTCTAATTTCTTTGCTTACACGAGTCTACCCAAATATATTAACACTTAAAATAAGCAAGGATGTGATCTGTCATTTATGTAAACAATGAGGGACTATTTGAAGCATATTGAAAATGAGTATGATGTAATACGAGTAATAATCTGGTACGTGAAGACACATGGTATCACGCGTATGGCCTTACACAAACACAAGTACTGTAGTTGCCGCCTTTAATGAATTTTCAAAATAAAAGCAAAATTAAATTGTTATTCATTTTTACTTATAAAAATGCTAAAAAAACGTTGATTATAAATATTAAAGATTTATATGAGTAAGTAATTGAATAACTAATTTATGTAACGTAAAAAATAGTGGTCTTCCTACGTTTTAATGTTTAAATTCTATAGTAATCATATAACACAATTCATCATTGACATTTAATTAAAGCATTGACAATTTTTCAGTCATTAATTCATCACCAACTCAATTCTTCACCAAATTAACACGTTTAAAATTAACATTATTTTCCCACAAAAAACATTTTAGGCTGCCACGTCAGCTTTCTCTCTTCAGCGATCTTCAGATGATTAGGTGCCCCGGTAAGGGCGACCAAGTTTTTTTTTTTTTTTTTTTTTTTTTTAAAAAAAAACATTTTTAACACAAAATAAAATTTCATTAATAATTAAAACGTTACATAAATAAAAACGATACGAAATACATAAACAACAATATATTAAATATAAAAACGATACGAAATACATAAACAACAATATATTAAATATAAAAACGATACGAAATACATAAATCATAAATCTAATCTGAATGCTCCCCGCATGCAGAGTCATAGGAGGGAGTACGAGAACCGACAAATCCCTCGAAGCGAGCCAAATCTTCCTCGTCTAGCAGAGGTTCCCCCGGTAGCTCGAAGTTAGTAGTCGAAGTTGATGCACCTACACCATCGTTTTTGTTCTCCCGATAGCTCCAATTGATTTTGGTGCTGACGTTGTCCGTTATCTTCTGAACACACCACCACAACTTGTCAGCAACCTCGCGATCTTTGCGAGCTTGATCTTTCAAAAATTTGTCGATCACAGCTTTTCGTTCAGGCGTAATGTCGTTGCAACTCTTGTAGTTTTCTCTCATCTGTTCCTTCTCCGCCTTCGCCTGGTCAAACAATTCGATTACGCTTATAATAGCGTTTTTTCGAGCCTCATCGTCGTTATTGTATTGATTTTGAACGTACACTTGCATATCTTCAACGGAATGGGGGAGACGGCAAGTCATATTAAATCTTGTGTTGAGAAGTATTTTGAGTTTGAATTGTGTGAAATAGATTTGTGGATTGAAGTGTGTTTGTATTGTGTATTTATAAAGGTTAATTTTTTTTAGAACCGTTGTAATATAACGGTAATATTTTTGGATATATAAGCTTTAAACTCAATCCTGATCTCGACCAACTGGACTAATTGTTTGGGCGATCGACTGGCTCCACAGCAGCACGATCGATTGGAAATCGATCTCCACTTGGACACGATCGACTGTCGATTACTCTTATCGGGGTTAGCCTTATAAAACCTCCACCTACAACAACACCAAAATCATAAGATTCTTTTTAAAATAAGTTCAATTATATACTCTTTGATTTAAGATCATTTAATGACAAAAGATTCTTTATATACCAATTGATCAATATTCACCCTTCATTTTTATTAGATCTAACGGATGAAATTAATCTCAACAATTAAAAAAACTCACTTTCATCCTTTTTTTCAAATATAAATATCTTTCAAACCGTTAATCGTCAAGCGAAAAAAAATATACATTACGACGAGCATTTAATTATCTTTCTATGGATAGGCACTTTGATATACTTTCCACAAATTTTTTTTTCTTCGAGTTTTTCACTTTTTTTTAAGTTTTTTTTTTTTTTACGTTACTGAAATTTGCATGAAAAAAATCGTATATGATTTAACACTAATTTGAATACCACATGTGATATTAGTGTTAAATCATATACGATATGTATATCATATGTGATTTATCATATATGATTTAACACTATTATCAGATATGATATTACATATCATATGTGATTTAACACTAATATCACATGTGATCTTCAAATTAGTGTTAAATCATGTTTGGTTTGTATGATAAGACGTAATGGAACCGATAACAAAAAGACTAAAATACCCGTTAATGATAAAAAGTTTATTTAATGTGGTTAATTAATGATGAAGTTTTATGTGATTTTCTTTCCATTACAAGATGTAATGAAAAAAAAATAAGGGACCTTTACGAAATGGATTTGGTGTAATGGGTCATTACGTGTAATGAATCATTGCATTCTATAAATGTAAACAAACAACATTTATTCATTACATTGTAATAATCATTTCTATTACGACTTTGATTACGACATACGAAACACTACGTAAAAGTAATTATAACTATTGGATTACTCCGTATAATTCAAGATTTGATCAAGTCTTTCTTTTTTTCCTCCATCCTCCTTTTTTTTCTTAAGCAACTATGTCTATTTCTTTTTAATTTTTCAATCATGTTCTATAATTTAATTCAAGATTTAATCACTTCAATTCGTAATTAATTACTATATTATACTAAAAGGCAGGAGCCACTTTTGCAAAACATGTGCATTAATTGCAAACTTTGCCAACTTGGCGAAAACAGCCCCTGAGATTCAAGTGTCGTTGCAAAGTAAGTCCTTTAACATTAATAATCTTTCGCAACTTGACAAAAACAATCCCTGAGGTTTAAGTGTCGTTGCAAAATAAGTCCTTTAAGCAATCCCGCTGCATCGCGCGGGTTTTCCAACACTCTTTATATCAATTCAAAATCTTACTTTTTCAATTCGGTATTTAATATCTTTGATTCGAAGTAGATTTTTTTATATTTTTTTTCTCAAGTTTTTTATTACAAATTAAGATAAGTAAAATGAAAACTCGTGGCTAGTTCTTCATCTTTTGCGAGTTTTTATTTTTTTTCTTTCAAAATTTCGAACAAATAATGTGGTTCATGAAAATGCCTACAAAATGTTTGATAAAATGTCTCAATAAGTTTTTTCTTTAATTTAGAACTTTTAAAGTATATCATCAAAAGTAAATACTTAACCTTTTTATGAAAAAAATTAGTTTTTGATAAATAATCTTACTGATAAATAGTAATAATAATTATTATTATTTTTGTTATCACAACCTTTATCAGTTTTTTTATAAACAAAAACAGAATGTTTATCAGTTAGATCACTTTGTTTATCATTTTTTTTTAACTTTTTCTTTTTGCTATTATCACAATATTTATTTGTTTTTTTTTTAAATATATCACAATATTCATCAGTTAAGAATGAAAATAGTAAAAAATAAGCTGACATTAATAAAAAAAGAAACATATTTCAAAATATAATAAATCTTTATACTTTTTTTAAAGTTTCTAATAGAATCACAACTCATTATGTTTCTTAACCAACAATATCATTTTACACAATGTCTCAAAACCCAAATGATGGAGGATACTTCACAAATCTACTTAACTCAAACCCACAACAATACGGAGGTTCTTCAAACCCGTCTACCCCCTCTTCGACCAATTCCAACCCGTCTCCACAAGAAATAATGCTTAACCAACAGTATCAGTTTCAACAAGGATTCGCAACTTACCCCTCCCGATTTCAATCACCTCAGTTTTTTAACCCGTCACAACCTCCACAGTTTTTTAGCCCGTCACAGCCTCCACAGTTGGCCCAAATGGAATCACAACCGGCCGGTTCACAATTCAAAGTTCCAAAAGCACGTGAACCGGCAAAAGGCAGGGGCAAAAAGTCGAAGACAAAAAAAATTGTTGTAGATTTGGACGCAGACGATGACGAAGATGTTGAAGTCGTAGCACAAGCGGACAGAAGGAAGTGGACCAAGTCTGAAGAAATGTTACTTGCGCAGTGTTGGATAGAAATTTCCCAAGATAGATATATGGGCAATGACCGTCCAGAGGAGTACTTTTGGAACGACATTCTCGACATGTTCAATTCTAAGACCACCGATAACCAGCGTGGCAAGAACATGATAACTGGTAAATGGACAAGGATTAACGGTGATTGCCAGAAGTTCAATGCTGTTTACAAACATCTTCAGCGTCGAAGTGGTGAAAATGAACAAGATCATGACGAGAGTGCCAAAGCTAACTTTACGCATCGTTTTGGTGAGAGGGAGTTTTTGTATGAAAAATGTTGGGCTGTTTTGAAAAATTATCCCAAGTGGGATGCCGAAGATCCTGTTGACATTACATGTCTCGAGGATATATTCGGGCCGGACAAACGACCTCGGCCTGAAAGAGATGGATGCAAACGAGCCGGAAAGAAACAGAATTCGACTTCAACGTCAAGCGCTGCAAGCTCCGGTGGAAGTCAAACGAGTAGTTTTTCGGGACATATATCCGAAATATATGCTCAAAAAGCCGATGCTCAAAGGGCTTGTTACGAGGCGAGGCGGGAGAAGGAAAAAACATGGCAAGAGAAGATCGAGATGGATTTTCTCATGATAGATCCGAGTACCAATCCTGACCCGGTAAAAGCAGAAATCATCCGCAAGAGGCAGGAACGTCTAGTCAAGAAATATCAGGATAGAGATGACTAGGTTACGTATTATTAGTATGTGTTGTATTTTTTTTACCCGTGTCGTTGTTTTTTTTTTTTTGTATCGTTATATCGTTTTTTTTTTTTTTTTTTTTTTGTTATGTATTGTAGTATTAATTTGAATGAAATAAATTTAGTTTATTTGGAAATGAAAATTGAATAAAAAAAATAAAGTGGTAGTGGTGGGCCCCAAATGAAGAGGTTGAGGTTTGTTATGAGTGAGGAGGGGGTTTGTTGTGGAAAAATGGGATGCTGATGTGGCGCTGAGGTGGCACGACAACGAAGTTGAAGCTTGTTACGACACCTGATGCTCTAAGATAGCTATTCAACAATGATTTGACAAGTACAGTAAAAAAATTCACGATTGAATATTTGATCGGGTCCTGCTATCAATACTTTTCCTAACCCACATTTTAACATCCTCATCTCATTACAGACATTTTATTCATAGTATAACATAATTTTTTGTCAGTTTTTATTCAGTAATTTTCTCAATTTAATACTTTTTACTCATTAAACTTTATATTTTCGTTACGTGTTTTGAGTTTCGTAATTTTATAATAAAAAAATTATTAAAAAAACTTTTTCAAAAATAAAAGAAAAAATTATTTAAACAGGGAGGGTATGGACAGAAGGGGATGGATTAGGGGTGTTCATCGGTTCGATTATCGAGTTATTCGGTTTGTTCGGTTATTTTTTTTTTCTGGGTATAACCGAGAACCGAACCGAAAACCGAACCGAATTACATAAATTTAATTATTTATCCATTTATTTATATATATTTTTAGCAATTTTTTTTTCAAACTCAAAAAATGTTATATATATAGTATAAAAGAGTTTTAATATTTTTTTATATATAAATATATAAAAAAATATATAAATTTATTTGAATTCGGTTTTCGGTTTAGATTGCTAAAACCATAACCGAACCGAAAACCAAATATTTAATTCAGTTCGGTTCGGTTTTGGCAACTTCGATTCGGTTCGGTTATTTTCAGTTCGGTTCAGTTTTGGTTTTCGATTTATTCGGATATTACCAGACCCATGAACGCCGCTAGAATGGATAACTAACTTGTGCCTATTTGATCATTACATGACACATGCATATATATGAACAAAAACAATGTGACAAATAAACTTTGTTAGACAAGGTATGTAAATTGACATAATTAGTAATTTTGCAATAAGTAGAAAGAGATTGGATTGACAACACATGTTGTCCATTTCTTTACTTATCCATCTGGGAGTGGTCGGTGTTATAAGGCGCCATCCATCATTATGCTCACGTGACAAGACGTTGATGGCGTTATGATACTGCCTTCCCCCTCCACCCAACAGTGTTGAGCCATGATTTATTTGCCAAAAGTTCAACGCGGTTTTCAAACGTGCCAAACGTTTTGTTGCCCTAAGAGCATTAGATGTCGTGAAGAGCTCAAGCTCTTCATTCGAGGCTCACGGGTGGCACATTACCTTCACATCACCATAACAAACCTCCACAACCAACCACAACTGACCCCCCTCACTCACAACAAACCCCAACCTCTTTATTTGGGGCCCATCACTACAATTTTATTATTTTTTTTCAAATTTTCAAATAAACTAAATTTATTTCATTAATAATTAAAATACATTAAACAACAAAATAATAAGAAAAATAAACACGATACGTAAAAAAACGACACGGGAAAAAAATACAACACATACTAATAATAAGAAACCTAAACATCTCTTTCGGCATATTTCTTCACTATTCTTTCCTGCCTCTTTCGGATGATCTCTGCTTTTTCTGGGTCAGAAGTCAAATTGGGATCTAGCATGAGAAACTTCATCTCCTTCATCTCTAACACAACAATTTCCTTCTCCCGCCTGGCCTCGTAACAAGCCATTTGAGCATCGACTTTTTGAGCATATTTTTCGGATATATGTCCCGAAAAAGTACTCGATTGACTCCGATCGGAGCTCGCAGCGCTCGACGTTGAAGTCGACTTTTGTTTCTTTGCGGCTCGACTTTTTCTACCGCCATCTCTTTCAGGACGAGGTCGTTTGTCCGGGCCGAATATATCCTCGAGAGATCGGCTCTTCGGCATCCAACTTCGGGTAATTTTTCAAAATATCCCGAGCGTGAACATACCTAAACTCCTTCCCAGCAAACCGTTGCTCAAAGTTCAGTTTCGTATTCTCGAGATGATCGTGGTCATTTTCACCACTTCGACGCTGCAAATGTTTGTAAATAACGTTGAATTTTTCACCGTTAATCATCGACCATTTACCCGTGATCATATTTTTGGTATGCTGGTCATCGGTGGTCTGATCATTGAATATCTCCATAATGTCGTTCCAAAAGAAATCTTCGGAACGATCATTTCCCATATCTCGATCTTACGAAATTTTTATCCAACATTGCGCAAGCAACCTTTCTTCAGCCTTGCTCCACTTCCTCCTGTATGCCTGGCCTATGACTTCCACATCTTCGTCATCGTCTGCGTCCAAATCCACATCTTGTTTTGATTTTTTTGCCTTCGTCCCTTTCCCTCTACCTTTGGTCGGTTCACGTGATTTTGGTACTTTGAATTGTGAACCGTACGGTTGTGATTCCATTTGGGGAAACGTTTGAGGTTGTGACGGGTTAAAAAACTGTGGAGGTTGTGATGGATTAAAAAACTGTGGTGATGGAAATCGGGCGGGGTAACTTGCGAATCTTTGTTGAAACGCATATTGGTTGTTAAGAAAAATTTCTTGTGGAGACGGGTTGGAATTTTGTGAGGAGGGGGTAGACGGGTTTGAAGAACCCTGTATTGTGGCGGGTTTGAATTTAGTAGGTTTGTGAAATACCCTCCGTCATTCGGGTTTTGAGACGTTGTGATAACGCTCAGATTGTGCATGTTTTTAGTAGCGTTATGTGTACTTTTATATCTGTTATTTGGTTATATTTGCGTGATTATAGTACTTAATTGTATCTAGAGATGTTTGTCTAGTGTTTATAACCAAGTGCATGGAAATGGAGGAAAAAGAAGAAATATTCAGCTAAGCGAAGATTCCCATTTCAACAAGACTAAATTAGTATCTCAAGATCTCAGTGATTGAAGAATCAAAGAAGATCAAGTTTTGTATCTCAGAAGATCCAACCGGATCCGGTTACACCCGCAACCGGATCGGTTGAAATTCGGTCAGAATCAGTGTTTTTACCATCGCCAACCGATCGGTCGCAACCCGCAACCGGATCGGTCGGCTTGTTGTTATTGAAGACCAGCCGGATCGGTTGGTCGTATGACCGATCCGGTTGGAGAATCTGCAGTTGCCAAATCTTCATCACTAAGCTTCCCCTTTGTATCCAAACGATTCTAGGTCCTTCTCTTGGTGTATTCTAGTCCCTTCCTCACTCCTTGATGGCCAAGTTCAGCATTTAATACCCTAGGCCTTGGAATTAGTATAAATAGAGGCTAATTGTGAGCATTACAACAACAACCTATAATACAAATCTCTACACTCATCAAACAAAGCCTTAAGCTCTTAAAATTCATCCTTATTTGGAGGCCAAATCACCAAGAAGTCCACCTCAATACTTTGGGAATCATTACTACACCATTTGTAATCTTATTCCAAGCATTGTAAGACTTTCAATCATGTTTTCTAATATTCAAAGTTCTGAGTTTATGTTTATGTTTGCTATGAGTGGCTAGTTTCTTTATGCACTTGCTTAAATGATGTTAATTATCATATGATTAGTTAGTGATTGTGTTAACATGTTTTAATTCAATTTCAAGTTGATTCTAAGATCCAATTGTGCTAAAGTTTCATAGTGACATTTGTTAATCAAGTTTGGCTAATTGACAATAATCGTTGGGGTCGAAAGAACTTCGTGTTATTCAACTAGTTATAATCATTTTGTCTATGGATGATTGTTTTTACCCATTATTCTTGATTATACAAAGTAACTAAGGTGTGGTTGTAATAGAAACGCTTTTTGATTATCAAATTGGATTGGTTGGAAACATCTAAATGGTCGTAAGATTAGTTGTTGAGAATCAATTGTAGCCTTTTGTCTATGATCGGTTACCTTTTGTATTGACCATTTCTTAAGCAATTTGATGAACAAGTGGATGTTTTTGTGTTTAAGTTTATGTATGTAGACTTATGAAACTTGAATTGATCTTGAATTGATTGGTTAAACTTAATGCTTGTTTTTATAAACTAAACTTTTGATCAAGGTTTAACTTGTAAGAACAATAGATTAGTGCACCAACTAATTATCATAACCAACATGTTAAGAGGTTAACACAATCACATTAATATATGATATGAAACTAGTTTAAGCAAGTGTAGTTTTTAATCATCTGAATTTCATTATATCTATTTGCTTTGTTATATGTTTTGGATAGATTCCGTTAATTCAAACTTGTGCTTAGATTCACTCAAATCCCTGCGAACGATCCCGACTTACCTTCATAATCTCGCTATAACGGACGAGTATACTTGCTCGTATGTGTTATTGGTAATATTGGTAATTCACCTTTTATAAATTTAAAACTTGCACCAACCGGGCACATCAAGTTTTTGGCGCCGCTGCCGGGGATTTGATTTTGTTTCAACAAGTTCTTGAATTTCCCTAAGTCGATTCAACCCAAAAAATTTTCTCAGAAACCTTAACCGGATTCGGTTGCCCCTCAACCGAATCGGTTACGAGTTTGTCCATCAATCATTTAGTCTAACCGATCGGTCACATCCCGCAACCGATCCGGTTACCTTCTCTGACCCATAGAAACCATTTTCGTTGTTTTTCCGTGTGTTTAGATATTGCCTGGATTCTCTAGGACATTGTATGAACACTCGAGCAGCGGGAATAGAACCAATTACACCTCTTACCAATCCCGAACGATTGATTCAAAGAAGAAGAAGAACACTTTTCATACCATTGGAAAATCTTGTACCAAGAGAACCAAACCCACCATTTGATAACCTCATAGAAGCCAAAGTTGTTTACAACCCTTTCACCAATTTACCTTTTCCCATGGCGGACGATCAACCCATGTGGGGAACCAATAGAACCGTAGCACCAACCCCCGAAAGTGCTATTGTTGCTATTAATCTTGGTGACAACTTCACCGTGAAGGGACATCACCTTTCTATGATCAAAGACCGACAATTCGATGGCTGTGCGCGGGCCGATCCGCATAAGCACATTGCCGAATTCATCGAAATTTGCGGCATGTTCCGTTATGGCGACACCGATGTCAATGCCATCAAACTCAAACTTTTCCCATCATCACTCGCCGGAGATGCTAAAGTATGGTACAATGAATTAACCCCAGGAATCATCAATACTTGGGAGGAGATGAGGCAAGCTTTTGTAAGCCGATTCTTTCCACCTGCCATGTTTGATCGATTAATGGGAGAAATTCGTGCTTTCAACCAAAACCCAAACGAATCACTTGTCGAAGCTTGGCTTCGAATGAAAGATTTGCTTCGTAGTTGTCATGGACATGGATTATCCAAAGGAACCATTATCCAAATCCTTTACCATGGACTAGTGATGAGTGTCTAAATACTCATCATTTTTGTACAATATAAACTGCAAAATCATCTGAAAACACTCAAAAATGCATCAAAATGATAAAAATATCACAAATCAGTGTTTTATGTGTTTTAAATGCAAAAAGATCAAAATCAGATGAAAAACGTATCAAGTTTGCAAAATTGGCAGTTTTAGTCCCCCAAGTTTCAAAAGTTATCAAAAACAGTCCCTGGTATATCAAAATAAAGAAAAATGTCATTTAAGGTCCATAGGATTCAAAAGTTGTTAAAACAAACCTTTCAAAGTTTAAAATTTGCAAAATTACAACTTTGGTCCCTCAAGTTTGAAAATTGTCAAAAATGGTCCTTGGAATTTGGAAATTGTCAAGTTTGGTCCTTATACTTTTGAAGATTGTCACTTGTGGTCCCTTGGAATAACTTTGATGAATTGGCAGCTTAGGTCCCTCAATTTTCAGAACTTACACATTAGGTCCTTGTTATTTAAAAACCTTTAAACCATTTAGACCCTTGTCAACAATTGTGACCCCTGCCTTTCCCCTTGGACCCCTGTCACATATGCATTTTGGACCCCCATCATATATTAGCCCCTGGTCAGTCAACCACTTGGTCAAACACCAACTTGGCGCCACTTTTTCTTCCTCCTTCCTCCCAACCCAATCCCTGAAATCACTCAACTAGCCCATCCCCCCTCCTCTCCATATCACCCTCCTTGTCCCCTCCACATCAACACAAAACAAATATCATTTAATGATTCCTCTACCCCTTCACTCAACCCTCCACCTGTTAAAATCCACTTTGGCGCCAAAATGATCAAACGGCCAATATCAACTCAAAGCATCCAACGGCCAAATTTATTGGTGGGAAAGGTTCAGTGGACAAGTGGAAACATCTTGGAGCTATAAAAGAGAAAGAGAGAAGCAAGATAGAGAGTTAGTTAGTTTTTTTAAGTTTTTCTTAATGTCGTTTTTTTTAATCAATGTTTTATTTAAGTCCAAATGTTGTAATTTAAGCTTTTATGTATCACACTCAAAGTAACTTATAATTGTAAGGTGTTTTTGAAGTTCCAATCCTAGTTTTTATATAAATTTCAAGTTTGTGGTTAACTGTTGAAATTTTTCAGTTTTAAATTACATTGTCCAAGTTTTCAGTAGCTTATTTTAAGCTTTAATAAGTTTGTTTAAGCCTTTATAAGCTTTTGATAAGCCTGTAATTCATTTTCAAGTAAATTCCATGGCTGGTCAACTAAAGTCAACTGTGATGCAAAATGGGGCTTGGTAATGGAAAATGGGAGATGCAGTGGTGAATTTGGGTTGGATTAGATTAGCATAGAGTAGGATTGGGTTTGGTTTAGCCTGCAATAGCAGTGGACTCATGTGAGTAAGATTTTCCACTTTTCATTTTCAAGCCATTTTTGTATTTCTTGCTTATCTGTGTAACTGTGGTCATCATTAGTATAAACTTGCTTAAATAGTTGTAATTAGGTCATTGTAACTTAGTTTGATCAGTATCTCTGTCTGGTTCAGTGTTTTTGTCAGTATAAGTTTGCATTTCAGGTTTAAAAAGTGTGTTTGGATCAGTTGGGTAAACTGAGTTATAGGTTTATTCAGTAGTTAAAGTCTGTTGTTTCATGCTTATTTAGCTCAATTGAACTCTTTGCTGTCATCTTATTGCTTCTGCAACCCCTCAAAGTCAAATTCCATTTGATTCTGTCCCATTAGCTTAACTGCTTGGATTTTCAAAAATCTAAAACTTATTTTGTGTTCAAAATTCATAGGTCAAGCTTGTAGTAGCTTTATTTCATACATTAAGATCATATTCAGTCCTTGAATCAAGCTCAAAGTTGGAAAACGTCAACTTTCCATTTCTTTCAAAAAGTCAAAATGTTGCAAAATCAGTTTTTAGCCCAATTAGGAAGAATTTTCTTGGACTCATCTCTGGACCAAAATCAGAGAAAATTGTTGTTTTAAAAACTTGAGCTGGTCTAATTTCTTATGGTCATTTTTATATATTTTTGTGATTTTTTTATAACCATCAAAACTGCTTTTCTTTTGGGTCTTATTTGCCCTGTTCAAGAACTCAGCATATGCTGAGTTTTCTCAGTGAGTTGCAGATCTTGCAACAAGCTCATCAGAGCTTGTCAAGGTCTGTTCTTTGGTTTAGAAGCACTTGGCCAGGTCTTGATTGAGCCCCTTCTTTTGTTTTCTTGTTTCCAGCTTATTCTAGTGCTTATTTTCTTGCTCATAGTAGCCCTCTAGAATCTGTTTTTGCTCTTGTACTCATCTCATCAAATCCTTTGAGCTTGTGATTTAGAAGTGTAGGATAGTTGTTTTAAGTTTCATTTTGGTTCTTTTAGTATTTCAGAGCTTCTGTTTTGGTTTGGTGCTTATTGGTCTCCATTTAGCTTATTCAAGAGCTTATTGATAAGCACTTTGGACATCAGTTTCAATTTCCTCCACTTAGCACCCTGTTTTTCTATTTTTCCTAGCTTCCTAATATTATTTTAGAGTTTTCCTGAAATTTTCAGATTTTTCCTAGCTTGTTTGCTATTTTTCTGCATTTTAATTAGTTTTTAAGCATTTTTAATTAGCAATTAATACAAAAAATTAAGAAAAGGTCCAAAAAAATAATTTTTCATTTTTATTAAGTTAAGATAAATGTAAAAGTCATAAAAAGTATTTTTCCATAATTTTCTTAGTTTAAAAAGTATTTTCTAGCATTTTAATTAGTTTTAAATAGTTTTAAATTAGTAATAAATATTTAAAAAGTCAAAAAAAATATATTTTCAGTTTTAAAATTAGTTTTATCATATTTTAGATTTTTATAAGTCTTAATTTTATTTTTCCAGTCTTATTTCATATTTTCTTTTATTCTAGAGTATTATTAAATAGTTAAAATAGTTTTTATTTAATAATAATTAATTAAATAGTTATAAAAATAATTTTACTTTTCTAATAATTTTCTTATATAATTAGGATTGTAAAAATGTATTTTCTATATACATAGGTATTTTCCTTCTTTATTTTCACGTTTTATTTTGTACGTTACGTAGTTTTTAATTTAAACGTACGTTTTAGGTTTTAAACGTTCATCACTTTAAATATAGTGATAGCGTTTATTTAATATATTTTATCTTTTTAATTTTCTTAATTTGTATTTAAGTCGCTTTATTTTGTTAATTTTTTTTAGTAGTGTAATTATCCTATCCAAATCCTTTCCGATCACTATCATTAGTGATCATTCTATCGTCTGATCTAGTGTCTACACACCATTGAGTCTCCGTGGGACTAAACGACCAGGGAAACACTATACTCCCCAGATCTTCATTGCATTTGGTTTTAGGCTGTTTTAAGTCTGTTACGGTTGGCCATTCACAAGTGGCCAGCTTGTGTGATTAGACTTGACGGTTAGGACTAGATCAACTAGATGAAATCTCTCAAGGCATCCTTGATACTGGAGGAATTTTTCTCTATAAGACTCCCAACGATGCACATCAATTGCTCGAAGATCGAGTACTTCTCAAACTTGATTGGTCCAAAGATTCCAAAACCAAACCTCTCCGAAAAACCGTTGCTTTTGTCGAAAACACCGATACCTCAAAACTCATGGAGAAGATGGAAGCGTTAACCTCAAAAATCGACTCGCAATACAAAGATATCAAAGATGAAATGAAAGAAATGCGAGACGGATGCAACAATTGTGGAGGAAATCATCCATCGTCCGAGTGCGACGATAAACCTATGGGTGGACCGAAGGAAGGAGAAGCGAGTTATGCTCAAGGAGGATACCGTGGAGGAGGATATCGTAGTAATTATTACGGTCGAAATTCTTGAAATTGGCAAGATCGCCGACCAAGGGATGACAACCGTGATTCTCAACCACGAACTGACGATCCACCACCACAAAATCCCGACAAAAAGACAGAAGAAACCGAATTCGAAAAAACCATGAGAGAATTCGTGGCTGGTCAAAAATCCGCAAATGATTTTATCAAAAATCAATTTTTCAATCTCAAAGCCAAAGTTGAGCAAGGACAGAAAAATCATCAAGCATCTATCCAAGATCTTGAAAACAAGCTTGGCAGACTTTCTGACCAACATTCCTCTAGACCATCTGGTTCATTGCCAAGTAACACTCAATCCAACCAAAAACCATCAAATGATAAGACGTACCGTCCACCCCAAACAAGAAATGAACATATCAATGCTGTTTTCACAAGAAGTGGTCTCTCGTACGATCCACCACCTAATCCTAATGCCCCTGTGTCTATTGATAGTGAGGATGAAAACGAAGAACCAAACACAACTTAAACCACCAAAAAGAAAAACATTCCAAACGTCAAGGCGTATACACCAAAAATTCCTTATCCTCAACGCCTAAATAAGGAGAAGATGGAAGAGCGTTATAAGAAGTTTATCGAAATAATCAAAGAGGTTAGACTCAATGTTCCTCTCGTTGATGTTATAGCCGGAATGCCCAATTACGGGAAATTTTTGAAAGAACTTCTTAATAACAAAAGCAAGCTTGAGCAAATATCAGCAGCTTTTCTTAATGAAGAATGCTTAGCTATAGTTCAAAACAAAATCCCACCAAAGCTCGGAGATCCTGGGAGCTTTCTTATTCCATGTACTTTTGGGAATAATGTTAAATGCAATGCTTTGGCCGATCTTGGCGCAAGTATCAATTTGATGCCTTATTCACTCTATTCCAAGTTGTGCAACAACAGCCTAAAACCAACAAAAATGAGTATCCGATTGGCAAATCATTCCTATCAATATCCTGTGGGAATTGCTGAGAATATGCTTGTTCAAGTCGGTAAATTCATTTTTCCCGTGGACTTTGTAATCTTGGAAATGGAAGAAGATAGTAAAGTTCCACTCATTCTAGGAAGACCTTTCCTAAATACCGCCGATGCAATCATCAAAGTGAAAGGAGAAGAACTCAACCTTGGAGTTGGGGAAGATCGAATCACTTTTCTAATCGATAAAGCAATGCGCTACACACATTCCAGTGATGACACTTGTTTTAACGTCGATGTTATTGATGAAGTCACTGATGAGGAATTAGATGCATTACTGAACGAATCCGATCCATTCATGACTACTTCCTAAAAAATCAATGAAACAGATTTTGATAAAGAATTTGATGATTTCATGAAAGTAGAATTCGAAAGAGAGAACTCAGAAGAAGAAGAAACAGAGGAAGAGGAAGAAAATTTCGAAGAAATAACTTTCAATGACAAGATGCGAATTAAATCTTCTATCGAAGAACCACCCACAGATCTCGAACTCAAACCTCTCCCAGATCATCTTGAATATGCTTATTTGGAAGAAAACTCTCTTCTTCCAGTAGTCATATCTTCGTTGCTCGAGGATAATGAGAAAGAAAGTTTAGTTTCTGTCCTCAAAAATCACAAACAAGCTTTTTCTTGGAAAACATCTGATATCCTAGGAATTAGTCCTAATTTTTGCAAACACAAAATCAATTTTGAAGAAGGGATTAAACCTGTGGTAGAACGTCAACGTCGACTCAATCCCAACATGAAAGAAGTTGTTAAAAAGGAAATCATAAAACTTCTTGATGCTAGAATCATTTACCCAATTGAGGATAGCCCTTGGATAAGTCCTGTACACTGTGTTCCCAAGAAAGGAGGAATGACGGTTGTAACTAATGAGCGAAATGAACTAGTTCCAACTAGAACTGTCACTGGTTGGCGCGTTTGTATCGACTATCGTAAGTTAAACAAAGCCACCAGAAAGGATCACTTTCCGCTCCCATTCATGGATCAAATGCTTGAAAGACTAGCAGGAAATAAATTCTTTTGTTTCCTCGACGGATTTTCAGGATATTTCCAAATTCCCATCTGTTAATACAAATATCGTCATTAAACGTTATTTATATTTTTGATCTTTGCCTAAGTTTTGTTAACGACAAAAGTAAATTTAATTTATAAAAAGCTTAAAGCTTGTCAAGTTTATTAGATATTAAAACAAGCTTTCTCAAACAATATATTCATCATTCAAGCATTTACATTTATGATTAGTAACATCTTGATATGACTCTAATCAATATGTATGATAGTAGTTTATAGAATGTGTTAGGTTCTTAAAACCAAACACTACTTAAGCATTTGCATATTTCTATTAATAGTAATACAACACTTGACATCTTGTATTACATCATAGGAATCATTTGTAGATTCCATTAGATATTTTGTGAAGATTTATACTCTCCATATCTTGCACAATCTCTCTTAGATTGAGTTGACTTTAAGCAAGATTTGATATCTTTGCTGTCAGTCTGGCGGTACCAATTGGGTACACGGGCGGAACCCTTTTTAGGGGTCCGCGGTCCGTGGACGCTCCTGTCCATTTTGGCTATAAATAGCAATGCCAAGCCAAGTAGTTTCTTATCCCTTTCTAACATACTCTCATACATATCTTCTCTCTAAACCTTTCTAACTCAGTTTCATATCATATTAGTGATCTCTTTTGTAGCAAAGAAGATCAAGTCATATTCAAGCTTCAACGAGAAGTTGGAAGTCTTGTTTGTTTAGTGTTGTATGATCTAGTGTTGATCCATACTTCATTGTTGTATCAAACCATCATAATCTTGTGAGTATGAGTGGTTAGTATTTTAGTCCTCAAAATACATTGTGTGTGGGAGTAGTTGTACCCTTGGAAAGAACTCGACATCTAGCTTAGTGTCGGAAATAGTGTAAGCGACGTGTAAAGGTTTTCTCCGCCGGTGAAAGGAGCTTGTTGACTAGTGAAGTTAAACTCTCGAGTGTGAGACTCGGGGAGTGGAGTAGGGCAAGGAAAAAGAGTCCTTGTAGGCCGAACCACTATAAACAACTTGTTGTGGTTTGATCATTTCTTTCCTTACTTACCTATTACATATTGCTTGCATATTTCATCAACATACTTAAGATCAATATCAATTGATCTTTCAATAAGTTTCAAAACAAAGTTTTTAATCGGTAAACTATTCAACCCCCCTTCTAGTTTTCTACAATTGGTACCAGAGCCTCGTTGCTCAAGAATTTCTAAAATAACTTGTATTTTATAAACTTGAAACGATCCATGGATTCTGAAAACTTTAAAGAAGGGCAATCTATGCAAAGACCACCACTCTTTGAAACCAATGGATTTATCTATTGGAAAAACCGTTTTGAAACATATGTAAAATCAAAAGATATAGATCTTTGGTTTATTATTGTTAAAGGAGATTTTAGTTCTACAACAAAGGATATTTCCGTTGATGAACAAAAGAAATTAGTTGCTAAAAATAATGAAGCTAAAATGATGCTTTATAATGCTTTACCTAGAAAAGAATATGAAAGAATTTTTATGTGTGAAACCGCTAAAGATATTTGGGAATCTTTAATTGTTACACATCAAGGTAATTCACAAGTCAAGGATAACAAAATTGATCTTCTTGTTCAACAATATGAACAATTTGTTATCCCTGAAGATGAAACCATTGATTGTGGCTTTGCTCGTTTTAACACTATCATTACATCACTTAAAGCACTTGACGAATCTTTTCGTAGTAAGAACTTTGTCAGGAAATTTCTTAGAGCACTCCATCCCAAATGGAGAGCTAAAGTGACCGCTATTGAAGAATCAAAAGATCTCTCAATAATGTCACTAGACGAGCTAATTGGCAACCTCAAAGTTCACGAAATGGTAATGGAGAAAGATTCTGAGATCATCAAAGGAAGAAAGGAGAAGATCAAATCCGTTGCTCTTAAAGCAAAGGCGGAATCAAGCGATGATGGTGAATCTTGTTCCGATAGTGAAGATGAGGAGTATGCCATGGCCGTTAGAGATTTCAAGAAGTTCTTTAGAAGAAGAGGAAAGTTTGTAAGACAACCTCGAGAAGAAAAGAAGTCATTCCGAAAAGATCGGGATGATAAGAAGATTAAAGGTGAAAGAAAGTGTTTTAGATGTGGTGATGCAAGTCATCTTATAGGAGAATGTCCCAAGCCACCTAAAAGCAAAACTCAACGAGCTTTTGTAAGTGGTGCTTGGAGTGATAGTGAAGACGATGAAGAATCAAGCAAGGAAGAGATCGCTCTAATGGCACATGAGTCAAATGAGGTATGTTTGAAAGTTGGATTGGAACCTGATGAATGGATAAAAGATAGTGGATGCTCACGACACATGACGGGCAACAAAAGTCTATTCTCATCATACCAAGAGTATGACGGAGGTAATGTCACTTTCGGTAGCAATCTCAAAAGCAAAATCATTGGCAAAGGTACGATTGCTCATAACTCTCTAACTATTGAAAATGTTGCTCATGTGGATAGGTTAGGATTTAATCTACTTAGTATTAGCCAACTATGCGATAAAAAGTATAAAGTACTATTTGATGAAAATGGTAGTAAAATACTAAAAGATGGTATCACCATAGCTAAAGGAGTTAGGAAAAATAACATATACGTCATGAAAATAGATAAAACATATAATGACAAACTTTGCCTAACAACATTAGACGATAGCTCATCTCTTTGGCATAGACGCTTAGGTCACGCTAATATGAGACTTATACAAAATCTATCTTCAAAAGAGTTAGTTAGGAATTTGCCAAAACTAAAATATGACCAACACTTTTGCGACGCTTGCAAAATTGGTAAACAAACACATAGTAGTCACAAATCTAAAAATATGGTATCTACATCTAAGTGTCTAGAATTATTACATATGGATTTGTTTGGACCATCCGCTATAAGAAGCTATGGAGGCAACTTATACACTTTGGTCATAGTAGATGATTACTCAAGGTTTACTTGGACGTTATTTTTGAAAACCAAAAATGAAGCTTTTGATAAATTTGAAATACTTAGCAAGAAAATTCAAAATCTTCTAGGTGTTAAAATTGTGTCGATCCGAACGGATCATGGTCGTGAATTTGACAACGAAACTCAATTTGGAAACTTTTGTGATACAAATGGTATAACACATAACTTTTCCGCTCCACGAACACCTCAATCAAATGGAGTAGTAGAACGTAAAAATAGAACAATTCAAGAAATGAGTAGAACAATGCTTAATGAACAAAACATTCCTCAAAAGTTTTGGTGTAACGCCGTTGACACTTCTACATATATTTTAAATAGAGTCCTAATACGTCCTTTCCTAAACAAAACACCATATGAACTTTATAAAGGTAAAAAGCCAACATTAGGATATTTTAAAGTCTTTGGTTGCAAATGTTTTATTCTTAACACTAAGGATTATCTCACCAAGTTTGACCCAAAGTCTTATGAAGGTGTATTTCTTGGTTACTCTCAAACTAGTAAAGCTTACATTGTCCTAAATAAAGAAACAATGATAGTCGAGGAATCGTTGAACATAACATTTGACGAAAGTCCACCTCCCTCTAAGACATCACCTTTGGTAGATGATGACTTAGTTGAAAGTCAAATAATTGAAAGTCAAATTAATAATAATAAGGAAGATGAACCATTAAATAAGGAAATTGTCAACATAAAAGAATCTAAAAGTCATCCATTAGAAAAGGTCATAGGAAAACTTAATCAAAGAACCTTAAGATCACAAGCTCAAAATCAAAGTAATCATTTTTGTTTTGTATCCACCATTGAACCAAAAAACCATAAATGAAGCAATAAAAGATGAATCATGGGTAATGGCCATGCAAGAAGAATTAAACCAATTCGTTAGAAATGATGTTTGGAAACTAGTTCCAAAACCCAAAGATCAAACTATAATTGGAACAAAATGGGTCTTTCGAAACAAAATGGATGAAAATGGTATAGTATCTAGAAACAAAGCTAGGCTTGTTGCACAAGGCTATAATCAACAGGAAGGAATTGACTATGATGAAACTTATGCACCGGTAGCTAGACTTGAATCTATTAGAATATTACTTGCTTATGCATGTGCTTATGATTTTAAATTATTTCAAATGGATGTCAAAAGTGCTTTTCTTAATGGGTTTATTAACGAAGAAGTGTATGTTGCTCAACCTCCCGGTTTTACCGACTTTGAGAAACCACATCATGTCTTCAAACTCAAGAAAGCTTTATACGGCCTTAAACAAGCACCTAAAGCTTGGTACGACCGTCTTAAGACTTTTCTTATTGATAACAAATATACTATGGGATTAGTAGATAATACTCTTTTTACTAAGAAAAAGGAATCTCAAATTATTATTGTTCAAATATACGTTGATGACATTATATTCGGATCAACTTGTCAAGAACTATGTAATGATTTCTCTAAAATCATGCATGACGAGTTTGAAATGAGTATGATGGGTGAGTTAAACTTCTTTCTAGGACTTCAAATTAAACAACTAGAGGATGGTATTTTCTTTAACCAATCTAAATATATAAAAGATATGCTTAAGAAATTTGGTCTTGAAGATTCCAAACCAACTAAAACACCCATGTCTTCGGACACTAAACTCACCAAGGACGAAGAAGGTGAATCCGTAGATAATACTAAATATAGAGGAATGATTGGTAGCCTACTCTATCTTACGGCTAGTAGACCCGACATTATGTTTAGTGTTTGTCTATGTGCTCGCTTTCAAGAAAACCCAAAGGCATCACACTTAGAAGCACTAAAAAAGGATTTTTAGATATATTAAGGGAACAACGTGTTTAGGATTATGGTATCCCAAAGGAACGGGTATAGAAACCATAGTGTATGCCGACTCGGATCATGCCGGTGATTATGTCGATAGAAAAAGTACAAGTGGTATTTGCACTTTTGTTGGACATTGTCTCACCTCATGGTTTGCAAAGAAGCAAACGGCTTTAGCCATCTCTACTACTGAAGCCGAATACGTCTCAGCCGGAAAAGCATGTCAACAAGCTCTTTGGATGAAGCAAGCCCTCGTAGACTACGGAATTCATCTCAACGACATTGTGATACTTTGCGACAATAAAGGAGCCATCGATCTCAGCAAAAATCCCGTTCAACATGCTCGTACAAAGCACATTGAAATCCGTCATCACTTTCTTCGCGACAATGTTCAAAAAGGAAACATTTCAATCGAGAAAGTATCCTCCGAAGACAACATTGCCGACATCCTTACTAAACCTCTTAAACGAGAACCTTTTAATCTTCTTAGACTTGGTTTAGGGTTAATGGAACCAAGCATGTAGGATAAACATAGCCTAAAACATTAGAATAGTCAAACCAAAACAATTTTGTCTTGTTTCTGCTACTGTAGCCACGGCACCAAACGACAACACGGACGGAACCAAAAATTTGGTACCGTCTGGTCCGTGGTGTCTACAGAAGCAAAACAGCTTTATACATAACATCTTCTTCCTCACAACCCACTTTACCAAAACGTGTAAAACTTAAACCAAGCTCATTGTTGTCATCTTCCCACTCACTAATCACTGAAGATAACATCATTGTAAGTATCCTAACTACATTTCATCTCTTAATTCTGAGTCTAGGATTCTTATTTATGCACAAAACTATCACAAATCATTACATGGGGTTTTATGTATGCTTTTATACCAAATATGAATTCAATTGGCAAATTGCATAACTAGTCATTCAAATTAGGTACTACATTATCATATTGCATAAACAAAATCATGTTTCCCACTAATTGATAGATAATAAATATAAGGCCTTATTCAAACAACCAAACACCCCATGTCAAAAGTTTTGAAAAGCTTCTCACTTATAGGAAAACATTTTTTCATTGCTAATACAAATAGAAACGTTAGAATTTTCATCACTTGCATGCTCTTGAATACTAAAGGTATTGCATAACTAATATGCACTCCCGGGTATATTCAAATGTAGCCACATTGAATTAGGAGCATTTGGGTTATCTCATGGTATTTGCCAAACACTCCACTAAAACCATTTTATGCATAAAATGAGTCGAGATAACCGCAACTCCAAATTGTTTTCATATAGGCACACACTAGAATCAAAAACGTTAAAATTTATCTAAAGTTTTAACATGTTAATTCTTATATTTAGGAATAACCATGGTAGCCGCAAGATTCTATGATCACAAAGACACTCTTAACTACATTCCCAAACACCACAAAACCAAAGGACTCACCAAGGAACAAGTAGAAATATTTAGGGGTCTAGAATCTAGGTATTTCCACGAGGGTAGAACCATTCACTCATCCTTCCTTGAGCATACCAATCTTCGTGAAGAACTAGCCGCCATTCAATTCGATTGTCTTCTTGACATTGATGAACCAATTTGTCCTAGGTTCGTATTAGAATTCTATGCTAGTGTGACCGGTTTTAGTGATGAAGCTGATGATGAGTTTTGTCTTAGTTTTAGAATCAATCAAAATGACTTCACTATCACTTTAAGTGAATTTGCTAGAGTACTAGGAATTCCCAACCGAGGAACTTGTGTCTACACGGATAAGTGGTCACTCACCGCACTTGATGCAATCAATGACCGCTCTCTCCCCTACATAACCCGTTTAGCCGATAAGGATGTCATCCGTGAACACCTTTTTAACCCAAAAACGGATACAACCCGAGTCACCCGAAAGGGAAAAGAGGTAGACCGAGATCCATATGGAATGGAGCTCAATGAACTTAAGCACGAATTTAAGAAATGGGAGGAGTTACTTAGAGCAAACGTCATTAGCACCATAGGGAATAGGGATCACATAAACGCTTGTCTTTGCCACATGCTTTACAACTTGTCCACCCGACAACCATTCAACTTAGCCTACTACATAGCTAGGAGAATGATTGATATTCCAACTCAAGGATCCGTTGCTCTTCCATACGGGATGCTTCTCACCCGTCTCTATAGAAACTTCGCTCCAATTCCACCAACCCCAAAAGGGATGCACCTTCAATATGATCTCATCCCTCACATCTTTGTGCCCTTGAGTGATGCTCGAGTTGCTAAGACTAAAGGCAAGAGGGCTAAACCTCCAACTCCTTCATCATCATCATCAAATAGCTCCGAGGATGGTCTTCCAAGCTCTCGTCTTCCACCTCAAGAGTATTACACATCTCTTCCCGAAATTGAGAATGAATCAGCAGAATTCAAGCAAACTAAGGGAATGTTCAAGTGCCTTGGTAGGATGATGAACAAGATTTACAAGAAGTTGGACAAATAAGGGTACTTTAAGGAGTGTTTGGAACAATGCATTATCGTTGATGTTTGATACTATTTAGTTGTTTTTATTATGTAGGATGATAATATAACTTGAAACAATGGTGTATGCTAACAATCTCATGCAGGGGGATAGCACAAGTATGCTATCAAATTTTACCCATTTTCACTATATTGTGAAAATCAATAAGTCTTGCTCTTAATCTATGCTCCAATGTGTTTACATATGTGTTATTTACTTTTCCTAACTAGAAATGTTTAGTATAACAGGTTTTGAGATAAATTTTCAGATTTCGGAAATTTCAGTTTTTCAGAAACATTCTGTCCAAATTTCAGCACTCCACGGATCTGACGGCACCATTATTTTGGTACCGTCCTTTATGAATTTTGGTACCGCCGTATCTGTACAGGCGGACCAGACGGCACCCTTTTTTGGGTTCCGTCTGTATATGATTTTGGTGCCGTGGATCCTCCAGGTAATTTTCTGAATTTCGACTCTTTCGTAATTCCAAATTATCTTCCATCACTTATAAATCAATCTTAACTAGTTTATACTGTTATTAGAACTAGTATTATTCACTAAGGGATGTAAGAAATCCATTTCCCACCAAAATTCAAAAATTTGAAAAATCCACCCAAGGAGCCCTTTGGCATAAAGGAAGGAACCAAATTTTTGGTACCTTCAAATCCGTGGGTAATCTGAATGTTAGGAAATTCCACTCACTAGAACACATTTATTGCATATCTTTTCTTCTTCACTCCATCTTCTTTGTATGGATTGACTTGGGTGATATGACTAGCATTCAACCCACTTCCAAATCATTAGGAACCTCATCTCTTCAATGGTTCAACATCAAATCAAACCTTTTCTCAACAATTTCTTACCTCTATAAATTGAAAGGCTTTACCATGATCATCCTCACACCTTCCTCATTCTCACTTACTATCTAGCAAATCAAAACCCAAGATAAAAATGACTAAATCATCACCAAAACCTTGCAAGAAAACCGCTAGAATGAGTGTAAGGCCTTGTTGCTTTGTTAATTTTAGCTCATCATCCGAATCTTCACCACTCACCATCTCATCTCCCATTAGAGATGATACACACCTTACCTTGGCTACACCCACTTCATCACACATTGTGATCACCACTCCACCACCATCAAAAGCACCTACTTCACCTCCACCGGCACCCATCCAAACATCTAAAACACCATCACCACCTTCACCAAGGTCTCCCACTCTCACTCCCATGGAGTTATTTTCTACTCCACCAACATCACCAAATCCTTTCCTAGAGGACTTGGAAGACTTGCCTCCTAGGCCAAGTCATCCACCACCATTGCCATCCTTTGGCACCATTGAGCGAATCGCTCATGAATCACCTCGGTCATCCATTGACCCAAACGCCCCATTAGGGCCAAGACCTCTCCTTTTCCACCCCATTCACAAGGACATTCATGGTCCTTTATACGGGGATCATCCACTTCCATCATCAATGTCCCCTCATATTGAGGACATCCCGGAGAGCATGTGGGATGACAATCCCACTAGAGAGGAGATTCAAGCCGAACTCCACAACCTCCACCAATTCAAAGGCATGGTGGATTCTCACTTAAGTGAGACAATGCAAATGCAAAGTGCTTTGCTTGCATCCATCATGACCACTCCAAACATCCCCAACACCACCAACACATCCACCATTCCACCACCACAACCTCCGCAAACTTTCTACCCACCAAGGCATGGTTGCTCAACTTGTGAGCAAACGGGTCAAACCGTGGAACGGACCCGGATTATGGTCCATGACTTCCACGAAGAAATGAGGTTCATCCTCAACCACATTCTTGAGCGTCTCAACGCTCTTTCCCATCCATCATCTCTTTAGGATGGTTTTTAGAATAGTCTTTTATTTATTTTTGTTTTTAGATAATTTTTTTTCTTGTACTAGAAACACATCATTGTGTTCTCTTTTCATGATCTTTACTCATGAAAAATTTTAACAAATGAATGTTGTTTATTATGTTGTTGGTGTCATTACATAGTGCTTGGAAATGCTTGTGAATGATCATTATTACTAACAATTTTTTTTGTAGCTTCATTTTCACAATCCATGTATCTTCCCATTAAAGCACCCAATTTAGGGGGAGCTTTGAACAAGGGGGAGATAATAAGCTCGGGCTCATTACATTCCGCATAACCTCTTCTTTTTGTTGAGACAAAAAGGGGGAGAAAATATAGAACTTGGAAATTATTTATATTTGACTTTTCTGAAAAAGTCAAACTGCATACAATTGACTTTCTAAAAGTCAAACAGGAATCCTCATTGGTAATACTTGACTTTTCTTAAAAAGGTCAAACTGCATACTTTGACTTTCTGAAAAAGTCAAACATCATGCATCAACTAGTGAATTCTTTGACCTTCATAAAAAGTCAAATTTCATACACTTACATTATCATTTCCTTTTCAAGTTCTAAAACTAATATTTTTATAACTCTTGTACAAACTTTGTTTCTTTTATAAAAATAAAATTTATATTTTGTCCTCAACAAAAAGGGGGAGATTGTTAATACAAATATCGTCATTAAACGTTATTTATATTTTTGATCTTTGCCTAAGTTTTGTTAACGACAAAAGTAAATTTAATTTATAAAAAGCTTAAAGCTTGTCAAGTTTATTAGATATTAAAACAAGCTTTCTCAAACAATATATTCATCATTCAAGCATTTACATTTATGATTAGTAACATCTTGATATGACTCTAATCAATATGTATGATAGTAGTTTATAGAATGTGTTAGGTTCTTAAAACCAAACACTACTTAAGCATTTGCATATTTCTATTAATAGTAATACAACACTTGACATCTTGTATTACATCATAGGAATCATTTGTAGATTCCATTAGATATTTTGTGAAGATTTATACTCTCCATATCTTGCACAATCTCTCTTAGATTGAGTTGACTTTAAGCAAGATTTGATATCTTTGTTGTCAGTCTGGCGGTACCAATTGGGTACACGGGCGGAACCCTTTTTAGGGGTCCGCGGTCCGTGGACGCTCCTGTCCATTTTGGCTATAAATAGCAATGCCAAGCCAAGTAGTTTCTTATCCCTTTCTAACATACTCTCATACATATCTTCTCTCTAAACCTTTCTAACTCAGTTTCATATCATATTAGTGATCTCTTTTGTAGCAAAGAAGATCAAGTCATATTCAAGCTTCAACGAGAAGTTGGAAGTCTTGTTTGTTTAGTGTTGTATGATCTAGTGTTGATCCATACTTCATTGTTGTATCAAACCATCATAATCTTGTGAGTATGAGTGGTTAGTATTTTAGTCCTCAAAATACATTGTGTGTGGGAGTAGTTGTACCCTTGGAAAGAACTCGACATCTAGCTTAGTGTCGGAAATAGTGTAAGCGACGTGTAAAGGTTTTCTCCGCCGGTGAAAGGAGCTTGTTGACTAGTGAAGTTAAACTCTCGAGTGTGAGACTCGGGGAGTGGAGTAGGGCAAGGAAAAAGAGTCCTTGTAGGCCGAACCACTATAAACAACTTGTTGTGGTTTGATCATTTCTTTCCTTACTTACCTATTACATATTGCTTGCATATTTCATCAACATACTTAAGATCAATATCAATTGATCTTTCAATAAGTTTCAAAACAAAGTTTTTAATCGGTAAACTATTCAACTCCCCTTCTAGTTTTCTACACCATCGATCCTAACGATCAAGAAAAGACCACCTTTACTTGTCCTTTTGGAACCTACGCATATCGGCGTATGCCTTTTGGTCTTTGCAATGCACCCGCGACTTTTCAGAGGTGTATGATCGCCATATTCCAAGACATGCTAGAAACCTCCATGGAAGTTTTCATGGATGATTTTTCAGTCTTTGGAGATTCATTTGAAGCTTGTCTTTCTAATCTCGATAAAATGCTTGAAAGATGCGAAGCTGCACATCTTGTTCTCAACTGGGTGAAATGCCACTTTATGGTAACCGAAGGAATTATGCTTGGCCACAAAATCTCCAGTGCCGGAATGGAAGTAGACAAAGCAAAGGTCGATGTAATCTCAAAACTTCCACCACCAACTAACGTCAAAGTCGTTAGAAGTTTTTTAGGACATGCTGGTTTTTACCGCCGATTCATCAAAGATTTTTCCAAAATATCTCGTCCAATGACGAAACTTCTTGAGAAAGAATCTATCTTTGACTTCAATGCTGATTGCATAAAAGCTTTCGAAACACTGAAATCTCAACTTACTAGTGCTCCGATCATGGTCTCACCTAATTGGTCACTACCCTTCGAACTTATGTGTGACGCAAGCGATTTTGCTGTTGGAGCTGTCTTAGGTCAACGCGAAGGAAAACATTTTCGGCCTATATATTTTGCTAGCAAGACATTGAATAGTGCCCAGCAAAATTATACCGTCACCAAAAAAGAATTACTGGCCGTCGTTTTTGCATTCGACAAATTCAGATCATATCTTGTGCTCTAAAAAACACTCGTTTTTACCGATCATTCAACGCTCAAATATCTGTTTACCAAACAAGACGCTAAACCTCGTCTTATTCGATGGATTTTACTACTTCAAGAATTTGACATCGAAATCAAAGATAAGAAAGGAGCAGAGAATCTTGCTGCTGATCACTTATCTCGCCTCGAAAATCCCAATCTTGAGGAATTAAAAGAAGAAGAAATCGATGATTATTTTCCCGATGAAACTCTCATGACCATCGATGAAACTGACGATCCTTGGTTTGCTGACTTTGCAAATTACCTCGCCGGAGGAATTCTCAGAAAAGGTCTAACTCATGCTCAAAGAAGCAAATTCTTTTCGGAACTCAAATACTACTTTTGGGAAGAACCATATCTTTTCAAAATGTGTCCCGATGGGATGATCCGAAGATGTATTTTTGGTTCCGAAACTCAAAAAATTCTTGACGAATGTTATCATGGCCCAATTGGGGGACATTATGGTCCTTCCACCACAGCTAAGAAAGTTTTTGATGCTGGATTCTATTGGCCAACAATATTCAAAGAAGCACATACACTTGTTCAAAATTGTGACGCTTGTCAAAGAACAACCAATCTCTCTCGGAGAGATGAAATGCCATTAACAAGCATTCAAGTGTGTGAAATATTCGATATTTGGGGAATAGATTTCATGGGACCCTTCCCTAAATCCCACAAATTCGAATACATTCTCGTTGCTATAGATTATGTGTCCAAATGGGCAGAAGCTGAAGCTTTACCAACAAACGATGCTCGTGTCGTCGTTAATTTTCTCAAAAAGCTTTTCGCTCGTTATGAAATTCCCAAAGCACTCATAAACGATCGAGGAACTCATTTCTGCAATCAACAAATGGAGAAAACCATGAAAAGATATGGAGTTCATCATCGATTTGCGACTGCTTATCATCCACAAACCAGTGGTCAAGTCGAAAATACCAACAGAGCTCTCAAAAGAATACTGGAAAAGACAGTAAAAGACAATCCTTCATTATGGGCAAGAAAACTTGACGATGCTCTGTGGGCATTTCATACGGCTTATAAAACACCAATTGGCACAACTCCTTACAGACTCTTGTATGGGAAGACTTGTCATTTGCCGTTCGAAGTTGAACATCGTGCTTATTGGGCGCTCAGACATTGTAACACCGATCTCAAAATAGCTGGAGAGAAAAGATTTATGCAATTGCACGAACTCGATGAATTAAGACTCCAAGCTTATGAAAACTCCAAACTGTATAAAGCCAGAACAAAAGCTTATCATGATAAAAAGCTACGAATTCGAAAAGAATTCAAAGCCGGATATAAAGTTCTGCTTTTTAACATGAAATTCAAATTCAAAGCTCCTAAGTTACAACCAAAATGGTTTGGACCATATTTCGTTAAACATGGATATCCATCTGGGTATGTCGAACTCTATGACAAACAAGGTGGAAGTTTCATTGTTAATGGACACCGAATCAAATTATATTACGACAAGGAGCAAATGAAAGAAGTTTCAGTTGCGACAGTGTCCTGGAGACACCATGAGAATGAATTTGAAACTATCACCTTTGTAGCACCATTTCCAGGAAGAATCCCACAAACTGTTCCATGGAAACCATCTGCTGAGTTCGTCTGGGACGACATTGAAGCTACTGGTGAAGAATTCATGTACATCACCGAACTTTACAAAATGTTCAAAGCTGCCCTTGCAGCTAAATAAATTCGGGAAGATTCGAGTCAGGTTGAGGACTCGGTAATAAATCAAGCGCTTCTCGGGAGGCAACCCGTGTGTGTTTCGATTTTCTATGGTCACTCCCCAAAGTTTTAACCTTTGGTTGAACTTAAGTGTGGGGGGGGGGGGGTGCCATCCTTTTAATAAAACCTTTTGTTTGTAAGATTGTGTGCAAGTGATGATTTCTCCAGTGGACGCTAGGAATGAAGAAAGAATTTTAAGCTGATAAACTCGTTGACATATCTGGTTTCATCTCTATTTTCCCTATTTCTATACTTTGAAGTTCGTTTTTCATTGAGGAAAATGTCTAACTTAAGTGTGGGGGGGGGGTGAATAGGAAAAATTAGAGTTTTCATGTTTAAATTTAAAATTTTGCTTGCCCTTGTGATCTAGTTGTTTTCACACTTTTAGGATTATCTATTAGAATAACTGGATCATTCCACTGGTAAATCTGGTATATTTTGAAACTTTGAGATGTGTTCCGATTACTATTGCAATCCATTCTGGGATCGATAAACATTTGCTAGCACATATTATACCCTTTCCACTAAATTGTGAGGATTTGAGCCTATTTCTTATTAGCATACATCTTTTATGCTTGGATCTTTTGCTATGAGTGTGCCAGTGATTTTGTTTATTCTAGAACTTGTGCTTGTAAATCATTACCAGACCGCAGTGAGATTGCATTCGTGCGATATAAGTGAATTCGTGTGATAAAGAGGCACCTTAGGATTTAACCCAAATGGCCTTCCATTTTACATCTAATGATATATTAGCTAGCCGCATTGGTTAGTTAACCACCCACATGGACCCATTTGTAGTGCTCATTTTTAGCACTAGATACCCCTAGTTACACCTTCCGAGCCATCCCTTTCATTTTTGCTTCACCCAGAAAATACAAAAAGATTTTACACTTTAGACCTTAGCCTATCCCATATCAATGTCTAAACGGTTGGTTGCTAGTCGTCTGGAAAGTGAAGATTGTTCAAATGATTATATGAGTAACACATCCTATGTGATTGATTGAGCCATGTGTTGAGTTTATGTTTAAAAAAAAAAAATGTGTTGAAAGTATGGAAATAATAGCTAATGTGCTATGATCGAAGAATAATTGTCATGGCAAAGTGAAAAGCTGTGGAAAGTGAAAAGAAGAAAGCAAAGCTATAATCATTTATTTGGTTCGTGGAATGTTTGATAGCTAGCAACATGGGTTTTAGACTTGATTTCATTTTTATTTTAACACCAATTTCATTAACATTCCCATGCCTTATCCATACCCTTCACCCGAAGCCATATCATTATAACCCGAATAAAAGTCCTCTTTAGATGTTTTTACTTGGTGCTCACGCCACGTCAGTGGAGTTTTGTTTCTTGTACAAGCTTATGGTAATAATCTAATCATGACTGAGCAATGAGTGTGATTTATCTTGTTACTCCACTAAAAATGAGTGATTGAGTGAATTATATTCCGTTATTTTTCGTGAGGTGTTCTGAAATGTTAATCATGCAAGAAAATCATTGGATATTGTCAAACATCTTGATATTTCACCTTTATAAAGCATAACTGATGAATCCTCTCTCGTATTTATACTTGGTTGATTTGCATCACATTTTTCATAATCACGATCTTGTTCCAGTGGATGTTTTTCCTAGATTTGCTTGAGGGCAAGCAAAGTTTAAGTGTGGAGGAATTTGATAACGCTCAAATTGTGCATGTTTTTAGTAGCGTTGTGTGTACTTTTATATATGTTATTTGGTTATAATTGCGTGATTATAGTACTTAATTGTATCTAGAGATGTTTGTCTAGTGTTTATAACCAAGTGCAGGGAAATGGAGGAAAAAGAAGAAATATTCAGCTAAGCGAAGATTCCCATTTCAACAAGACTAAATCAGTATCTCAAGATCTCAGTGATTGAAGAATCAAAGAAGATCAAGTTTTGTATCTCAGAAGATCTAACCGGATCCGGTTACACCCGCAACCGGATCGGTTGGAATTTGGTCAGAATCAGTGTTTTTACCATCGCCAACCGATCGGTCGCAACCCGCAACCGGATCGGTCGGCTTGTTGTTATTGAAGACCAGCCAGATCGGTTGGTCGTATGACCGATCCGGTTGGAGAAGCTGCAGTTGCCAAATCTTCATCACTAAGCTTCCCATTTGCATCCAAACGATTCTAGGTCCTTCTCTTGGTGTATTCTAGTCCCTTCCTCACTCCTTGATGGCCAAGTTCAGCATTTAATACCCTAAGCCTTGGAATTAGTATAAATAGAGGCTAATTGTGAGCATTACAACAACAACCTATAATACAAATCTCTCTACTCATCAAACAAAGCCTTAAGCTCTTAAAATTCGTCCTTAGAAGTCCAGAGAAGTTTGGAGATCCAGAAGTTCACCATTTGGAGGCCAAATCACCAAGAAGTCCACCTCAATACTTTGGGAATCATTACAACACCATTTGTAATCTTATTCCAAGCATTGTAAGACTTTCAATCATGTTTTCTAATATTCAAAGTTCTGAGTTTATGTTCATGTTTGCTATGAGTGGCTAGTTTCTTTATGCACTTGCTTAAATGATGTTAATTATCATATGATTAGTTAGTGATTGTGTTAACATGTTTTAATTCAATTTCAAGTTGATTCTAAGATCCAATTGTGCTAAAGTTTCATAGTGACATTTGTTAATCAAGTTTGGCTAATTGACAATAATCGTTGGGGTCGAAAGAACTTCGTGTTATTCAACTAGTCATAATCATTTTGTCTATGGATGATTGTTTTTACCCATTATTCTTGATTATACAAAGTAACTAAGGTGTGGTTGTAATAGAAACGCTTTTTGATTATCAAATTGGATTGGTTGGAAACATCTAAATGGTCGTAAGATTAGTTGTTGAGAATCAATTGTAGCCTTTTGTCTATGATCGGTTACCTTTTGTATTGACCATTTCTTAAGCAATTTGATGAACAAGTGGATGTTTTTGTGTTTAAGTTTATGTATGTAGACTTATGAAACTTGAATTGATCTTGAATTAATTGGTTAAACTTAATGCTTGTTTTTATAAACTAAACTTTTGATCAAGGTTTAACTTGTAAGAACAATAGATTAGTGCACCAACTAATTATCATAACCAACATGTTAAGAGGTTAACACAATCACATTAATCTATGATATGAAACTAGTTTAAGCAAGTGTAGTTTTTAATCATCTGAATTTCATTATATCTATTTGCTTTGTTATATGTTTTGGATAGATTCCGTTAATTCAAACTTGTGCTTAGATTCACTCAAATCCCTGCGAACGATCCCGACTTACCTTCATAATCTCGCTATAACGGACGAGTATACTTGCTCGTATGTGTTATTGGTAATATTGGTAATTCACCTTTAATAAATTTAAAACTTGCACCAACCGGGCACATCACGTTGTCAGATTTTTTTTTGAACTAAAAATATAGAAAGTTGATGAAAATGAAGGAGATGAAGACGATAAAAATGGTGGTTATGGTATGTTATTTATAGGGGCGGTATAATGTTTGTTTTGTTTTGTTTTTGTTTTAGAAAGTAAAAGTATTCGTTGTAAACGGATATATTTTTTTGAAAACTAAAATATATTCGTTTGGTTTGTGCTTGTGTCAGAAAATGGAGCTCGTTGTGCAGACGAAGAGCTGATCGACGGAGAGCCCAACCGGTGTGGCGGCGAAACACGGTGAGGGAGACACAGTGGCGGCGAAGGGCTACGGCGAGACGACACTTAATGCTCTAAAAGTTGTTGTTAACAAAACCCTCAAAAAATATTTAAGTTAACTCAGAAAAATTGAAAACAAAGATAATAATGGAAAGTTGACTAGTTCTAGAATCTAAGACGTCGACAATACTTTACTTTCACGTGAACTCATATCTACTTCCCTTAACTGAATTCCCATTTGTAGCATAGTGACATCACCAAGGCATTTATCCCACGTTTGCAATGTCATTTTTGTCTTTCCTTTTTTGGATATATATGAAGTTCAACATTGTCAATGAATTGGATTTGAATTCGTAAGGTTTAAAATTGCAGATTTTACGCCATCTACTTAATATTATAACGACAAAAGAACCTAATTACATTACTTTAAAGTACAAATTTAATAAGAGTCGGAAAAATAAATGTATAAGAGTGGAAGGTGTCATAACAAAGTTTAAGTTCGTCGTCGCGTCATCTCAGCGCCACATCAGCATCCCATTTTCTCACAACTAACCACAACAAACCCTCACCTCACTCATAACAAACCTCAACTTCTTCATTTGAGGCCCACCACTACTATTTTATTTTTTTTATTCAATTTTCATTTCCAAATAAACTAAATAAATTCATTTCATTCAAATTAAAAATACAATACATAAAAAAACAACAATTAGTAATAAAAACGATACGAAAAAAAAACGACACGGGTAAAAAAAATACAACACACGGGTAAAAAAAACGACACAGGTAAAAAAAATACAATACTACTCGTCGCTGATTTGATGATATTTCTTGACTAGACGTTCCTGCCTCTTGCGGATGATTTCTGCTTTCACCGGGTCAGGATTGGTACTCGGATCTATCATGAGAAAATCCATCTCGATCTTCTCTTGCCACGTTTTTTCCTTCTCCCGCCTCGCCTCGTAACAAGCCCTTTGAGCATCGGCTTTTTGAGCATATATTTCGGATATATGTCCCGCAAAACTACTCGTTTGACTTCCACCGGAGCTTGCAGCGCTTGACGTTGAAGTCGACTTCTGTTTCTTTCCGGCTCGTTTGCATCCATCTCTTTCAGGCCGAGGTCGTTTGTCCGGCCCGAATATATCCTCGAGACATGTAATGTCAATAGGATCTTCGGCATCCCACTTGGGATAATTTTTCAAAACAGCCCAACATTTTTCATACAAAAACTCCCTCCCGCCAAAACACTGCGTAAAGTTAACTTTGGCATTCTCGACATGGTCTTGCTCATTTTCACCACTTCGACGCTGAAGATGTTTGAAAATAGCGTTGAACTTCTGGCAATCACCGTTAATCCTCGACCATTTACCAGTTATCATGTTCTTGCCACGCTGGTTATCGGTTGTCTTAGAATTGAACATGTCGAGAATGTCGTTCCAAAAGTGCTCCTCCGGACGGTCATTGCCCATATCTTTATCTTGGGAAATTTCTATCCAACACTGCGCAAGTAATATTTCTTCAGACTTGGTCCACTTCCTCCTGTCCGCTTGTGCTATGACTTCAACATCTTCGTCATCGTCCCTGTCCAAATCTACAGCAGTTTTTTTTGCCTTCGACTTTTTGCCCCTGCCTTTTGCCGGTTCACGTGCTTTTGGAACTTTGAATTGTGAACCGGTCGGTTGTGATTCCATTTGGGGCAATTGTGGAGACTGGGACGGGTTAAAAAACTGTGGAGATTGTGATGGGTTAAAAAACTACGGTGATGGAAATCGGTTGGGGTAATTTGCGAAACCTTGTTGAAACTGATGTTGTTGGTTAAGAAAGATTTCTTGTGGAGACGGGTTGGAATTGGTCGAAGAAGGGGTAGACGGGTTTAAAGAACCCCCGTATTGTTGTGCGTTTGAGTTAAGTAGATTTGTGAAGTATCCTCCGTCATGTGGGTTTTGAGACATTGTGTAAAATGATATTGTTGGTTAAGAAAGATTTGTTATGTATTTTGGGTTTGAAGATGTGTAAAATGATGAAGATGAAGATAGTTTATATAGGAGTGGTGGGTTTTAAAAAAAAAATCTAACGTTTAAAAAGAAAAAAAAGTTTACGTTAAGAATTTAAGTTTACGTTTTATAACGTAAACTTTGCTTTTGCTGCTTTTGTGTCAGAAAGAACGCTCGTCGTCCCCACGATTTTGTTGTTCACGGCGAGCCACAACGAGGGACGTCGGTGTGGCGGCGAGCGACGGCGGACTTCCACGTCGGCTACGGCGAGCCACAACCAACTCCACACCGTCCGCTCTAATGATAAAAGAGCCAACTTTAAGAGTGCTAGGTACCGTATTTATAAGCATGAACGGATCTTCGTGGCAGTGGCGAAATTTGTCCATTTATTTTTTTTAGCCGAATTTATTTTTTTTTGGAGGGGGGGGGGGGCAAATCGGAGATTTGTTTGTAACATCAATTAAATTACCCCTAAAACCTATAATATTTACTCTAGGTGCCGCAAATTTTGGACGGGCTGGGACCCTCCCCTACCCCCAAAGAGTTCCGCCCTTGCTTAGTGGAGACTGGGGGGCGGCCGGGGGGGGGGGGGGGGCACGACCCTCCCAAAATTTTGAGGTTCTACTTATAAATTGTTAAAAGAAATACAACTTTGACGCTCCCAAATTAACTGATATAACACTCGGTCCTCCTAATAAATTCATCCAAGTTCCGTCTTTGTTTATAACTGTTATCAGTGTCATAACATCAGCTTTTACCTTAAACAAATATTGAGAAACACATCCCCGCTATAACATGATATAGATGCCAGCAAATCCTAGTTTTTATCTTCTTTTTCAATTTCTTCAAACACAAACACATTTCATTAAACAAAAATTCAAATATGATACGAATTACAACGAATATGAAATATGATACGGCAAATACATAAAAAATAAAACAAGCTAAACAAGGAACGATATTTTGCTCGGATCTTTTCTTTCATTTGATTGACCAAAGTCGCATCTTCCTCCGTAATCCTCTCAGTGTTAGTAGCAAGAAACTTCAATTCCTCGAATTCTTTTTGGGTCGCTAGGAGGTCATTTTTTTGCACGATCTTGTCGTATCTCCTCTTAGACCATTTCCTTGAAAGATTCTCTACTTGACGAGGATCTGTCGCTGTTGTAGAGTCCTATTTTTGACTCTTGGAATGCCTTGGCTTGCCAAGAGGACGTGGTTGCGGTTCATTTCAAAATAGCTTGATCAGTTCTTCAACATCATCAACCGTACATATGCGTCTTCCGGGAACAACGGCTATGGCCACATTATTTTGAGTGATCTTTCAAGACATCCAATGCATCATAGTGGACAAACGCGTACCCTTTTGGAACTTCTTATAACAACGAGTTAGCCACATTAAATCGTTTTCACCTCTAGGACGTTCATATTCGGCAATAACGTCAGCGAACTTCTTGCAATCACATGTCAACTTTGTCCACTTTCCCGTGATCATATCCTTGGTACGACGGAAGGATGCATGTCGGTTGTATTGTCTATGAATTTTTTTGCCAAAAACGTTTTTGAATTTTGGTTCATACCAAGTCTCGATACTCAGATATTTGTACCCAAATTTCAACCAAAAGTTTTTCTTTTTATTGTTTCCAAGGGGTACGTGTGATGTCGATTTTTCTTCTCTCTCGTCTTTCATGCTCTTGCTTTTCCTTTTAATTTTCCAACTAAAGAAGACTCGGTTTGTGATGTTTGTGGTGGTGAGTTTGGTGGCGATTATCGTGGTGGTTGTGATGTTTTTAGTGGTTGTATTGTTTGTGGCGGTTGTGTTATTTTTGAAGTATTACCGAAAGCTTTAAAGTTGTGAAATGGGTATTGTTGTGGAAGTTGGAATAATGCCATTTTGTTAAAAATGATCTTGGTTAATCTGTAAATTTTGTTGAGGGAAAGCAAGTTGTGGGAAATATGGTTCTTGAGAAGCATATTGTGCAAATGATGGCTGTTAAGCATATTTGTGCAAATGATAGTATGTTTTGTGAAGAAATAGAATTGGCGGATGATAGTGTAGCGGGTTGTGAGAAACTTGAATTTTTGAACAAATAACACATAGGAAATATGTTGTTCATGAGCCAATCGTTTATTTGGTTACTCATTTTTGGAAAAGATGATTGAAGTGTATGTGAATGTGTATGGAATAAGTAAAATTGTGATTGTGTTTGGTTGTTTGTATGGTAAAAGTGGGTATTAATTGGAAAAAATATTTTTTGTGGCATTGCTTTTGAGACCGGCCCAACGTTTACATTTGAAAAAAGAAGGAAAAACGGTTGTGAATGGGATGGCGAAACCACTCATAACGCAGTAGTGGCGCCATCCGCGGTGCAACATAACGGCGACATAGGTGCCGTTTATTGGCTATGTCGTGCAATCCAGACCTTGCAACGTGCACTCTAAGGACGTATAAAAGTGTTGATCACTTAATCACCGGCCATTTCTATTTATCCTTCAGTAACTTTTACAAGAGATTTGCTAACAACAATTTCATAGGTTTTATTTAATCATTTCATATTTATAAAATGACATTTAGTGAACTCATATATTTCATATTATACACTTTTCATCATTTCAAACATGATACATGATAACCGTGAAATGTTTGGTGCTTTTAAGTGCTAATTATGTAATTATAAAATGATTAAATAAAACCCACATGGTTTTTGTTAGCAAATCCCATTTTATGAATAACTTTTAAGATGTGACAAAAAACATGTTCAGATTTTATTTACAACTAGACAATTATTCGCGCATAGCGGCGACGGTGTATAGTAACATCAATTTATGCATGCAATTTTTTTATGTAAATATATGGGTTTGTAATAAGTGAACATGAAGAAAGTTAGTGAATTAAATTGTAATTAAGTATTTCAATATTTGATAGATTGCATTACCTTTTATATGTAAGGGTATTTTGGTCTAACAATATTAATTATTTTTTTAGTTTTTAAGTTTTAAGCAAAAGTGTTTTCTATTTATATTTAACGACGCGAGCACCCGTGCATAGCAACGACATATTATAGCTGAAAAAAGTTATACTTGTGATATTGGGATTGAAATACGGATCAGGATTAGGAGAGAGATTGAGAACAATAATTGGATGAATATGTAAAATACGAAAAAATGAATCTAGATGAATAAAAAAAATAAAAAATAAATAAAATAAATAAAAAGACGTGGTAATATGGTTTTTTATATAGTAGAGTTGTGGATGAATTTCTAGAAATTATTAATGATGTATTTAAATACAAAAAAAATCCCAGTCTTTTTTTTTCTTCAAAAATTGCATTTAATAATGGCCAATTTCATATATCTCCACTCTTAAAATTTGAAAATTTCATATATATTCAAACATGCTTTGAAAACATTGTATATTTTACACTTTGGGTATATATAAAATAACTCATGAAAGTATGAAATTAATCCTTAAAAAAAGTTGTCATGAATATTCTTAAATCTTTCGAATGGAGCATTCTTAAAGAAACTATTTCATTAACGCAACATTGTTTGATTATTTTTTGTAGTAAAGTGAATAAGATATTTTCAAGGGTTGAACATTAATCATTTTTAAGTATTTTTAAGTTTTAAGGAAAAACATATTCTATATGTACTAGTGATTGGAGATAAGATAGGAATCTAACATAATAAAATTAAATAGTTTGACATGTCATTTAACTTTTAGCATATTTGTTAATGAGTATTGATTGACATTACTGCTTAAAAGTGCCTAAAAACCAGATGAAGAAATATGACAAGATCAAAGGTAAATGTTATGCGTGTGAAATTGTGTAATCCATTTATTTAATATTAAATTATTTAAACACAAATAGTCAAGTTTCTGTACCATTTCGCCTCTAAGAAAACGGGCCTTTAAATTATTGGGCCATTGGAAAAGTTCAGGCCCATATAGTATGAGCACCTGAAATTTATGAAACTTCATGTTTAATGTTGTTAATTGTCAATCAAAATCATTTGGTGATAAGAGTACTATATATTAAGTAATTATAAAGAGCAAAACAAAAATACAAATAGTTATTTAGGTAAAACAATATGAAAGTTTGTTCTTCTAGATAATGTGTAATTCAGCCAGTAAGATCACATTTGGCTGCAAGGTCGTTCCAACAAAATATTTTGCGTTATTAAAAGATATACACAAGGTTCATATGTTACATTAAACTATATAGCACATTCTTTTGGACAAAGTAAAGATTATATTTCATGAGCCATTGAAGTGAAAATTTAAATTCTCATAGACAAAGAGGATGTCAACTCAGTCAAAAAACCTCATACAAATAAGAAAGTATCCATACTATCCATGAATTCTATACATTTCTAATATTGAAGATGCAAAAGAATATATTTCTAAATTCATCCGGGACAATGGGAATTTAGAAGGAAAAAAAAAAAAGTTGTACATCACAATGACTCAGTGAACAATATTTTTATATTTTTTTGATTTTTTCAGCTCTTTTGCTAATCGATTGTTAAAAATTTTTTCGGTTTTTAGCCGCAGCTACTTGTTAAGTGGACTTATTTGTATTGGATTGATAATAGTGTTTACATAAGACACAACATTTATACTAATAAGTAATAACTAACCTAACACTTGGTATTGAGCCTAAACCAATACACGTACAAATACTCAACACTACTAAAAGAGTCATAACGTCTTCTAAACACATCAAAAATGATATATAAAACCACTCACTCATCCTCATCGCCACCTTGCCATTGTGAGTATACTTGCAATTTCCTTGGCGCAAGACATCCTTCGTATAGTAAATGTGTACACATGAAGATATCGGCGCATTTGTCAAGTTAATACCATATTATGTTTTGAAAACACGTCAAATAGCAAAATAAACCTTCCATATACTTATTTTCATAGTATTTCGTAGTTTGATATAATTCAGTTTTAGCAGTTGAACCCTTGATGGCATTTGAGAGTATATATATATGCAACAACAACATGAATCTAGAAAATTAGTAAAATAATTTAAAAAACTACGTTACAAGTTTTTTCACTTCTATCTCCGCCTCTTCTACAACAACTACAACAAACCTAATCCTGCCGGAGCGTTGTAAGGCGGAGGTGAAATGTAGACATATCGTACCCCTACCACCAGGATAAACCTGACAGTAAAGGACCTCTGCCTCTTCTCTTGTTATTAAATGCACCATGCATTCAGCTTAAATGAGAAGTCTTGTATATCAATTTTGTATTAGCCATGCTTTAGGCATGAGTTTGACTAAAATATAAATATTATAAGGAGTGTTAAATGGTAATGACTTAAACAAATAGATTCTAGTGATTGCAAAGTTATTGTTACATTAAACAAAACATAACATGGTACTAAAATGATGCAGAAATCTAAGGCACCGACATATTACATGTTATTAAACTATGAATTAGCCGGTTTTGACCCTGTTTGAAAATGTGCTTAATGACTGCAAGAGTAGTATAAAACAGCAGCAATCACATCAATGAATTCTCAAGTAATATACCACAATGGCATATACTCAAACTCTAGTCACTCTCTTATTCTTTTCTCTTTTACCCATCTTCTACGCTCAAGGCGATGAACTTCCAAAACCTACTGCCCTTTACTTACCAATACTAAAAAATGCATCAACTCATCAGTACTATACTAGATTTGATACTCTAGGAGTTGATGCATTGATCGATCTTGGAGCAGAATCTGTATGGTTTGATTGTACGACCTACCACTCAGTTAACTATAAACGAGTATCGTGTGGTTCAGACCAATGTACAAAAGCCAAGGGTTCTCTATGTATAGGGTGCAGCTCTGTCTGTGCAGAGTGCACCTGGACTCCTGAGTGCTTTAACAACACTTGTGGTGTTTATGCTTACAACCCTTAGAGAGAATACACGAAAGTTCAAGAATTTGGTGAGGATAGCCTTATGGTAACATCGACAGATGGTAAGGCTATTAAGGACAATTATTGGGTGAACAACTTTTTGTTCTCGTGCGCTGAATCCACTATGGTTGAAGGCTTACCTGGTGTCCATACTAAAGGGTTGGTTGGCCTTGGAAGAACCCAAGTTTCGCTCCATGCACAAATTACATCTTTTTTCGGCTTGATTCCACAATTCGCTCTTTGCTTACCGTCATCTTTATCATCTGAAACTAATCCAGGAGACATAATTATTGGTCAAGGACCGTATTACATGCCACCTAGTCTTGAAGATCAATCTTCGTCACTTGTTAGGACACCACTCACTGGTGATTCAAATGAGTATTTCGTTTACCTCTACGACATTGAAATTGACGGTCAACGTGTAGCTTTAGGTTCATCTTTGCTGTCAGGGGGAGTCAAGATTAGTACTGTAGTACCTTATACCACTTTGCATGCATCCATTTACAAGCGTTTGATTAAAGATTACGTTAAGGCAGCTGCATTGAAAAACATCAAAAGGGTGGCCAACGTTGAACCATTCGGGGCATGCTTTGATTCAACGACTGTTGCCAAGACAATAACTGGATCGGCTGTCCCAGATATCGACCTAGTTATGCCAGGGAATATGGTATCAGTAAAGATGAAACTGTCTGGTTCAAACTTAATGGTGGAAGTTAAGAAAGACGTGATATGCCTAGCAATCATTGACGGAGGAGCTGAGCCAAGAACATCCGTTGTCTTAGGTGGGCATCAACTCGAAGATAGCCTTCTTGTGTTCGATCTAAGTACTACACTTCTAAGTTTCAGTCCCTCTATCAATAAGAGTTCACTTTTACATTTTCAAAGTTTTTTGATTAGTAATAAGTAGTGAACAATGATTTCGGGATAAGTCAACATAGAAAAGTGGACAAAATAAACATGATGAAAGCAAGAAAGTGCAATCATACCACATAGCACATACCATGTTTGTAACTTTTGATAGGCATGGCTGGGCCTATAAGTAATTGGGCCTCTTATTGAGCAAGAATTGGGCCACATGAAAGAGTTTTAAGTAGGGGTGTTCATGGGTCGGGTGATAACCGAATAAACCGAACCCGAACCGAACCGGAATTGAACCAAAACAAATCGAATCGAACTTATAACCGGACCGAATTTGTCAAAATCAAACCGAACCAAACTAAAAATTCGATTTTCAGTTTGAATATGGTTTTGGCTATCTGAACCGAAAACCGAATTTATATAAATATGTATATATATATTTTTTATATATTTGTATATAAAAACACTTTATATATTTAATATATATATATATAAATCCATTAAAATTTAATCCTAATATAAAAAAACAGTTTCTTGAAATAATTTTTTTTGCCAAAAATATGTTTAATTAAATTAAAAAAATATATATAAATTCGGTTTTTGATTTTGACTCATAACCGAACCGAACTTCGGTTCGGTTCTCGATTTGGTTTGGTCACAAATATTTTCCGTTCGGTTTGGTTTTCGATTATGCCCAAAAAAAATATTAACCAAACAAACCGAACCGAATAAATCGATTAACCCGAGAACCGAACCGATGAACACCCCTAGTTTTAGGCCATATAATTTGGGCCCATAATTTCAGAAATTTATTATCCTGTAGTGAAATAAAAACATAAAATGTAGAGTACATTACACTGTTCGTCCATGTGGTTTGGAAACAAACCTCAATTATGTCTCTATTTTTTTTAATTTTGCCTAATTGATCCTTATAATCAAAGTATGTAACACCGTTCATTCTTATCGCTCAATTCATTTATCTTCTCCGTTAGGTTCCAGTCGTTAAGTGGCAACGTTAGTCCATTAACCAAACGATCGTTTGCAACGTTAGTCATTTTTACTAACAGTTGTTTCTAACTAACTCAAAATTTGGTTTTTCTTACATTTACGTATGTTTTTATCCGTTTTCGTCCGTTTTTATACGTTTTCGTACGTTTTTATCCGTTTTCATACGTTTTTATCCATTTTCGTATGTTTTTATCCGGTTTTACACGTTTTTGTCTGTTTTTATACATTTTCATATGTTTTTATCCATTTTCGTTCGTTTTTATCAGTGTTTATACGTTTTCGTCCGTTTTAAACGTTTTCCCACATTTTTACCCTTTTTCGTCCGTTTTTATCCGTTTCGTTCGCTTTTATACGTTTTCGTACGTTTTTATCGGTTTTCTGCCGTTTTTATATGTTTTCGTCCCTTTTTTTACGTTTTCATCCGTTGTTATACGCTCTCGTCCGTTTTTATATGTTTCCATCCGTTCTTTTACGTTTTCGCACGTTTTTATCCATTGCCATACGTTTTTATACGCTTCCATCCGTTTTTATAAGATTTGTAAAATTAATTACTTTTGCATTTAATAGTTATACTCTTCATAGTTAGCTTCAGATGATTTTTTTAGGTTTTCTTTACATTTGTATGTACTTTTGCTTAACATGATGTTTGAGGTGTAGATTATTATACCTTATGTAATGAAATCAATGGCCAACTATTTTGACCTTATATCTGTATAACATGATGGACTACCGCGCCTATGATTGCCGCAACATACGTCGCACCAGCTCTTTGTATTGTTTATATGTGTTGGTTTGATCCTTAAATTTACGCGAGCCTAATATTCTTGCTATTTGTAAAGTTATTGTAACGAACAACATGAAATTGAAAAAAGTCCAAACCTAAAATATTTTTACAGTAATACCTTACTACATAAGAAGGTTGGTGCCAGAATACTATTTCATTTTATCATAATCAACCAATGGTTTTCTGATATCTACATGTTTGGTATCTTTATCCAATCACAATCATTTTGTGATAGGAGCACTATATAATTTGAGCATAACAAATGAAATACAGACATTTTATTATGGAAAACAATTACTTATTTGCTAAAGAACAAAGACACCAAGTCATTTACTAATGAGCTATATTTATAAAGTGAAAACAAAAATCCCCAAAGAGCAAAAGGAAATCAACTCAGTCAAAAAGCTCATACAAATAATAAAGCATCCATTATATTTTCAAATTCCTACTATTCAAGATCCCAAAGGCCAAAGGCCAAATATTATATTTTTACATTCATCCTAAACATAAATGAAACTTTTACAACACAATGAGCAGAATCTGTTTTCATCTTTTCAATTCTTCTACATATGGATTGTTCAAAAATCTTTGGTCCATAACCGCAACCACCAAAAAACGGAATCACATCTTATAAACACAGCAAGAATGATAAAGCCGCTTACTCATCCTCATCGTCACATAGCCTTTGCGAGTCTACTTCCAACTCCCATGGGGGAAGACATCCTTTGTAGAGTGAATGTCTACACAACGACGATATCGACACTTTTCTCAACTTATTATGAGATGAAAATGATGCAAAACAACTAAACGAGCTTCTTAAACTCTTCTTTTCGTAGTCTTGAGAGTTTGATTCGTTTCTAACAGCAGAACCCTTTATGGCAGTTGGGAGTATGCAACGACAACATGAACCTAAAATAACAAAAGTAAATAATGAGCTAGGTATGCCAACATAACCATGAAACCAAAAACAAAAGAAGGCAACGACTTTAAGTACCTATCCTGGCTAGACGGTTGACCCAATTGGGGATTTTGTTCCCGGTTAATTTGTAACACATATCTTCACAAAAATGATTGCAATTCTTCCTAAATAAGTGGTAAGTGTCACCATAATAGTTATCAGATTGCAGCTCAATGAATCTTTGAACTTGGTCCGGGGTTAAGTTTGTGGTACCCATTAAAATCGACTCCCTAAATTTGAACCCGGGGCATTTTTTAGGCTCAATCTGAAAGACCCCACTTTCTGATTCTTGGTGACATCCAAAACCATATTCCACACCATGAACTGTAATCAAATCCCAATAAACAATCAGTATATTTAAATAAAAATGTTAAAAAATCTATGCATTCGTTTTGAGATTGATCTGACCTTCTAGACCCGTGTGAAAGGCACCAATCCCTGTCCATGATATACAAGAGTTGATGGTAGATATATCGTACACATTAAGGTAAACAGGAGTACTGCCAGGAGGGTAAAAGCGTGAAGAATCATCTCGTGGCAGGATACAAAAAAGACTTGATGGATTCCCGTTCATATAGTATGGAACGATTTTTGTTTTCATGCCTTTAAACGGTGTGAAACTAAATAACATGGTTCAATGATTCACTTAGACCTGCAGGATCAAGTTATCATAAACATCAGACACTCAGAAACAATTTTTTTATGATCGCCACAAACAAGGACCTTGACAACTATCTTTTAACTTCAGGATTCAGAAACTTTAAGAACATGCAACTATATATATAAAAAAAATAGGAACCAGCTCATTAACATGCTTAGAGAGATCATTTTGAAGCAAGACACTATTAATTGTAATTGTAATATCTTTTGGATGCAACTTGACAATATGCTTTGAATGATAACAATATTTGAGCAACTTAACAGCCAAAAAAGAGAATATGCACACTAACATATATAGACAATTCAGTAACATGTAGAATCATGGACTTAAACAAATACTAAAAACAAAAGTCAAATTTGGTACTATAAAACAAGAAAATGGACAACCTTGAAATGAGATTCATACCAAATCTGGAAACTTATTTTAACTTTCCTGATCTAATTTTGTCTTTATATACTAAAAGGTTACTTGCATCAAAATTTCGAAATTCAACATTTTACCTTGGATATTACTTGTTTAAGACAAAGTTACATCTTCAAGCAATTATGTCATTTAGGCTAAATGACATAATGTAACAAAGTTTCACTACTTTTACCATTATGTTACTTAGAAAAGGTGAAGCAAGTCATTTACGGCGAAAGAAAGTGAACATTCATGACGTTTTGGTAAAATAAACCATCACATATCCGTCTCAAAATAATTGTCCACACATCACTCATTTTACCTACAGAATTTCAAATATCATCTGAAAATGATATAGTAGTAGTAGATTTAACTTACCAAAAGACACATCTACTTATGTCAAATTTAGATACTAAAAGCAACTGGTCACCTTAAAAGATATCCTATGAACTTGAACTATCTAATTCTAGTAACAATATCATAACAAATTTCAAAATCTAGAAAACATATAAAATACAAAATCCTACTTACACAATTTTGAAACCATCATGAAATCAAAAAACAAACTACAAAATCAAATTTACACAATACAATGATGATCAAATTGAGAATGATTCTAAAAACTAATACTAAAGTACCTTATAATATAAAGTCTCCAAAATGATGGCCTTCAAGTGAGGGAAAGAATGATGATTTGCTTATAATTTTCTTCTTGTATTATACTAACTTGGAACTTGAAATTATAATGTGCATAAAAAGACTGATATCAATGATGATATGATTTAGGGAATAAAGTGAAAGTGATTGGTCAGTGGATTTTCATTTCAAACTTTGAAAAATGAGTCAATGATCAAGGATTTGGTAATTTTACTTTACTACCTTCTTTTCTTTGTTATGTTACCTATAAAGAGTTTAACTTTTGTTTTCTGCTTTTTGGGTGTAACTTATGTTTGTGCTAAATCAAGTTTAACACCTATGTCATTTTATAATCATGTATGACTGTAAGAGTGTTAGACTGCCCGTAGTGTGGCAAGTTTTCTCGCGTAACACCATGACACAGTCCCAAAGTCGCCCAAAGGTGGGCGAAATAAAAATTAATTGGTTCAGTCACTGCAATGACCGGATCAAAGAGCTATTGAATGTGTGTGCGTTTGTGTGTGTGTTTGTTTATTTAATCACATATTGTACATAACTAAATATTGACCGAGAGTTAGGGGTGTAAAAGTGTAAATGATGAGTAAGTGAGAGGAAATGGTGACAATGTTACGCTAAAGTGATAAAAAAAATGTAAGAATTTTGATGAGTGATGACTACATATAGTCTAAAAGATGTTTATAGGAATAGGAAAACTAACTAGTTGTTATTTTTAACTATTATGAGAAGAGATCTAGTGGGAAGAAAAAATAAAGTTATGTCAAAAAAAAAAAAAAAAAAGCTTGACGCCGAATGTTCTTAAAACAAAATTTCTTGAGATAAAGTTGCAAATTAAGGGATAATATGTTAGCCGATAATATCACAATTGACTAAAACATGGGCGTGAATTAACACTAGCAATTTTCTTTTTTCTTTTTGGATCTACTTAATTGATACCATTTGTAAGTTGTAACATCCTAAGCTCGTAGTTGTAGGCTAGCTTAATAATGTTTGGATTAGCCTAAACTACATAAACCTTATTAATAAATCCGCAACTTAATTCTCACATAATAGTTTTAATACTATTACTTGTCAAATCTTTATTAATGTAAGACCAATTCCATATTTTATGTGAAGTAAATATGAGCAATGGTAGATCATAAAAAGTTTACAAAATTTAATTTACACAATGACTTGTCAACTAAATGTAAGAGGTAAGAAAGTTAAAACAAATATCATGATGCAATATGATTCTATACTGAGCATAAATAAATGTGGTAAAGATTGTTTAGGGAAAAAAAAAAAAAAAAAGGTTGTCCAAGTCCTTTTTTAGTAAATGAGGGATGGAGTAGACAATATATGTAAATATAAGACTCAATTGGAAAATTATAGTTCTCATCATAGTTATGCTTTATTTTAACCTTTATCATTTATTCAAATCTTATCCGACTATGTAAGTTTCTTTTCTAGGGCTGTTTGGTTGGTGGATATTCATGAAATTTGGAGGTATTTTTATTTAAAATGATACGAAATTACATGTTTAGTTGGATGTAGAAAAGTGAGACCATAAATTAAAATTTCACTAAGGAGGGACTTTAAAATTTTCGAATGGACGAGAGATTTTAATTTATGGTGGGGACATGAACTTTTATAGTTCGAATATACAAAAATGGCATTATTGTTTTCTAGTTCACGTAGAGACATAATGAACAAAGAAAATTATGTCATTATCATCATATGAATTTCAAAATTTTGATACTAAACAAGTAAAAAGATTATAATATACAAAATTTTAATTTCCCAAACATCTAAAATCATTAGAAATTTTAATTTGATAATTTTAAAAATCTTGAACCGAACACCCCCTTTAAAGCATTTTCAAACACAAAATATATACACTAAAATAGTGTAAAAAGATCTTTATGAGATATATTTGCATGAAATAAATGTTGCTCCAATGTGAAACACTAACTATTTGCACTGAATACTTTTGTTTAGTTCAAATTATATGTTAACACAATATATAGATAAATAGTTAAAATGATATATATCAGTATTAGGCTCATTGAAATCGTATTGACTTGAGACTTATAAAATTAGATTTTTTATACGATAGTTTTTATCTTTTTATTTAAATATCAAAAGTTTAACAAATATACTGAGATTTAAATGAAGCGAATAATATTAGTGATATAGTATCGCACTATATTTAGTGTTTTACTATTCACTGCAGTTCAACAATACTGCACTAATTTAGTGCTAAAGATAATGCTAAAATTGAAAAAACATTTTTGTACTTTTTGACATTAATTTAGTGAAAAAAACATATTTAGTAGTAACATTGGAGATGCTCTTAAGCCATCGCCAATCATGATATACAAACCACCAATTTCTCTCTATTTGAAGAATGGAGCATCAAAATTCATCTTCAATCATGCTTCAAATTAGAGAAAATTTAAAGCATTGCTCAAAATCCTCTATATTTGAAGAATTACTATTCATCTTCTAAGAATGTTATTACTACTTTTTTTTTTTAATATCTTGTGATTACTATTGGATCATTACTTGAAATTATTTAATTAATTCAATATAAATATGTTTGAATTTAAGGTTTGAAAGACATGGTTAAAGATGAACTTGTTTTGGAAGATGAATGTAACTAAAAGATGTTATTTCATCCTTCAAATTTTGATGAACTTGTTATGCAGTACATGGTCGTGGTTTACAAAAAGGATTATAAAAAATAAAGATTAAAAAACTTGAAAATGATAATAAGAAACCATTTCAAGCTGTATGTTATTAAGAGTAATAAATATGAACTTTTCTATAATTTAATATATTTAAATTATGTGATGCATTTATAAAGCTTTAAAAGATTGATAAAGTTTATAAATTAGTGTTACGACACAATCATAATGTTTACATAGTGGGTCTTATCTTCGAAAATTCCACTCGCAATTACATTTAATTAAATGAGTTGTCTAATAACGTGTTCTTTAGAGTACTTGTTTTTAATGCCCATTTAAAAACGTATTTATAAACACTAGAAGGGTACCCGCGCAATGCGGCGGCGGGTGCCCGGTGACCATTTTTATGGCGAACAAATATTTTTCATGTGACCTTTTAAGCACAACAAGGCGACCGACATTTTTTTTTCAACTTTTTTTTTCCAACCATTACATAATAATTCAAATACATTTAAGAACATTATAAATAAAACTTCAAATAAAATGACTAAACTACTAATCCATCAACACATTTACGGATTTATCATAACTTTTAGGGATAAAACTACAGGCCTATGTATATTTGGATAAGCCCATTAGTGGTACAGATTTTCGGATAGTCCAATTACTAATCCATCAAAACATTTTGTGCATGATGATGATGGATTAAATGGGCTGTTACAACTTACAACTTACATGTTAATGTGTTTTATGAATATTAAAGTTGTCACAATTAAAGACATTTAATTTACATTTGAATGTTGGGTTGTTAATTTCAATTTCTTATTAAAGAAATGTTTTTGGTCTAAAAATTTTTAAGACTTCTTTATTTAGAAAGTCTCAAACCCTTTATAAAGTAGTATAGATTAACTAAAGATTTAAATTACTTTAAGACAATGTGAAATTTCAATTTGATGAACACAAGCTTTCTATACTAGACGAATACCTGCACAAAGTGACGATGTAAGCTGCAAATAATTGTATTTACGAAATCGTGATTTTGGTTCGACCCTTAATGCAAAACGTGTGTTTTTTGAAATACAAATCGTGTGGTTTTTAAAACTAATATTTTTTTTTGAACAGAAGTTTTTAAAACTAATATAGTGTATGTTTTTTAAAAGTTTTATAGCTTAGAATTGATAAAAAAAGACATAATTTAAGTTGCTAAGTTTTTAAAAAGTTGTCATTTAAAAGGCAATTAGAGGTAATTTAGGCAATACATTAATTAAGTTTCAAGATTCAAGATTGAAGATTTAAAAAAAGACAACAATTCATTTTCATGATGGAAAACAAATAGCTAATAACTCAAATTTTGGCACGGGTGATGCATAGGTTTTGTCTACCGAGAGAAAACAAAACTTTTAGAGTAAATTACATCGTTCGTCCGTGTGTTTTGAGTCAAATCTCTATTCTCGTCTCCAATTTTTGTTTTTTAGTTAAAATGTTCATCAACTAAAAAGCAAATATAATATTGTGTTCATCAACTAAAAAGCAGATATTATACTATTATCGGGAGAAAACTCAATATATATATTCGACATTAAGGAATATAAACTTATGAACGAAAAAACACTTTAAAGTACGAATAATTGGGTTTATTTTGCTCTTTTTCAAGAAGGAAATATGCTAAACTAACTACTACAATGTATCACCCGCATATAACATATCCTTTCAAGTTTTCTCATTTGAGCATTAGTGGTTTTTTTTTTTTTTTTTTTTTTTTTTTTTTTTTTTTTGAAGTTGGAGCATAAAGTGGCATCATTTGAAAGTTTAAGGAATCATAAAAACTCGAGCGGGTATAATTGCCCTTGGTCAAGGGTATCCTTCGACACTTTGGTTATCGGGTTTCGGTTTATTCGGTTCGGTTAGTTGGGTTAAATTTTTTTTAGGTAATACCGAACCGAATAACAAAAAACCAAACCGAATAACCCGAATTACATAATTTTATTTATTTATTTATTTAATTATATAATTTTTTTGCAAAAATAAAAAAATAAAAATTTAAGCTAAAAAGTTTTATATTTACACTATGAAATATTTTTAATATTTTTTGTTGAATATAAATATATGAAAAATATATATATTTATATGAATTCGGTTTTAGGTTCGGTTCGATTTTATTTTACCAAAATCATAACCGAACTGAAAATCGAATATTTAATTCGGTTCAGTTATTTTTTGGTTCGGTTCGATTTTGGTGAAACCCGAATTCTGCACGCCTCTCGGTGAAACCTAAAGACCAGTAATAATAAAATTTGTGATGGCCTGATCTGTTGGGTAGAATTTGCTAACTGGGCTTTAGCCTTTGTTAGGCTTTTACTATCATTCTGTACATTAAACTATTTAAGTACTTCAGTTATTTACTTCACAGCTTCTTCACACTGCAAATTTTTTTCAACACTTGTTCAACTGATTATCAAATGTTAACACTACTAAAAAGCTGCAAAACCCTTAGAACACTCACACAGCTCCACACCCATCTCATCAAAACCGGGCTCGAAAACGACCCGTTTTTAACCGGAAACTTAATTCTCCACTGTTCCATCAACATTCCAAATGCAGCACCTTATGCACACTCCATACTGCACTATTTTCCAAACCCAACTGCATTTATGTACAACACCCTTATACGTGGATACACGAAGTCTGATCACCCGTGTAACGCGCTGAGCACGTTTAACGAAATGCGTAGAATGTTGTCCCACTTTGTGTACTTAGATAGTTTTACTTTTTCTTTTGTACTTAAAGCGGTTGCGAATATGAGAAGTTGGGACAGTGGGGTGCAGGTGCATTGCCTAGGGATAGTTTACGGGCTTGATATGCATATTTACGTTGGGACAACGCTTATTAGTATGTACGCTGAGTGCGGGCGGATTAAGGAGGCGAGAAAAGTGTTTGAGGAAATGTTGGCCCCGAATGTTGTGGCGTGGAATGCGATGATTACGGGGTGTATTAGGTGTTGTGATGTAGAGGGGGCGGAGATGCTGTATAGAAGGATGGATGTTAAGGATTTGGTGTCGAGTAATGTTATGTTGGATGGTTTTATGAAAAGTGGGGAGGTTGAGGTTGCGAAGAGGATGTTTTTTGAGGAGATGGATGTTAAGGATGATGTGTCGTGGAGTACGATGATTGTAGGGTTTTCTCATAACGGGTGTTTTGGTGAGGCGTTGGATTTGTTTGTGGAGTTGCATCGGGTTGGGTTGAGGCCTAATGAGGTGAGTTTGACGGGGGTTTTTTCTGTGTGCGCGCAAAGTGGGGCGTTTGAGTTTGGTAAAATTGTGCATTGTTATATTGAGAAATGTGGGTTTGTTTGGCTACGTTCAGTGAACAATGCGTTGTTGGATACGTATTCTAAGTGTGGGAACATTGATATGGCTCGTTTAGTTTTCGAAAGAATGCCTGGAATCAAGAGTATAGTTTCTTGGACAACCATGGTGGCGGGATTGGCAATGCAAGGGTATGGCGACGAGGCTCTAAAACTATTTCATCAGATGGAGGATTCGGGGATTAAACCTGATGGGGTTACATTCATTTCCATTCTTTACGCTTGTAGTCACGCGGGTTTGATTGAAGACGGATGTAGGTACTTTTCCATGATGAAAAATGACTATGGTATAGAGCCGACATATGAACACTACGGTTGTATGGTTGACTTATATGGTCGAGCTGGTGACCTTCAAAAGGCGTACAAATTCATCACTCAAATGCCAATAAAACCAAATGCTGTTATTTGGCGAACACTTTTAGGTGCTTGTAGCATTCATGGCAATGTCGAATTGGCTGAGGAAGTTCAGTTAAGACTCTCTGAACTCGACCCTAGTGATTCTGGTGACCATGTTTTGTTATCAAACATATATGCAGTTGCGGGTAAATGGAAGGATGTTGCGACTGTAAGAAAGTCAATGAATAGTCAAGGACTAACGAAAACCCCTGGTTGGAGTATGATTGAAGTTGATAAAATCATGTATAGTTTTGTTGCTGGTGAAAAGGATAACGAGGTCACAAAAGAGGCTTATACAAAGCTTAAAGAGATTACGTCGAGACTTAGAGTTGAAGGAGGGTATGCACCGGAGGTAATTGGCAGCGTTTTACATGATATTGAAGATGAAGAGAAAGAGGACTCGTTAGTTACGCATAGTGAGAAACTTGCTCTCGCATTTGGGATGTCAAGATTATGTGACGGAAGCGTGATAAGAATTGTCAAGAACTTGCGGGTGTGTAAAGACTGTCATACATTCATGAAACTTGTTTCTAATGTATTTCGAATAGAGATTGTGTTGAGAGATAGAAGCCGGTTTCATTCTTTTAGAGATGGTTCTTGTTCTTGTAAAGATTACTGGTAAAACAATACAGGAATGTAAACTATAACTCCATTAAGTAACTGAACGACACAAAATTTACAAACTTCAATTCATAAACTGATAAAATAGTTTTGAGTTTGACAATTTTTGTTGATATATCCTAGCGAAACAGTGAGTATGAGGCACATGTATTGTTACTGCGTGTTCTTTAAGTTGCAGGAACAGTTACAAAACCATCATCATCCTCTTCATCAGAGTTAATGCTCTCTGCTTGTTCATTTACGTCTGTGATTGCTCTTCCTTCTGGTGGTGGGACCGGTGGGATGGGTTGACTGCTATCGTTGACAAAATGTTTTGCTGCATCAAGGTAAGTAGACATATAGAGTTAACCATTATATGAATGTCTTACAAGCCGTATAAGTTGTAACATAAATTTACTTAATACCTGATATCAGAATCTTCATCACAATTGCCTTGATGAATAGAAATTCACTTTCGTGGGAGCTAACGAATTTACCCTGCATGTCCAGATATTCGTTAGATCATATGAGCATGTTCCAAGGTCAAAGCAATTGAAATGTATATTACCATGTTTACTTCCATTCTATGTTGGCATATACAAGTCATACACATATTTATATGTCAATATAAACAGGTCGGTTTGATGGATCCATTATTTTGAACAAACTATGTGATTATATCTAAAGGCAGATGAAATTAAACTACTCCGTATTTACACCAAACTACTCCGTATTCGCACTAGCACACATGCACTTGCCGGAGGTCTCGTTGGAAGCAGTCTCTCTACACACGGGTTTACCTTGGTGTAGGGGTAGGATCTGTCTACATTTTACCTCCCCCATACCCTGCCTAGGCGGGATTGGGTTTGTTGTTGTTGTTGTTGTTGTTCAAGTGACTCTGAGGGGGAAAAAGACTTTACCGTTTCGTTGTACAAAAACGCCACAATGTGATCGAGGTTGCCTTGATGCCTCAAAAGAAAAGGACGTATATGACTCATGTATATCAGTTTAGCACCCTGTTTAACAAGAAAAGACTTGAACATGATTAGTACACAAAAACTTCATTGCTGCTGGGCCCTCGTAGTTTACAAAGAAAAAAAACGCATACTTACATTAGTGGTGGGAAGCTGAAGCCAAACAAGAAACGCAAACTTCATATGATGGTAAAGTGGAACCCTGAGAAACCAACAATTTAAATGTATGCTAACTCAAGAAATCAAACAGTTAAGGTATAAACCGAATGGGGTTTAAAGATGATACCATGATATAACTTTGTCTGCAAACGTTTCTGCAATGCTAAAAGTCCCATATGCTGCAAGCAACAATTTCAGTTTGAGAACGAAAGAATAGGCAAAATAAACAATATATCCGATGCTATAGGTCATAGCATCACTAACCTGCCCAGTATAAAAGCATCTTTTGCTGATCAGATCTGTTATTCGTCTCAATCGCCTTAAAAGTGGAGTAAACAGGTAATATAACTCCCACAGAACAGCTGCAAACAAAGACACTGTATGTCACAGTATGAAAAAAATGGTAGCTAATATAACTTCTTTCACGTCAAATATGGTCATTCGACTCCATTTAAACGTTACCATGCTGTTTTTAGGATAATGTTGGAACCAAGTGGGCAAAGAAGCAACTTCAAGCCAACCTGCATTAAAAATTCATAGCATGAGTACTGAATCATCCCCGTTATAACAATTTAATCTCCATTTTCCGAAAAGGCAAGAAATTTCGTTTCTAAAAGTCCTTAGATATTTAAATGCATTCATCCCTTTCAACCAAATAGATACTTGGATAATATAAGGCTGTGTTTGGTATTTCTTATTAAAACTGCTTATGCAGTTTGAAATAAGCAACTTCCAAGCTGATTATTCACGGGGTGCTTGGGATTATTTATTTCAACGACTTATGCTTATAAGTAAAAGCAGATAATCAGCATAGTGATATTAGTTTTTTCACCCTAAGGGTGAACTTGTAATTTTTTTGTCATTTTACCATGGTTTTTGACTTTTGGCCGAGACTAATCCACGGCCCACGGGGCATGAACCCACCGCCACGCAAACTCAAACCGGGTAATGCCCTTCCCTTTTGGGGACGATGGCGCGGCCACTTTAGAGTTCTTTGCACCAAACAAGAATTTAACCATTTTGGCCACCATAATTGGTTTACAAATTTGTAACTCAGATTGAAATAAGCAATCTCAAACTGCTTATTGAAAACAAATTATATTACCCTAAATTATACAGATAAGCATAACCAGTAAAGTGTTTATCTACAGCATTTTACAGCCAAAAGTCATAATGTTGCAAGCGTGTTTGTTTAAGCTTATTTTTGGGCTTATGAGCTCATTTGGTTTCGTCTTATGTATCATAAGCCTAGTTTTTCCGGTTCTTATGAAACTCATGGGCTTACATAAGCTTATAACCAGTGAGTTAAAATTAAATCAGAAAAAATTGACTTATGAAACGTAAGCCGAAAACAAATAAGCTCAAAACCTTTAAGGATTACTACGACCCAACTTCTAACCAAGTACAATATATAAGTGCCCAACCAGTTTCATTCTAAACCAATTTGTAACAAAAAAGAGTAAGGTGTTGTTTCTTTCATTAAGATATTTTGAGTCTTAATCTGACTACCACATCTTACTATTAATAAGTGGCTAGAAAGTCTCAATGTAAACGAAATAATGTTGTTTGTTTTTGTATAATTGTCTATAAATGATTTTAAGTGTTCGTTTCAGCAATTTAATTATTAAACCAATGTAATGCGACTATAACTTATGTAAATATGAAACAAAATTCTTTTATCATAAATTTAACATAGTTAATAAACCATCAAATATATTACTATATTAATACAAGTCTTCAACCTAAGAGCCAACAAGACATATGCGTGACCGGGTCTGACTGAGAAGAGAAAAACAAACAATAGAATGTGTGACCGCCTCTCAATTGGTAAGACGTAAGAGGCTAGTAAGACATTTTTAAAAAAACACACCCCAACCCACCAAGCTTATAAGATCAAACAAACACCCCCTAGCCTAATATACACACATTGATGGAGATGATCAATATAGGGGGTGTTTGTTTCAGCTTATATAGCCAGCTTATAGCTTATTTGATTTTGGGCTTATGTTTCATAAGCTCATTTTTTGTGGCTTATTTTGAAAATTTTCGGCTTATATAAGTTTAGGGAGGTGATACTCGCACCATATTTTTTGATTAATGCATCACAAATTGTGCATTACAGTATTGTACGGTACAAACTGTAATGCACAGATTGTGGTGCATTCATTAAAAAATGTGGTGTGAGTATCAATTCCCATTTATTCTTATGTCATTTAAAGTTTATATAAGGCGAAAAGTTTCAAAAGAAGCCGCAAAAAGTAAGGTTATGAAACATAAGCCCAAAACCAAATAAGCCATAAGCCGAAACAAAAACCACCCCCATAAGCTAATGAATATACATATCAAATAATCATATATAAGGTGATAATAATAATAATATGGATAGGAGATTGAGATGGATAACCTCGCTAGGGATATTAGAACCTAGGATCGACATCGTACGGAATTTAGATAGATTGTGTTTGACAATGAATATGTAATAGATTTGATTTTTTAAGGTCAAAGACCTTTGTTTTCGGTTTCTTTTGATTTATATGTTGTGGGCGGATTGTCTGTTTGCATCTATCTATTTATGTTCGAGTCCGTTAAATTTATCATGTTTACTTTAAGGTCCCCATTCTTTGAAGATTTGAGCCCATGGTTACCTCTTCACCGCACGTGATCACCATTACATGCCTTCATGAGTCACGCGTGATTGCAATAACAATGCAACCGGTGGTGCACATTACTGATTATATTAAGAAGGTGTGTTTAAGGTATTTAACTATTTATGTGTTTAATTGTGGCATGTGTGTATTTAAGTGTAATATAAGTAAATGGTAAGAAAAGTGGTCGGAATGGTTGAATGATGTGACATTTAGGCTGTGTACAATAGGCGGTAAAAAACCGGTCGAAGGTATAGAGCGACTAATATTGAAATCGGTCATAGTGATTATGGCATTTGGGTCACCATCGGTTGAAGGTCGAGAAAATTGCACAATCGGTTGAAATTTCAACCGATAGTAAACACACACAAAACACCCTTTTCTCACTATTCTCTCTTTTTATTTTATTTATTTTTATTTTTTTAATTCGATTTTTTTTAAAAAAAGAAAAAGAAAAAAGTATGTGTGATTTGTGAACTGTGGAGTCTGAGATGAGTCTGAGATCGAGAGGTAGAAGAAGAGGGTAGTCAAATTTTTGTATTTTAATTTTATAAATAATTAATTTACAGTTTAAACTCTTAAAGTTTTATTTTATTGTCATTTTTATCTTATAGTTTTAACTTTCTTACATTTTAGCATAGAGAATGTATAAAAATTAATTTATATGTAATAATTTGTTTTATTAAAAAAAAAAAAAAAAAAAAAAAAAAAAAATGATTGGTCATTGACTGTGACGACTTGGTCGTGTCTAGTTATCGGAGAGAGAAAACTGATGTGGCAGGGGATGACCCGGGTCACGACTGTGTATAGCCTTACGTAAATGTGGTGGTGACTACCATGATTACAGAACTTTCATGAGTTTATAACAATGCCACATTATAAGTTTATAAATTTCAACATTCATAAGCTAATCCAGTTACTTTCATAAACTTCTAAAAGCCAATAAATGGACCTCACTTGTCTTCAAGTAAAATTCTGCAGCTTTATTTTTTGTATATTGTACCTCTAATTCTCTAAACAAATAGATTATCAGCCAATTTGGCGATAGCAGGATACCTTTACACGCCAATGAATGCCAGATTTCATGTTCAAACTTGCTGGAGTTGCCATTCATGTGTACAAGATTTAAAGTTACGGCCTATATGTTGTTTCGTACCAAACCAGTTCAAATTTTCATCACAGCCAATGGCGGACCTTTATGAGGGCAGGGGAGGGTCCCGGCCCTCCCAAAATTTATGACACCTAGTGTAAATGTTATAGGTTTTAGGGGTAATTTAGTTGAGGTTACAAACAAATCTCTGATTCGGCCCCCAAAAAATAATTTCGGCCCCTCCAAAATAAATGGTCAAGTTCCGCCACTGATCACAGCTACAATTAAAACTATGAATCAGTACTTTAAAGTTCAGTAACATTAGAAACAGAGCTGAAACTCTTCATTTTCATTCATTTCCTTGACCAAGAAATCCAAAATACCATACACAACTTCAGCTTCCGAATGGTGTCTATCACCGGATATAAAACTATGAACTTTGCTCCCAATATGCACCCAACTACAACCCGCAGTCTTACTAACATCATTCCCTCTCATCTTCTTTCTTATCCTTCCCATCTCGTCCCATTTCCCCTCAGATGCATAAATATTAGCCAACTGCACATACCGAGTCCCACTGTTCTCACCAATCCTTAACAGCATTTCTTCCGCTTCACGTGCTAAGTCAAGGTTTCGGTGCATCCTGCAAGCACTCACAAAAGTACCCAATACAACTGCATCTAGTTCTATTGGTATCTTTCTCATAAACTCCATTGCTTTATCAAGTTCATTAGCTCGCCCATAAAGATCTATCATACATGCATAGTGATCGAGTTCAGGTGTTATGTTATACTCTTCTGTCATTAACTTGAAATAAGTTTCACCCTTTTTGACTATGCCACAGTGACGACAAGCTGATAAGATTGCAATGAAGGTTACATTATCTGGGATAAAACCACTTTTGACCATCTTATCAAAAAGTTCGAACGCTTCATTTTCATGACCATGGTGAGCAAAACCAGCTATCATAATATTGTATATGACTACATCCCTAATCTTACTTCTTTCAAATATTCTATGTGCATAACTTATGTTTCCACATTTTGAGTACATGTCAATTAACGCACTAATAATTTTCCCATCACTGTTAACCTTCATTCGTAACAGATAACCATGAACCTGTTTTCCAATTTCCACAGTAGCTTGTATTGCACAAGCATTAAGTAAGCTAGCAAGAACCGACCCGTCACGAACCGTTGTTTCTTGGTCTTTAAACAAATGAAATAATTCAAAAACGTCTTCACAACAATGACTGTTCAAATAACCGGTAAACATAGCCGACCATACTACAGAATTCTTTTCTCTCAAAGAATCAAAAATCCTTCGGGCTTTTACCATATTTTGTTGCGAAGAGTATCCCACAATCATTGAAGTGGTGGAAAATTGATTCTCAATACCAATCGTCGAATGGACTAATTCAGCATACTTCATGTTACCACATTTACAGTAAACATCAACAATCCCACTACTAATGAAAGGGTTTACACTCGTTATCTCCTTCATGATTTTACAGTGAATCTCTTTCCCTAACTTTAAATTCTTCAACGACGAACAAGAACTTAACACACTAGCGAAAGTATGCTCATTGAACTTAAGTCCATTTTTTATCATACGAAAAGCTAACTCAATGCAATCTTTATGACGCCCATTTTGTGCATACCCCGTGATCATTGTATTCCATGAGACCACATCATTTAACTCCGGATGACTCAAGAACAGCTCCATCGCCGTATCTAACCTCCCTTCCCTACAACACGCAGCAACAACAGCGTTCTTAGAAACAACATCCACCGACCCACAACCACACTCATTAAAAACGCCACATGCCTCTTCAAAACACCCACTTTTCGAATACATATCAACCAAAGCACTCACCGCAAACCCACTCACATCATTCCCCGTCCTCACCATAACCGAATGCAGCTGTTTCGCAAGCCACGAATCCCTTAACTTGGCAGTCAAGTTACACATTCTCGTTAAACTAAACTCATCAACTTGCCACATCTCCATAAAAAACTCGACCGCCTTCGTTTCATACCCTTCGTTATTAGCATAACCCGACAACATCGAGTTATAAGTCACTAAGTCCTTATACGGTGCAGCATTGAACAAAACTTGCGCCTGGGCTAAGTTACGGGACTTGATATACGTCGAAATGATGGCGTTCCACGTGAATACGTTTCGTTGAGGCATTTCGTCGAACAGTTTACGTGCTTCTTGTGTGAGGCCATGGTTGGAGTATAAGTGTATGAGATTGTTGCATGCATGTATAGTATGGGTTTGACCAGATTTAATGATGTAAGTGTGAGTGATGAGAGTGTTGATTAGTGATTTCATTGGTGGACAAGGTTTGACCCGACCCGGTTTGGTTGTACCATGAGTGTGTTTAACAGAATTAGGGTGTGTTTGGTAGAGAGAAATGAAGGGAGAGAAATAGAAATGAGCTCAATTCTCATGTTTGGTAGAGAGAAATGAAAGGAGAGAAATGGAAATGAGATTTTGGTGGGGAAATGGAGAGAGTTGAGTAGTGTAATTTAAGTAGCTCCATTTCTCTTAATTTTGTGGAGAAATTGGAGAAATTGATTAATTTTTTTGAAATTTTTTATTTATTTTTTTTTTTATTTTTATTTTTATTTTTTTTTACATTTAAAAAAATTAAAAAAATATATTTAAAAAATATATATATTTTTTAAAAAAATTATTATTTTTTTTAAAATAAGTTTTTTTAAAAATAAATACATTTTTTTTTAAATTATTTTTAAAAAATTATTTTTTTTAAATAAATACATACATTTTTTTAAATAAATAAGTTTTTTTTTTTAAATAAATACATTTTTTTTCAAAATTATTTTTAAAAAATTATTTTTTTTAAAATTTATTTTTTTAAAAAAATATTTTTTTTAAAATATTTTTTTTTTTAATTATTTTTTTAAAAAAAATAAGTTTTTTTTTTTTTAAAAATAAGTTTTTTTTTAAAAAAAATTATTTTTGAAAATTATTTTTTTTTTTAAATAATTTTTTTATTTATTTCTCGGGTCAAGTCTCTGTTGTTACCAAACATTAGAATTGAACAAAATTCTCTACTGATTTCTATTCTCTGAGATTTAATTCTCTACTTCATTTCTTTTCTCTGAATTTCTCTCTACCAAACGCACCCTAAGAGGTTTAGCTGATAATAGGAGGAAATGGAAATTAATTAATGATTTTATATTTTAGATCTGTTTTACTAGTTTTTGCTTGGGGTTATATATCAGATAGGTTACCCAACTTTCCAACTTTGTTCGCCTAAGTTACCCAACTATTTTTTTGTTCAAACGGGGTATTGGACTACACGGGGTAGACATTCAGGTCACTGAACTTCAAAAGTGTGTTCAATCAGGTTACTATTGACGAAAATACCCTTCTTTTCATTTTTGTTAAGTACATAAATGGTCCCTCTGGTTTGCCCGGTGTTACGGATTCAGTCCATTTTTCATTTTTGTTACGTTTTCGTAAGTTTTCATAAGTTTTCGTCTGTGTTTATACGTTTTTGTCCGTTTTATGTGTTTTTGTCCGTTTTTATACGTTTTCGGCCGTTTTCTTCCATTCTATACATTTTCTTACATTTTTATCCGTTTTCATCCGTTTTTCCTCGTCTCGATCCATTTTTATACGTTTTGTGTGTGTTTGTTAAGTTAGTATAAATTACAAAGCACCATTTTCTTAAGTTAGTATCACGCCAGCATAAAGGTGTCGAGTGTGTTTGTTTTGTGTGTGAAATCTGTCCGTGAGAAACACCAATAGGGTTGTTTGGCTAACGAGACACACACGAGGGTGTGAGTGCTGTTGTGTTGCTCTCGGTTAAACAATCAATCCACATAGGGTGTTTATACTTATTTCTTAGCTTATTTTTTGCTTATTTGATAAGTGTATAAAGGGGGTGTTTGTGGATTTCCACTTATCAGGGTGCGTTTTGTTAGCAGTTAGGGTACGTTTGGTCATATAATAGGTCGAAACACATAACAGTTTAAAAGAGAGTGTGTCGCTTTCTTTTATAAATGATTTTACATAACAGTTTCGGGCATTACTTGGGATTTTGTAATTGAAAACGTATAAAAACGGATAAAAACGTAAGAAAACGGATAAAAACGTAAGAAAATGTATAAAAACGGAAGAAAACGGGCGAAAACGTATAACCACGGACGAAAACTTATGAAAACGTAACAAAAGTGAAAATTGGACTGAATTCGTAACACCAGGCGAACCAGAGGGACCATTTATGTACTTAACTAAAATGAAAAGAAGGGTATTTTCGTCAATTTAATCATTCAGTAACCCGAATGAACTTATTTTGAAGTTCAGTAACCTGAATGTCAATCCCGTGTAGTTCAATACCCCGATTGAACAAAAAAATAGTTAGGTAACTTAGGCGAACAAAGTTGGAAAGTTGGGTAACCTATCTGATATATAACCCTTTTTGCTTGTAAGTTTTTGTTTGACTACTTGTTTTGGGGTTATTTTTTACTATCATGGTACTTGCGCAATTTTGCGATGACGTCAGAAAAAATATATAAAAAGAATAATTGACGCTGATATATGCTAATAGTAAAGAAAATAAAGTATGTGTCGATTGCAGCTATAATAGGGAGATTCATGTGTTGTTTATTTATGACGTAAAAATAAATGAATATACTTGATTATATTATGCAACTCGTCATGAAGATAAATTTATGCAATTCTTTAATAAAAATATTTGAGATGTAACTCGATACGAAATATATATTAAAGAGTAAACTACACCATTCGTCCTTGTGGTATACGTTGACCATCAAGTTTCATCCTTTGACCAAAAAAATGTCACCGTTGGTCCTTAACTGCGAAACGTTAGTCATCGTTGGTCCCTCACCCTAACTGGTTGGACTAACGGGCGTTAAACCTTGTTAAGTGGAGGGTATATTTGTCTTTTCCCACTTCTCTTTTGTTTTCTTTGTCTCGTTCCTTCCCCAAAACACCTATTTCAGTCTTTTTCTTCTTCTCTCATAACCCTAGAGAAACCTACACCTCCCTCTTTTGATGAAACGCCACCCTACATCTCCATATAAAAATGTTCATCACTCCCTTTTTGTGATAATAAACCTACGGGTCAAACAAAGAAAGAAAAAGATGAAATAGACCCACCTTTTCTTCCTGCCATCTCACTTTCTCACTCTGATAAGTATGAGGATGGGCTATCAATGAAGAACTACACCTGTCATAACCCTATGAGCGGTCACATCACCTTTATCGCCTACCAAGAGAAGCCATAGCCCTCATTCTCAGGGTCAACGCCACCTAAAGTAAAGATGGATGGGAAAGAAGCTGTTTATGGGTTGTCCTCAGTCCCCATGACCAAAAGAGGGTCGACGACCTACCTTACTTCCTCCCTTTTTGTACCAATCGATATCCAACTTGATCCACACCATCACATCTCGCAATAATAGTGCTCACAATAATCGGAGAACAGAAGGAATGATCGGTGGTGTGTGTGGGCTTGCTTGGAGATCGGATTCGGGTCACGTTGTTAATCCTTGTCAAATCTCGTGTAGTAAGAATCTCAGAAATCCTTGTTTTAGTATTCTCATACATATATGTATATGATTCTGTAAATCATCCATATGATTTCTTTTGTTATATAAGATACTTGTTAAAAATTGTTTTTCTCCTGCTTTTGGAAACCAATGGAACAAATAGAGTACTGAATTAAATTGGTTGTAATATTGAGAAATTGTTGTTGTTGTTGCGGATCAGTGGTAAAAGAAATAGGAAAGAAACTTAAAAACTTTGTGTTGGCTAGTTGGTATCCTCGGCTTCAGTTTTCCATCTCACTCGAGTCATTATGCTTTCGGTTTATTTTTAGAGGCGGTGGCAGAAGTTTATCAAGAGAGAAGAAGGAGGAGGGAGGAGGAAGAAGGAGGAGGGAGGAGGTGAATGGAGAGGAGATGGTGGGTTTTGGTTGTGGCAGAAGTTTATCAAGAGAAAGAAGATGAAGTGTGAAAAGACAAATATACCCTCCACTTAACAAGGCTTAACGCCCGTTAGTCCAACCAGTTAGGGTGAGGGACCAACGATGACTAACGTTTCGCAGTTAAGGACCAACGGTGACGTTTTTTTGGTCAAAGGACGAAACTTGATGGTCAACGTATACCACAAGGACGAATGGTGTAGTTTACTCTATATTAAAATTACCAACTATAGTAATTGTGTCTCATAAACTACCTGAAACTTATTAAACACCATGTTTAATGTTTATGCTATAGACATGGCTACGTAAGATCATATGTAAAACCGTCCATGAGATAATAAGTTGCAATTTTTTTAATCCTTTTGGTTTTAAGATTATTGTACTGTTAATTATATAAATATTTAGTTACAAAACTGAATTTTAAAGATTGAATAATCATTATACATGTATAGTTACGAACTCAATGACCGTTATTATAGACTTGTGTAGTTACAAATTTGCGATTATATTATTTTGACTTAAGTTTGGATGTTCGAATTAATGTGTACAATTACAAATAATTGATAGTTATAATGAATCATTTCTACTTGTATTAAATTGAATTTATTTAAAAATAATAATAATAACAAATGTGTAACCTTAAAAAAATTTAAAACTTTTAAAATTAAATTCTTAATATTTATATATATAGCATAGGTATGACCTAAAGAAACTACTCTTCATGTACATTAATTTTAAAGAGTAATGATAAAAAAGAAATAAAAGTAAAATGAGAATAATGAAAAATAACCACAGTCGTACATTTAAGATGCACCTACAAAAAGAGATGCATCTCTTATGAAATTCTCATTCTTCATTTGAAATGTGTGACAGAAAATATTTCTCATTTTTCTTCTTAGTGGACTCATTCTCTAATTTTAAAAGCAATTACCAAAACCCCCTTTATAGGGTATCGCATATGTATGGTCATCTTTATTCGCTCTTAAACTACCTATAATGGTTACACCCCTCACCTTTCACTTTAGGACATCTCAACGCCACCTCACCATTCACATTCTCTCACTCACTCTCACCCTTCACCCATAATAGTGATCACTCCTCTTACCTTTCATTAAAGGGAAAATGATTAAAAAAAATATTATACTTGCCACCATTTGCTTTTGTGGGTAGCTGTAGGATCATGAATATTATGTTGTTTGATGATTCGGGTGGTCTAGGATGATGATAATATATAAATGCCATGTTTAGAGAGATGAAGAGAGTAGAGAGGGAATTCTAGAGAGATAAACAAAAGTGTAGAATATTAGATTAGAACTTCCAACCCTCTACCTTGGAAGGTAGAGGGTATTTATAGGTTACAAACTAAACGACCTCCTGACGGCCTGTGGATCAGGTATACAGTGGGTAAAGACCCGTCCTTCCTCCACGGTGTTACACTAGACTAAGCTACGCTACAAATTAACTAACTAGCTACTAAATAACGTAAATAACGACACGTCTACGAGCTAACATATGCTAGACTATAATTGGGGTGACCGACACTTTAACATGGAATTTTCTAATTCCTAACAATCTCCCCCTAAGGGAGGTCACCCCATGAAATACATTTTGCATCCTAGCATTCTTTCTTTGACATTGTTCTTGAGCTTGTAGACTTGAATTCTTCACTTTCGCAATCTTTGTGCTTTAGTAGCGATTCTTCAAAGTCCGTATTGATTTGTACTTTCAGTAGAGGCCTTTGAAATGATCCACATCTTGATGATCTTTGAGCTTTCTTTGAGATCATCAGCCACATCAAATCTTTCTGGATCATCCATTGTTGTGTTGCCTTCATGTGATGTTGTGACCTTTGGACCGACATGCTCACACTTTTGGATCATGACATCTTTCATCAGAGTAGCGGAAGCTTTTATTGGTTCAAGATATTTGCAGCAGCGTAGCAGAAGCATAGTATAAAAATATCTGAGCCAGGTTCTGTAGATATGCACCAGTCATGATTTCTTCAATTTAGTGTGGATGCTGTGAGCATGCGGGTTTGGATTGACTTCTCAATTCTGATCAACTACAACCGTCCAAATGTACCTGCAAACAACAGTTAGCAATAAAACACACGAAAGTGTCTTTGATCACTTTCGTCGAATTGAGGTACACGGCCCACGGTTCCCCGTTGATCAGTACAAGTACTGCCTGTGATCAGGTAGGATTCCTAAGAATCTCCTTGACAGGGTTTCGCAGCTGTTCTAGCTGTTCTCAAACCGGAACGTCTCAAAGAAGACAACACGGAGTGAGTGAACCAGCGAATTGAGATTCACTGATTGATAGAAAATGATTTGAAAACAATCGCGTATTGCTTGAAGAAAGAGTTTTGCAATACGACGAAGGTTTTATGATAAAGATCAATTTTCAATCAAAATACTTTTTGTATTTGAAAAGAGTACACATTCGACGTGCTAGCGAAAAGAAGATTCGCACATCGAACGGTTTTTCCAAAAGTATTTTTTCAATCAGAGATACTTTTTGTGTTTGAAAACATAAGTACACATTCGACGTGCTAGAGAAAAGAAGGTTTGCACATCGAATGGTTTTTCCAAAAGTATTCGTCAATTCATTTCCTGGACCAAGGTTGATTCAAGAATGAATCACCCCATCGTTTCTATCCAGTTGTCACAAGCTTGATCTTTAGAAAAGATCTCACATGCCACCTACCAAGAGCTTGTTTGATGTTGGCTCTAGAAGGCTTTCCATCTTCATTGTGAATATGTTTGCATATCACTCAGATGTTCTGGCAATACCACAAGGATAATGCGTAGGACTCTCAATATATACTTACTTTCCACATTGTGTGAAACAGCAAGTCTTCATTAATATAGTGTCCTAATGAGATATTGTGGATGATCTCTTGGCTCTAGACTCAATTGTGCACATATGGTTCCTATGCCGGAGACTAGGGAGAGGGTCTCCTTCTTCAATATCAACAATCTCTAAGAGAAAGTCGATAGATTATGTCGGTTCCCCGTGAGAATGAAACAAGTCCTTTTAAGAGGAACTTGAGTAGCTTGGGAAGTTGTAGTGCAGTGCGTCACTGGGTCCATGACGTCTTGTCTTCAATACCAGTGTTACCTTAGGAAACACCAGTAGCATATGTATTGATCCCGGTTTCTGCCCTAAGGTTGAATTATTGGAGGGCTATTTCTTTTCACCCTTTTCTCATTTCATTTCTTTTTCATTCTTCAACCCCTTCAGTGCTTACCAAGACTTCATAACTAGCACCTTGTTGGGTTTATTCCAGTACTAGCTCAGTCTCAGTCCGCACTCTTCCCATATTCTCATTTTTATCCTTTTTTCAACATACCTAAGGACTCTACACTATCTAGTGGATTGTCCCTGGGTAGATCCCTCCGGTTCTGGCGGATCGTGGGAACTAATACCTAACCTCACCATCCTTATAACTCCATGCATAAAGTAAAATGGTCGGTCTTTTGGTACAGTTCATTCTTCCTTGAAACCAATTGAAAAATCATTTGGAAAAACAATCAAGGTACTTGTGATACGAGATCAAAGCATTTTGTACCTTAATAGTTTTGATCATTTAGAAAACCTCTCCCTCAACATGTGCGTATGATTTAGAAATTGTTTAGCACAAGGAGGCAAGAGGACTTTGAAATATTTTCTTTGATCACAATTTTCATACGAAAAAGCCATTTGATTTTCATGGTAAAATTCTCCCCCTCAATATGTGCATAGGATTTTTGAAATCATTTTTATCACATAGAGACAAGAGTTAATTTGAAGCACATCCACAATCACAAAATCCATTAAGAAAACTTCAATCAAGGTACTTTATAAATAACTTTAAAAAACTTTTGTACCCCGATAGTTATGCTCTCCCTCAATATGTGCTTCAAGATTCGAAAGCGTTTAGCACATATGAGAGAGCAGCCTGCACAATTGAATCAAAACGATCATCATATATCAAGTTTCATTATTAAATCACAAATTCTCCCCCGATCAAAAATATCAAACCCTTTGAGATTTTGGATCCCAAGTGATTTAATTAGGTTTAGAAAACATGGGAGAAAATGTGGCCTTGTTTAAATACTCATCTGGTTTTTGGATAAATCCTCCTCCTCAACATGTGCATCGTGTATTTGAAATCGTTTGGCACATGGAGGCAGGAGTGCCTTTTAAGGACTAAAAACCAATTCCATTAAAACAGATTTGAGATTTAAATTACGATCTCTCCCCCGATCAAAGATTACAAATCATTTGAGGTTTGTGATCCCAAAAGATTTAAATAATTTAGAAAATTTTAGGGAAAGACGTGGCAAGATTCAATTTTCAAAGATGACAGATAAGGACCATTTTAAGACACTAAAGATTGTTAGTGTCAGGTATGATAGTTTTTTAAGAGATCTTTTAAGTAAAACAAAACAATTTCACAATCAAACAAGAACAGAAAAAAATTCATTTTGACAGATCTTTGAGTTTTAAAGAAAACCATACCATGACATAACATTAAATCTTTAGATCACCACATTTTAGTGTACAAACGGACTCTTTTGAAGATATATTGTTTGAAAATACTTTAAATTAAATCACTCTCCCCCTCAATCGATGACCAAAGTCAATAATTGAGTGACTTAAGTTTTGATAAAATGAAGTCCAATGATTTTCAAAATTTAGTCCAATATATTTTCAAAACAATGTTTTTCATTTTTAAAAACAATTTAATCAAATTTATTCAAAATTGTTTAAAAATTGTGTCCTGCACAAAGATACGTTAGGTGGTTGAGAATCTTCTATTGTTGTTACTGTAGGGTTTGAAAGAAAAACCGTCTGCTGATGCAGTGAGACTTCTTCTTACGTTGCATTTTGAATGCCAACTGAGGTCAAATTAAGCTCTGTTTCTTCAATCACTTAGAAGAAAACCATCTGCCGAAGCAGTGAGACCTCTTTCGTTGCATTTATGCCAACTCTACATAGAAGTCCAATTAAGCTCCGTTTCTTCATTTGTCAACCCAAGATATCGTTACCCTTTCCTTGCGGCATCCAATCATGTTCATTTGTGGGATCCGGATCGGGAACATTCTTATATACCAATATACCTGCATATGTTAGTGAAAACACATACAAATATATGGTGGTCGACATCACCCATAACAGCAATCGACTAATTAAAGTCAATTCAACATATCAATCAGATCATTTAAATGTATGGGAAAAATGTGTTCATCAAACTCTAATCATCTAATCCTAGCAATCATATCCTAGGCGCCTAGTCCTTCAACATAGGTTAACATCATTTTTAATTAAGCATATTAGGATAATTAAGAAAGCTCGTTAGAAGATATAGATTTGAAAACATTCTTCCCCTCAACCAATAACTCATTTTATAAAAGATTTTAAAAGTGCTGAAGTCATTGCTTGAGTTTCCAAAATTTATAAAAACTCTGAATCTGATTGTTTTTAAGCAACTCATTTTCCACCATTTTGAAAACACCAAATATTTTTCTGAAGAATTTTAGACGGAAAAACATTTATGTAGGAACAGCAGTCCTTTGACATACTTTCCTCATTTTGTTTTTAGGATAAGTGCACGATATTTTTGAAAATTTGTTTAGCGCAACACTTTCCTTTCTTTAAAAGAGCGGGTTGCTATCAGAAATAATAGCAAGCCATTTTTTGAGACATGTTTTGAAAAGAATATTTACACCTCCTGTTCGAACTTCATCTATGGTCCCGTGCCATTATTGAATGACATTTCTAAGACCGTAGATGTTATCGATACTAGAAGACATGTCATGAGAAAACATATTTTTGGTATTTTTGAAATTTTCTGATTTTTATGGGTTTTTGTTTATTTTATATTTTTCTATTTTGTTTTTGTTGGTTTTATATTTTTGTATTTTGTTTTTGATAAATATTTACAAGGATAGAGTAGATGATATAATTTAAAAAGATGATGATACGAGTACCGAGATAAGGATATCGAACAGCACGTCGTAGAAGATAGAATTCGTCATCTCTTAAACTTCCACCACCAAAGCTTCCAAGGCTCTTGCATTGAAGAAAGAAATTGAACCATCTGAAAGTGAGACTTTGGCAGCTTCCCCCCAAACCGAAAATCCTTATGTAGAGCAGATTCAAAGCTCTCTTACAAGCTTCTCTTAGCCAGGTGCACAAGGAAGCACACCATTATCATAAATCCCGCTGCTCCATTTAAGAATGATGATCGAGGATCTCCATTCGGGGTTATATCATCAAGAAGAACAACAACGTATCATCCCACACATAAAATAATCTTCTCAAATTTCTTTTCTACTGACGTCTGAAGCAATCCAATCCAAAAAGGTGTCAAGAGAACAATTCCCCCAAGTAGTTGAATTGATGCAGTCAGTTTCTTTGTATAATGCTCAAGAACTCTCCCGAACACACATCATGAGGGGAATGAAAACACCTTCCCATGTTCACATTTTTCTTCCCGGATGATCGTGTATGAAGCTCAAGAACCCGAAGTACACCAATACCCAAGAGCTCTCCCGAATACACATCATGAGAGGAATGAAAACACCTCCCCATGTTCACATTTTTCTTCCCTGATGATCGTGTATGAAGCTCAAGTATCCGAAGTATACCAATACCCAAGGAAGGAATAACTGATAACATTGAAGAAGCAGGCCAAGTCACTGATTATCTCTGCGGATGACAGTCTCTGCGGATGTCAACTCCGGAATAAGTGATTATATATCTGAATCACTGATTAAGCCCTCAAGTGAAACAGCTGAGCGCCCCCAATGTACACACTCTCTCTCCCCTGATCATTGCGATACCATCGAAATCACCACACACTAGTGTACCTCTTTTATCTTCAGAAACTTTCTCTAACATCACTTCCCCCACGTAGTTGAAATACTAACACTAAAAGCCTTGATGAGTAAAACCTTGAGTTTCTCTGCGGTCATGACATTTGTTTTCCCGGGATATCTTCAATCACTTAGAAGTATTAAGCTCATCAAGTTTACTCGCCATGAGTCAAACCTTGAGTTTCTCTGCGGTAATAACATTTGTCTTCCCGGGATATCTTCAGTTACTTAGAAGTATTAAGTTCATCAAGTTTACTCGCTTTGTGTTTAGATGTGTGTCTCCTTGCCCCTTTCTGGATTTGATACTTCAGAATCAGCAACAAATATAAGCCCAAATACTTGAAATCTTTATGAGAAGAACACTTGAACTCTTGTGAGAATCAACTTACTGAAGACTCTCTCTGACTATTTTTATCAACCCTTATGTAGACAATTTGAAGTGACCACTGATGAAGAAAACCCTATATACCATACTTGAAACTGAAGTCAACATCCCCACATTTGTATCTTAAGCTTGCACCTAATGATGGAAGAACGGTGTAGAGAATTTATGCTTCAAGCAAATCTCTAAGTACTCACTACCCAAACAAAGTATGAGACATTAACACCTCTTGAGATTATCCACACCGTCATATGCGTGTGACACTGAGTAAAACAAAGTAACTCCTAATAGTGATAGTTAACCAGGTCTTCAACCATCCACCTCGACTGCTGGTAACTAGATAAACCAAGTCTTCAACTCAAATTCTTAAGCCCGAGCAAGTTATCAAATAAGAACACGCCTTTGTGAAAGTTAGCTTCAATCTCAAATAAGTGATAAATGATTAACTCCAAAGTAATCAACTTGTGTCAAATGTCCAACAATAGTCAATATCAAAGTCTCGAGGAGTCACTGCTAAAAAATATGAGCAAGTCTAATTGGGAATTGAATCTGACTTATAACTTTCTCCCAATTAGTGCTCCCCCCTAAACCGACAATCTGTTTGATAAATGCCCAGATAAAGAAGACGTCTTTAGATCGTTAAATGAAACCCGTCTTTAGTCTTCTAACATGTAGCAGAAAATGTAGAACCGACTGTAGACTCGACCTTCTTCAAGATTGTCCAGTTGGGGAATAGATAGTTAACATCTTCAATTCACCAAAAACACAAGAACATCATCAAAAGCATCCCAATTAACTTACATCTTGCAAATCCCCTTAATTAAGATCCCTCCTAATCAAACAAGAATAGAAAGATGTTCATCAAGGAAATCAGCAATCAGCCCGCAGCGAACACACAAAATGGTAACACCAAGCAAACAATCACATCAAACAAGAACAGAAGGTTGTTCGGAATCATCATGTTGATGTGTACGTGAAGCATTAACCGGAAGCACTTTGTCGATAAACTCATCAGTCCGAGTGAAGATGTCAACTAACGGCTCTTAGAAGAACAACTCCATGTGAAGATGACCCGATAAGAAGAAGCTCGGTTCTTACATGAGTTTAGAGCCGTATGACCATTTATATTCTCAAATATCAATCAACAATGCAAAAAATTCACACTTCTTCTCTCCCTCAAGAATTGCATACGGAGATGCCATTCTTGACTAAATAAGTGAAATCATCCAAATGTTCTATTCACACTTCTCTCCCGCAAAATCAGTACATGATGTCGCCATCTTCATTACAATCGAGCAAGTGGAATGAGAAAACAATCAATGGTAGCCCGGTTCACTTGATGACTGAAGCACTAGGAAAAAGCATGAAGCATGTTGATGAGAATGGTCATAACTGAGAAGATTTCTCTTCTTTCGAAGATAATGCGCACTGACACGTACACATTTCTTTTCTTTGGAGTACGAGGCATGAACTGAAGTATTCAAACGTCATAATGTTGAAGTACGAGGCCTGAACTGATGTGAACAGACGTCATAAAAAATATTTCTCTTCTTCTTGAAGATAAAGTGCACTGAAACGTACACTTTTCTTTTCTTTAGAGAACGAGGCATGAACTGTTGTGTTCATACGTCATAATCTCTCTCTTTTCAACCTCTCTTGGCAAACATATAATCAACTCCATTATCATTCAGTGGGCTCTTTGTAGTGACAACTGATGGAGAAAACCCAATATGATGAATTTGACCCTGAAGTAAAACAACCTGAACTCGTGACTTAAACTTGCACATATGTAACAAAGAGCGGTGCCGAGAATTCATGCTCCATTGAATCTCTAAGTGCTCTATACTCTTCAACCAACCAACCATCAAGTAATAGACGTACATCACCTCTTGAGAATCCACAATTCAATGTGACACTGAGCACTACAACGTAACTCCTTAAAGTGATAGTTATTTTGTAGTGGTAAGAGCCCAATTCCCCCAAGTGGTAAAAGAAAAGGTAAAAGACACCCAACAATAACTAGATTTCCAAGTCTTCGTTTTTGATCATAAGCTCGAACAAGGATCATGAAGAATCTTCATCCATCCATCCCCGATACCTTCAGATACTAAGTACACTCACCCGTGATATTTCACTTCAACCTCAAATAAATAATAGAGAATTAACTCCGTTGTCACATCTTGTTAAAAGCTCAATTCTAGCCTTCTTTGACATTTAAATGAACTTTGATAATGGTTTTCATCCCGACCATGGTTAAAAGGCACAGAACCCCGTAAAACCAAGCAATAACCAAACTGCCATGACGAATATCCAAACACACATCCAATTTATGAAGTACACCCTTGTATCCCTTCTTCGAAACAAAACCCGTAACACCAGCATCAGAAGACCCCGAGATACGCTTTCCTTTCTCCAAGATGGTTCCATCATAACGGGATTTTACAATTCTATAGTTTAAACCGAGAAATAGTTTCTTTCGCGGGATTTTACAAAACCAAGAATAAACCGTATGATAGATCCGGAAATGCACTTTACTAATACCAGGATGTTTCCATTGTCACGGGATTTTACAAGTCTATGATTTAAACAGAGAAATAGGTTCTTTCGCGGGATTTTACAAAATCAAGACAAAACCGTAAACAGTGTCAGCTTGAATGAATTATGACAACTTTGGTTTCGGTGAATATCTGTTTTAGGGGAACATGCAGCGGTTTATCAACGGTTCTTTCACCAACATCAACAACCATTAAACACTTTGGTAGACACACCATTCACGATTTCTGTCAACTGTTATAGTGACCATATGGTGAAGTAAATTCGATATACCAAACTTGATCATGAAGTAGAATTCCCCAGATTAGTTACTTAAACTTGTGCTAATCCTCGTGAAAAAGAAACGGTGTACCCATTGTACCAAACCTCTTGACAAATCCTCAACTGCGTGAGACACCGAAGTGATAGCTACGTTGTGGGTTAAGCGAGAAAGAATCACAACCGTAACTAAATAGCCAAGTCTTTATCACACTCTATAAATGCCCAAACAAGTCATCTTCGCGGAATGGTAGAAAGAAAGAAGACAAAAATAAGTAAACACGTCCGGAAAAACCTCACTTCAAATTCAAATAAGAGATACCGTCCAAACAACCCCGTAGTCACCATCTTCCAATTACATTTGAAGTTGTGAAGTAACATTCAACGTGAAAGTGTATGCACCAAAGTACCAATCCTCATAAACACCATAAATCTTATCAGCACATCACACAATCAAATCTCATTTACACAAATCTTATCATCAAAACTTCATCATCTATGATCCAATACAGAGAAGCCCATCTAACCATTATCCAAACCCAATTCATTAAAAATCCAATTCAAGCTCGGTCCGATTAATAGTCCAATATTCTTGAAACGCCCACCATATCAGTTATTTTCCAAATACAACATCCATTTACTTTGAAACACGGCCTTAAGACAATATAGCAAGCCCATACACGAAATAAAGAAACGAGTATAATAAACTTGTTATTACTCTTTCTTGTTATTCGGATATGAATCAACAGCTTAAGATCAGTGAAGTAATTATTCTCGTGTAACAAGACCTTAGAGTCTTAATGTTTCCTTAATGAGAACCACGAAAAATAAACTGAGATCCATTTAGAAGTGTCTTGACTGATTGATGAGACTTTGTGTTCCACAAGTTGAGATTATGAGAGTGAGTTTGAGTCGTGTTGTATTATGGAGATGTTTGAAATGAGTCTTGCTATATTGTGGATGTAATGCTTGTGGCAGAAACTGTTATTGGCAGATGATAGATTGATGCCTTTGATGTAGCAAGTAGATTAATGTTTGATGGTCATAGATGTAGTTCATTGATGTTGTTCTGAAATTGTTATTACAGTGTAGATAGTCTTGATCATCAGCTTTACTTCTGTCAAGTCGCATCACTCATGTTGAGTCAGGTCGTTTCATATAGTTGTAACAACATCTGATTAGTCCGACTTGCTTTGACAACTCGCATCTGCTTTGCATTGATATCAACTCGCATCTTTTAAAACATATTAGCAGCAACTCGCTCAAGCAAATGCAGACATTATACCATATGCGAGTTAAGTAACTCGCATAGAAGCTAGACCTGAAACCCAACTCGCTTCTGTCCTTAGAAAGCAACTTGCAGTTGACTAAATAGTCAACCCGCATCCTTTATGCTAGTACCCAACTCGCATTTGACCCATAAATATGAGACAACTCGCATCATTTTCATCCAGTACACAACTCGCTTCAAAGAAGCCAATGTGACAACCCGCTTTTCCAGTTGACTCAAAAATCAAGTAACTCGCATCCATGAGCGTTAGCAACTCGCTACAGATACAATGAATATGGGCATATGGCAGACAACTCGCTCATTAACAACTTGCTACATGACCAACTCGCATACATGAGTATTGAACCAAAACCAGCAGATTTAACTTAAAAAAACAGTTGTATTTTGGACAGAAATGCAGACCACTCGCATTTAACTTGCTACATGGCCAACTCGCATACATGAGTATTGAAACAAAACCAGCAGATTCAACTTGACTATATCAAAAAAAACCACAAACCATTCGTATCAAACTACATCAACATACACACGAACCGTATCAAATAATGAGCAAACCGCATAAAACCATGAAATAAACCACGAGAATCAACGCAAACAACACAACCTAGGATCTGATACCAATTGTAGGATCATGAATATTATGTTGTTTGATGATTCGGGTGGTCTAGGATGATGATAATATATGAATGCCATGTTTAGAGAGATGAAGAGAGTAGAGAGGGAATTCTAGAGAGATAAACAAAAGTGTAGAATATTAGATTAGAACTTCCAACCCTCTACCTTGGAAGGTAGAGGGTATTTATAGGTTACAAACTAAACGACCTCCTGACGGCCTGTGGATCAGGTATACAGTGGGTAAAGACCCGTCCTTCCTCCACGGTGTTACACTAGACTAAGCTACGCTACAAATTAACTAACTAGCTACTAAATAACGTAAATAACGACACGTCTACGAGCTAACATATGCTAGACTATAATTGGGGTGACCGACACTTTAACATGGAATTTTCTAATTCCTAACAGTAGCGAACAAATTTTTTTGCTTTTGTGAGTACTTTTCTTTCAAATTCATCCTTGTTAGGGTAATATGTGAAATTTTTGCCCTTCGAATTTTTTTTTCTATTAGCTAAGAGGGGTAAAAATGTCCAAAAATTTCGCAAAATACCCTAAAAAGGATGATTTTGAAAGAAAAGTACCCACAAAAGCAAAAAAATTTGTTTGCTACCCACAAAAGCAAATGATGGCAAGTATGATACTTTTTTCAATCATTTGCCCTTCATTAAAATATCCACTTATACAAACATACCTCACAAAATATCTCACACACGCTCACAAATTAAATAATAAACTAGCAGGGTACCCGCGCGTTGCGACGGCGGGTACCCTGAAATAAAATTTTCTGGTGAGTTTATTATGTTTTTTTTACACTAAATTTACGGATATCAAGAATTTCGTTTAGCCCGTGCCCGTTCGGGCTCGAGCCCGTTGGCCCGTGCCTATTTGGCCCATGCCCGTTCGGGCTCGAGCCCGTTTGGCCCGCACCAGTTCGGGCTTAAGCCCATTTTGCCCGTTGACCGTTCGGGCTTGAATATCTGTATAATGTGCTTTATTATTTGTATTAGTGACATTTAATGCAGAGTTCCCGCGCGTTGCGGCGGCGGATACCCTGAAATAAAATTTTCCGGTGAATCATGTATTTTAGTTTATTATGTTCTTTTTGATAATAAATTTACGGATTTCAATAATTTCGTTTAGCTTGTGCCCGTTCGGGCTCGACCCCGTTTGGCCCGTGCCCACTCGGGCTCGACCCCGTTTGGCCCGTGCCCGTTTGGATCGTACCTGTTCGAGCTCGGGCCCATTTGGACCGTTGCCCGTTTGGGCTTGAATATTTGTATAATGTTCTTTATTATTTGTATTAGTGACATTTTAATGCAGGAATTATGTTTAAGTTGGTTGTATAATATGCTTGATAATTTGTATTGACTAAAATACACCGTTGGTCCCTAAACTTGTATCGGAGGATCGCGATGGGACGAACCACGCACTTTTCGTCCCTTGACCAGAATTGGGACAGTCAAACCGAGGGTATTATAGACCATTTACTTTTTTGACCCAAGCTTCAACCTAGGGACCAATTGTGAGTATGGATATTAGCCGTTTCTTCCCTGATACGCTGCATTTAATTTCGCGGGAACAAATACACCCACCCAACAAACAACTTTGCCAATCACATAAAACCACATTATCCAGAAAAGATAAACTGCAAATCGAAATCAAGAATATAAATCCTCATTTCCAGAACTCAAAAGACCAACCCAACTTCCAACAAAACCATGTCGATCGATCGTTTTACCAACATGCCAGATGAAGTGATCACTAACATTTTGAATCGGTTGCCTTTGTTAGAAGCGGTGAGAACCTCTAGTTTAGCGAGAAACTGGAGGTTTAAGTGGACTTTGCTCACCGATGTCATACTTGATGAGGATTTCTTTTATTATTTAACATACGAGTTTGATGGTAGGCTTGTTACTAGATTCTTAAATCGGCTTATGGGTCCAATAAGAAAGTTTGTCTTTGCTGTAGAGCCAAGATCAATTATTGGAATAGACAACTTTCATTATGAACACATTCATGAGTGGCTCTTGTTTTTGGCTGACAATGGAGTTGAGGAGCTGATTATTACAAACTGGTATGGTGACCCAGTTACGTTCCCAACCCAACTTTACTCTCGCAGTGAGTTGAAACATCTGGTACTTCATGTTTGTGCTATGGCTACTTTGGAATATTTTCATGGCTATCCAAATCTACTGAGCCTAGAATTGATTCATGTTAATTTTCTACGCGGTACAGTTTGGGACTTTATTGCTGGTTGTCCCTCACTCGAGTCTCTTAAAATGAATCGTCCTAGTACTAACGAGATGAGACTATGGGATATTGCAAAACTTGGGAATTTGAAGAAGTTACATTTGTCATTAGGTCGTTATAATGTTGTGACCACAATCACAACATCCGATATCTTTCACTTGACAAGACTTCAAAATCTTGAGACCCTTACATTGGATTTTGGTGATTGCACGGTAAGAACAATTTCAGTTTTACAACTTATAATGTTATATAGATGTGTAACATTAATGAAATTTAATCTGTAAAACTTCTTGTAGTTGATACATGAAGCTAATCCTAGGATGAAGGTGCCCTTTGTTTCCCTGATTAACCTTAAGCTGTCCGATGTCGATTTTGGGAATAGTGTTATGGTAGCGTTCACCATTGGAATGATTCGGTCATCTCCGAATTTGAAAATGCTGGATACGAGAGTAAGTGTAATGATGTAATGAATATGTATCAAATAAAACATTCCTAAATTGCCATGTTTGTGTATCTCAACACTATTTGATTTTTCAGGCTGCAAACACGCTTAGTGATCTACCTTTGCCCAATTTTTCCACTGTTGTAGATAGAAACACATTCAGCCATGGGCAGCTTCAGATGGTGGTGTTTCGAGCTTTTCCCAGATCAGAGCATGAAATAACTTTAATAAAGTGTATACTTGCGTGTTCCCGGTCGATTAAGACAATCAATATAAGGCAAAGCGATAGGAGTCATGATGGGAATGAAAATACCAGGAACAACTGGGAGTTGGCTAAGAAGCTGTTGAAACTCCCCCAAGCTTCCCCCACAGCCGTGGTAGATTTCTTTGACTGGTTGTAGTTTAAGTTTGGGTTGAATACCCTTGGACAATTAATGTTTCAAAATAGTTTTTGTAATTTTGTACAGTAATTGTTATATGGTTTGCTTAAAATTAGATTGTTCATATGTTGTTGTTTGTGCGTATTCTAGGTGATGAAAGTTTGACATTCGAAAGTCAAACTTTCATTTAGCATTTTTATTTGATTGTAGCAAGTAAAACTGCATTTCCAGTTTACTTTAGTTAGTCAATAGTTGAAAATGTTGAATGGGTTAACTGTGAACGAGAGTTGTAATGTCAGAAGGATTGAAAACCTTTGGAACATTAAGTGCAAAAGTCATAATGGTATTTGAAGTTTGATGATGAGGATGGCTATTGGAATGTTCAATAATATATACAATGGTATTTGACTTTGTAAAGTCAATATTGCAAAACCATTACTAAATATTTGTTTTGGAGTGAATTGATAATTTGACATGTTTTAGAAGTTTGACTTAACAAAGTCAAATTTCTAATGGTTTTACGGAAGTTGGCAACTTGAGGGACCAATTGTGTATCCTAAAGTGAATATTGGGCGGGAGTTTTAAGTGTGACAAATTGACAACGGCAACCAACACAAATTCAGGGACCGAGTGTGAAATAAAGGAAACTATTAAACCCTTCACCGTCTCTTACCCGAGACGATATTAACTAGTGCACAACTAACGAGATACTCATCTACCACTTTTTCCACACACACACAACTTTTTCGCCAAATCTTGGAGGTGGCTGATTCGCCAAATCTTAATGATCGGATGGCTATCTGGTTTGAAGATGAGGGTGCCCAAGAAGGGATTCTAAGGAAGCTACTTCTTCAGTGCTGCCAGCATCTGAAGACAGAAATCATCAACGGTAGGGAGCTGATACAAGAGAATCAAGCTCTGGGACCTCGTGGAATTGCGCTTGACTGTGTGGATGCGCTAAACAAAATCCAGTCTAGGCACACAAACCAACTTGCCCAACTCATACAGATTGTTGGTCAAACAGATGAAGGTATTCGGTTCAACCAAGAGTTTGTTAAGAAAATGGCTGAACATAATGCCTGAATTTTTGGTTTTCCATGGGGTAGATAAAGGCGTCTTTTAGGTGATAGTTTTGCTAAAAATGGTATGTAAATTAGATTTGATGTAGTTGGTTATGATGTTTAACAGAATTTATTAATGATAAAATATCATTTGGGTTATGTGTTGTTTAATCTGTTGTATTGTGATATGGGTTGTATTTTAGTGTTATTAGTATAAGCAAAACCAAACAGGCCCTTGTATCAGCAAAACCAAACAGGCCCTTGTATCAGCAAAACTTTAATCAGTAGTACCAAACACCCCCTTGTATCAGCAAAAGCAAAGGCAATGGTTTAAAAAGATGTGGTGAAAATGCAAATACTTTGGCACTAAATCATAATGTATCAAATAAAACATCCGGTTGTATCAGCTAAACCAAACGGCCCATTTTATCAGCAAAAGCTGTTACAGCAAAACCAAACACCCCCGTATCAGAAAAATTAGAGGCAGTGGTTTCAAAACACGGGTTTAAAAGGCAAATGTTTTAGCAGTAAACAACAATGTATTGACAATTGTGTATTGTAACATCTTGAATTTTGACTTACCAAAGTCAAACAAACTTATGAAAACCAACAAATTGTAACTTGGGTAAGTCAAACCTATTAAGATATGCAAAACGATTTCAAACACAATGATTAAATAAGATCACAAAATTTTATTCATCGATTTCAATAACTACAAATGTTTACTATCATCTAAACATACACTTAGCTAGACCCACAACTCTCCCTATCATCGTTTTCCTTCTTTTCCTTCCTTTCCTTAAGATATTTAAACAAAATTTCCAGTTTTGTAATCCTTTCTCCCAAATCGTTAAACTTTGATAACAAGATGTCATCCTCTTCCTTCTCCTTCTTAACACCCAAACTCTTTTCATTTGCGCAGTCTGCTTTCCTCAACGAACTCAACAAACCCTTCCCCTTATCGTTTTGTGCCATTATTGTTTTTCTTTTTGCTTTGGGAAGAATGTGTGTTGATTGTATTTTAGGGTTCACTCTTGCTCGTTCATACATATATGGTTGAAGGTTGGGTTACATTTTAACTAGCTTGGGTCAAAAAAGTGAATGGTCTATAATACCCTCGGTTTGACTGTCCCAATTCTGGTCAAGGGACGAATCTGGCATTTAATGGGTACTGTTTGGACCGGTCGCGATGAAAAGTGCGTGGTTCGTCCCATCGCGATCCTCCGATACAAGTTTAGGAACCAACGGTGTATTTTAGTCATTTGTATTTATTGTGTAAAGTGTTTTAATAACTGCATTAATTGTATTTATTGACCAGTTAATTAATTAACTACATTAAAAATCTTGACCACATTAATAGTGCTTTGTATTTTGTACATTAAGCTTTAAGACTTGTAAGTCTTAAAATTAAGATTGATGAGAAAGATCATTAATAGTGCATTATGTATTGTACAATAGGCTTTGTATTTTGTAAGTCTTAATTTTAAGACTATGAGGAGAGAGATTCATTCCTCTAATATAAGTAGTTTAGATAATAAAAACATCTCATGGGGCCCACTTTTGCACATAAACGGAATAGCAACCTGCTAACCATTCGTCCTCTTTTTTGGCCGGGTCTCACGCGTGAGCCACCCCCATGCAATTGGCTGACGCGTGACTCAATGGTCTCACGGGTGCTCACGTTGCACCATTGTGGGTATCCTAGAGATGCAATTAAGATCCACTTATTTACTTATGAATGAGTTGATATGGTAATGTTTTATCTAAAGATCAATGATATAGAGAAATAAATATATGGTTAAACTCATGCTTAAACCATTGATAATTTGATATATTATTCATGCATTTTTTGACTCTAAATATTCGATTTTGATTTTTCCATTTGGCAACATTTTGTTCTCAGACATATTTTTAAATATGCATTTTAGGCATAACAATCATTAACCTTACCTAAAACTGCTCAAATGGGTCAACATATAAAATTAGCTATTATGTGATTCAAATGTGTATTAAACAAGTTAATGACCAAGTTCATTACATTACTAATAAACAAGGTTTTCATCTTTCTCAAGCAATTAACTCATCATCCATGCAATCCCTTAACTTTATCTTTGCAATCTCCATTCCGTCAGCGATCTCAACCACATCGCAACATTCAGTTTTTCCATTCTACAACAAATTAAAGAATACAAAATGAGCTAATCAACTAATCATACGATAACAAATCTAGTTGCGGTTTCGTAAATGTGTAAATGTGATAGTTAAACTCACCTGGTTAGGTTTCGTAAGAGGCGACAAAACTTCAATTCTGGATACAGAATCGGCCGAATGATTTCCAGCTACTCCACAAGTCGGCAACTCACGTGAAGCTACACGGACATAAATTGTTTGGACTTCATCGTCATTGATCTTCTTTATAGAGTCAAATGAAAACACATGAGGAGTTGCACATGGATCGTTTGAGAGTGGTCGGGTGTTAAATATATAGAGTTGATGTGAGTTAGGATCCCATGCCCATGGCAAGAACGTCTCAAGTGGGGTCTTTAACGTGCTTCGTGGGATGATACTTTCGTAAATATGAATTGAATAGCCCCACGAGAGTGAAAAAGACCAACTCAATTTTCTGTCGTAACATATGGTTTGTTGTACTAAGCGAGACTGATCAACATTTGCAGCTTTCATTAGTTGGTTTGCAGATTCAGAGCGATTCATGGTGCGGAAAATAGGTTCTATGTGGTCAAAATGATGAAGGGAAAGTAATGGTGCTTTTGGGTGCGAGGATAGTAACCCTGATATATCTCCATGTAGATCTATCTGTACAATAAAAATATGTTTAACATTTTAGCTAGTGCATAAATGTGCCAATGTGCCATGCATATACTTAATTTTCATCATTTCTCAAGGGAAAATAACCTAAAAAAAACATAATACTTGTCCAAAAATACACTTCTGGGTATCGAGCAAAATGTTTTGCTTATACACGCACTGAACTTTCAATTTCAGATTTTTTTAGGTACTAAACTTTCAATTTCGGACTTTTTGAGGTACTTTTGTGACATTTTTGCCCCTGGATTTTTAATAATTTGAGGGGCAAAAATGTCACAAAGTACCTCAAAGAGTCCGAAATTAAAAGTTCAGTACCCATATAAGCAAAAAAATTTGTTCGATGCCCAAAAGTATATTTTTGGACAAGTATTATGTTCTTTTTAGGGAATTTGTCATCCAATAGTAATCAAGTTTCATAACTGTTCTAATTTGATACCTCAAACTTTCTACTAATCACAAAAACTATTAAAGTTTCAAAAGTGTTTCATTCTTATGTAATTTTTTAAAATTACTGTGCTTAAAGTACCAATTTATGCATTAACATGTTGTACATTAATTTTAAACACCCACCCCCTGAATTCAACTAATTTCAACCAACTTTATGTACAACCCGTTAATGCATGACTAAACAAAAACAATAACCACAAAATAATAACCAAGTTTGAGAAGTGTTCCATTCAGGTCACTATAACATGAAAATTACATAAGAATGGAACAGTTTTGAAACTTTGATGATTTTTATGGTCGATATAAAGTTTGAGGTACCAAATTGGAACAGATCTCAAACTTGGTTACTATTTGATGATTTTCACCCTTTTTTTTAAGTTATTATCCCTTCACAATTATAATAGCATTTCTTAAAGGAACCTAGTGATATAGTTTTGGCTTAAAATTTTACCTTGGACGGAGATCTTAAGACCTATGCTCAAGTCAGAATGTCAACTCATACATTTTCTTTGGCGAAGACAGAAGATGTATTAGTTGACATTTTGACACGAGCATAGATATATGGCGAAGGCAAAAAATGTATGAGCTAACATACTGACTTGAGCATAGGTCTTAATATCTACGCCCAAGGCAGAATTTTAAGCCAGAACTACATCACCTAACGGATTGGGATCTTCTAAAGTTGAAATAAACATGATCCATCATGTTCACCAATCACAAAATAGATAAATAATTTATTTATTTTACTTTAAATGAAAAGATAGGACCCACATGTATGCTTCCTCTCACAAACTTAAACAACATTACCTATCATGTTATGTTAAACATGAGAGGATCTTTATCCTCACCCAACATATAAGAAAATTTGCAAATATTAACCATGGCTTTGTTGTATAACTAATACGATGTTTCCATACAACATCCTTTTCGGATAATCAATATATAGAGCTCAATCGTGTTACCGGAATATTAGTTCTTTAGCAATTTGACTTAAAAAAATCATATGTTTGATGCGTGATATTATACCTGGTGCAGACCTTGATGAGCAGTCAAGGAAACTCCAAAATCATTGACACAAGTCATTAACAGTAAATCTGCACCATGCGAATACGGATGCCTTCTAAAACAATCTTCTATATTCTTTTGCACCAATTTCGCCAATGGGTAACTCATTATGAGTCCTGCCCCTCCAAATCCCATGTCATATGAATAATGTTGATTGGACACTATACACTCCGAATGAGCCCCAATATATATGTACTTAGTATGATCATATTTCGACAAAACATCCACCAGATTTTCAACAAAAAATATCGAGTCGTCATCTCCCATGATATACCATCGTACCCCTTCATTCTCTTCTCTATAGACCTCGACAGCTGCATGAACCAACCGAGCTATGATTGGGTCAAGATGTTTTATTTCGTTTAATAGCTTTGTAAGATCGTCAGAGATACGAAAAGGTGGAGATGCTGACGACCATGGCAGAAGATCTTCTGTTGGTTCCGTGTCAAGGTAGATGAAGCCACGAGTGACGTTTGGGCGCCACCATGACTCAATGTAGGATTTTCGGTAATGCCAAGCCTTTGTTGTCCCCACAAGTCCGAAAACAAGGTGAGAAATATTGGTGGTGTCGTCATATGATAGCGAGGACTCGTGTGTTGTGACATTGAACACTTCGGTTTGGAAATAGCTTGTTCTGAACGGCTCGGTATGGAAATACTTTGGTTGGTTTGAGAGCAAAACCACTATGACGACCAGAAGAATTGATCCCGAAACCATAAGCATTTTGCAACTAATGTCTAATAATTGTTTCCGAATAGAAGCAGCCATTGCTAAAGGAAAAAGTGAGATCGTAGTAAGATCGAGTAAAAATTAGCGATGCTTAGCTCAGGGACGGAGCTTGAACTAATTTGTTTGGGGGGTCGAAATAACAAATTTCAATTTCAAATGGGCCAACTGTAAAATCGAAAACTTAACAGTAGGGCCCACCTCTGCTCCTATAATGCTCAAAGTTGCTTAAGAATGTATTACTTGCCATGTTCTGATGATTGAAGGCTACAACAATCAATTTGATATGCTAAAAAAGTAATGATATAACATCCAAATTGTATTTCTTAATGAAAAACTAAGTTCTTGTTTCTAAATAAAGGTTTATACATGTCGTAACAAATCACTAACACTTTTATTATTGGAAAGGTTAATTGTAAATGCAATCGTAATTGTGGTAAAATTTCAGTTTGGGATTATTACCATCTACCAAACACATCCTTTTTCCAAATTGTGAATGAGAAGTTGAGAACGACATCCATTTAGCACAAAACATTAAAGAAATGAATTGGGTCACGTTTTCACCATCTAATTACTAATGTGATACATCTACATACACATAAATCAAATCATCTCATAATAAACATTTTCTAAATATTGGACAAATAAAAAAAAATGGTAAATGATGAAACATTTTAGGTATATGGGTAATGTAATAAAAAGGCACTCAACTTAGGGTATATTTTCAATGAAGGTACTATATTTTTTTTCTTGCACATAAAGGCGCTCAACTTTTTTTTAAAAAGAAATTAGTTTTTTTTTTTTTTTTTTTTTTTTTTTTTTTTTTTTTTAAACATGTTTGGTCATTGAGTTTGTATAATCATTTCATGCACCATCCATCACCAACAAAAATAATTCCAAAAACGACATTGGCCTTGGTTGGATTTGTGCATAATTTAAGCACGAAGAGAACGATGTTGTGGCGTGAATTAACTCTAAACGGTTTAAAAAATATGGCCAAAACAATACGCGTGTAAGGTCTTGACAAAAAATTGTATTTTTTTAAACAGATAGCAAAAACCCATGTCACCCGACAGATAGATTTTGAGAAGAAAGATATAAAGCTTTAACGAGGTGGTTTGGAAGCAACACCGAATTAATGGAGGTGTTTTTGGCTAGAAATGGTAGTAGTGGTGTTAGCGGTCGAATTAGTGGTGGTGGTGATAGTGTTGGCTGGTGGTGATGATTTTTTCGGCTGGAAGTGGCGATGGCGGCTAAAAGTGGTAGTGGTCGTTGACTGGTGGTGGATGTATTGTCGACAGGAAGTGGTAGCGGTGTTGGCAGACGAAAGTGGTGATGGTACTAACGACATGGTATAACAATTACCCGCCAAAACCATTTAAATTGTATCCGGGTGAGTGTATTAAATTTTTTGATTTATCTAACAAGTGCCCTTACTCACTCCGTTTCAAATTAAGTTTTTTTTAATGTCCCAATTTATCTATCTACTAATAAAAATAAATAGAGAACTTTGATCAAGTTTATCATATTATCTTTGGTTGAATTTAATATTACAAAATTTAAAAAATACATCAATTAATTAGTTAAGGGTAAAACTGCCATTCTGCAAAAGGTAAAAGAAAAAAACCAGTAATAATTATGTTTTTTTTCCTTGAATTGCGTGTTTTCTGTCGAGAGACAACTAATTTGAGACGAATAGAGTATTAAAACTTTTTTTTTTCAATCTAAAAATGCATTTAATACATATTTATTAAACTTATAAATCTCTACTATTTTAACTCAAATTTGACTATCTTGAAAAATTAGAATTTCTTAAAAAATGTGTAAAGTTAAATGGCCAAAATACTCTTTAACTAAAACAAATTTTCTCGTAATAACTAATTCGGTTTAAATAGAAAGTTTTGAAAATATTTTTGATTAAAAATGATAACAATATCAATCACTAAATTAATTGTTTAACTATTGTTTAATCTTCAAACTTTTATCATTTTTCCTTTATAATCTAGTTATTTTTTTTTTCTCGCAATGAATACAGTTTAAACTCATAAGTGTTGCATCAAGGGTTACACCAAAACACAAGTTCGTAAATATAATTATTTGCCACTATAAATCGCCGTTTCGTGCGAATATCCGTCTAGTTATAATTAAATATGATTTCGCACTTTACAAGCATAAAGTTTCTTTACATAATCATTTAAACTAATGTCTTCAGATAAACCCGCCAAAATGCAGGTTCAGCATGTAACACGTCCTTGTTAAAACTTAATCATTTGTTTGACAATTTCATCTTGTGAATATATTTTTCTGTTAGTTTATAAACATGCAATATTAAATCCAGAAAATCATACACTTGTCTTATATGTTTCTTAACATGTCCAATCCTAATATTTACAGAAAAGATTTGTTCTCAAAATTATATGTAAAATTCTATATGAAAGAGACCATGTAGTTTTTCCAGCACTTAGGTAAAATTCTCTCGGAAAGAGACTAAACAGAAACTACATACCAGTTTTCAAAATTGTAATACTTCACAGAGGCTTTTATCACAATTATTCAAAAAACTTAAAGAAAGCATACCGTGCTCCGACGTTTGAACGAGTTCTACCATGCTTAACAATATGTTGTAATCGAAGTTCTTGTTCGTAATGTTGCAAGTCCTTCGGTTCTTGAGGATATTCAGTTTCAATAAATAAATTCTTGTGTTTCTATCAAAAAGAAAAATAAAATATGTAAGCCTGTATCCCTATATCATCTCCTTTCAAGCTTGTCTTCAACAAATCACCCATATATGATTCAAGTTTAATGATGAATCCATTACACATCCAACGATTATGCTTATCGCCAAGAATATATCGTATCACCTTTAAATTTGTCATGCAAACATAAATACAATTTACATTATTCCATACATGCATATAAATATCCAGGCCTAAAAAATTATACCATTCAAATGACCATGAAATGCAAATCATGAGTATTTGATTCATTTATTGATTTTCATGGAGAAAATTATCCCAAGAAAGCAAAATTAGAACATAATGTTTTTTCAAAAACCAAATTTCATGCATTATTTGATAATCTATATATCATGAATATTTAACCAACATTTTTTAAATTTCATGCAATTAGACACATACGTTACCATGTTGTCATTCCATGCATACATTAGGGGAAAAAAATCGATTTTCATATATTAAAATATAGAATATGCCGGAATAGAAAGTGCTTACTCAAAGTGAATGAACCGATTTATGTTCCTTTGTACTGATTTCATAGAATCCAATAAATCAAGGTTGGGAATAGGGAGGGAGTTTTTAATGAATATATGTTGACTCCATTCTAGAAGACCATATATGAACAAAATTTTGAAAATTCTTTTAAGACTTTAAGGTTGGGAATAGGGAGGGAGTTTTTACCTTGTTTGTGTTTCGGGTTATATTTTTAAAATTGTGTCCTATGTTGCCTTGTAAAGAAAATTCACATAGCTTTTTTATTTTTATGTTAGAGTTTATTCGTGTTAAAAATAACACTTTATCGTCAGGTATTGGTATGATTTTTTTTGTTCAATAACTTTGTGTTAAAGGTAAAGTTGGTAAAGCAACATCTTCATACCTTCGAATTTAAGAGGCCTCCAATTTTTATATATCTTATATACATTTAGGCTTCCGGTGTTTATAAAGTTTGTAATTTTCAGAACTCATATATATAATCACTAAGGGGTTCTTTGATAAATTTGAGTAATGTAACACTGAATTATTAAAAGTTCTTAATGATTTTGAGGTTCTGAACGAAAACATGTTGTTTCACATATATTCTAATCAGACTGAACCGAAAAAAACTACCATTGTATCTTGTTGAGTAATATTTTTTTTTAAAATAATGTTATTAACCAATTTTAATATTTAATAAGTATGTTATTTGTTGACATATTTATTCTCTTAAATTATATTAATGATAAATAATTTGTTAATAATAGTAAAGTTTGTATAGTTAGACGAGAAATTTTTTAATTAACAATCTATAACTCATTAGAACAACATACAGTTCTTCATTAAATTTGGGTTTAGTTATATTTTGTTTTATCTCATTAATATAAAGAAAAAAATATATAAATACAAGAAACACAACATTGAAATACATATGTAGAAGTTTATTAACAATGGGTAAACCAAAATGTATATTTTATATTTTCATTGTAATTAATAAATAGATCAACTACGAAATCATTAAAATGGTTTCTAAAGATGACAATTATAAAGTATTTACATGCTGAATCATTGTAATAAAATGGTTTCTGAATGACTAAACGAGAACAAAAATGTTACCAAACAAGTTTGCTGTTGACTGAGTTAGCATATGGCAAATAAGAGGCTATCAAACATACCCTAAAGTTCAATGGCTATATACGTTTTATATTTTTATTTTTCAAGCCTTGTATGTTAAAAAAAAGTAGGATCTAAATGATTCTTTTACGTAATTCACATACCTCGCTCAGAGGGTATTTGATATTGTTGTACTCATTCTTACGTAACTCAAAAGTAGATTTGAGCTTGTATCAAAGTACATTTTTATGTACTCATTCTCTACACGTTAAGTTTCCGCGGTTGTTTGCTCTAGAGAACAATAAGGAAGTTTCTCTTCGTGACAAAATCCAAAATGGTATCCTTTATGGGCTTAGAAGATCTCCAAGGGGGGGAATTGAAGGTGTTCAATTGGAAGAGGCTTCCAACTTACTAGCTTCGATAGAGTTAGTAGAAGAGTAAGATAAATGGGTGTGGAATTTAGAAGAAGATGGTGAGTTCAGAGTAGCATCAGCTAGGCATTTTATAGATGAGGGGCTGTCTGAGATGGAAGGAGCTCAAACGAGATGGGTAAAATTGGTTCCCATTAAAGTCAATGTGTTTGCTTGGCGTCTAGCTTTGAATAAACTTCCGACGAGGTTTAATATGTCAAGTAGAGGGTTAGATATTCCCTCTATAGTTTGCCCGGTGTGTAATGTTGGAGCTGAAACGGTTGATCATTTGTTCTTCTCTTGCTCGGTCGCTTCGTCCATCATAGTTAAGATTTTAGGGTGGTGGGATTTACTGGACAATGGTGTTTCTTCTTACCATTCATGGGTTTCCTGGTTTGAAGGTTTAAGGTTGACGAAGGTGGCGAAAGATTACTTGGAAGCTATATTTTTTGTCTCGTGGTGGGTCATTTGGGGTTATCGCAATAGTTTGCTTTTTTCTTTAGAGTCGATATCAAAGGCTTCTCTATTTGATCTCATTGTTTCTCATTCATGTATTTGGTGTAATTCTAGAGTTAGGAGAAAACTAGATTGGGTAGGTTGGCTTAAAAGCCCTATGACTATTGTAGTGTAATTGTTTCTTTGTGAGCTTTAGCTTCTTGCTAAGCTTGGTAATAATATCCGCCGTTCAAAAAAAAAGTACATTTTTATTTAATAAAAAAAAATTAAAACCACATTATGAAAGAAAATTTTTTAAAAAATAGTTGCTTGGAAATTCATTGACCACGAAACTGTTCAAACATTCAAGATATAGAAAATTAGAAATATCTCTATTAGGTAGATATATTTACAAAATTATAAGATCTAAGAGAAATTATACATGTTGAAAATGACAAACCAATTAATACACTTAACTGTAAAAAAAAAAAAAAAAAAAAAAAAAAAACTTGGTTTTTTTCTAATTTCTTATAGAGCGAATCGAATTATGCTAACTCTTCGTGTAAGAGTTGCTCCGATTGTGACAAAATTTTCAAACCAAAAGTTATTTAAACTTGAAAATGTGACAAGATAGATTAAATGGATTAACTACTTTGTCGATTGAAAAAAGTTCTTATACAGAAAAAGTAGAAAAATAACAATCATAAAAAATCCCACAACTAAAGGTTTATATTGTCCTTAACAAAGATCATTAAGAGAATGTTTGTTGGGGCACTTTTTAGTTTTTACCAACAAATCTAATGCTTACTTCTGCTGTTGAAATAAAATATTCTAGTTAAGAAAAGATCGATCAACTTATAACTTTTTCAAGATAAGTTTAACAAGTGTAATGATTTTGATAGTGATAATAAAAATGATAAATAGATGTTGAACCTTTTAATTCACAATCGTTTATATATAGTATAGATTTTTAGACTAAAATCATCTTAAGATAACATAAACATGACCCGTAATATTCTCTTACAAACATAATAGTAAGGCCCATTGATGGACTCAATTTTTTTTTATTGTGAAGAAACATTACGATCATGCATGTTTACGTCAACTTGAGAAGATTTTAATCTTAAATTTATTTTCATATTACAACAGAAAAGCTATACATGCTTTTTTCTCGAAATTGAAACATATTCATATTTTGTAAATAAATAAATAAAAATAGCAAGATGTTAAATTATACTACACTCAACATGACGCCAACTCCAACTTATACTAAACCAGCGATACAAACGATCGACCCTAAAAATCACAACTACCGACCACAACCTTATTAGAGGATAGATATGGCCCAAGTCCGATTGTGGGTTTGTATCAATGAAAACCCCGTAGATTTACGTTTTATTGATACAATCCAAACCCACAATCAGACTTGGGCCATATCTATCCTTTAATAAACATAACCAAACAACGACTTCACAATTTTCGAAGTCCTAGAGACTATGGTATAACTCTAACCTCCGAACCCACCAAACGAAACTTCATAGGGCAACCATCCTGTAGGAAGTATGAAACGGGTTTAAAACCAAACACAACCTTGACACCGAAACATAACCAACCAACAAAACCTCAAAACCAAAGAGTTTTGGTCATACAATCTAACTGAGTGGTGTCGTTGCAAATTATAGACGGTTGACCAGAGAATGACCCCAAAATGTATGAACATCACCTACCGAAATCATCTCGTTAAAAACGACTGATCTCGACCCTCAATCCTCGAATTTGATTAAAGAATGCTCTCCAGCTTTTTCCTCCACTCCTACTTATCTTCCTAATGACACATGCTAAACACTGTTTCACTTACAGCTAGGGCCAACTTTGTACATAGTCCACTAGATGATAGCCATGTAAAATTAGAAGGATAAGTAGGAATAAGTTTGAGGAAATATCATTTCTCAAAAAAAAAAAAAAAAAACTAAAACGACCACGAATCTGAAAGCACTACCCCGAAACAATAACTGAAACAACGACCACCACGATTTGAAACCTTTACAACTTGCAAAAAAAGTGGCGGCTGAACCACCACATGAAACCAATATACAGACGACCTCATGCTGTTATCAGGTTGTTTTGCTTTTTCAGTAAGTTATTAGGTTGTTTGCTAACATATCATTATACAGTGATGATTGACAAGCAATAAGTTCTCTTCATAGAATACTCAAACAAACGTCTTGTTTAAGCCATATTTATCCAACATTTAAGAATCAAAGACATAGTTTTATAACATTGACTGACTAAAAACAACCGTGGCACCCAAGTACACCGTTCTTGCATCGGCTGCGAAATAAGAAACACAAATACATAATTGTATATCTATTTAATATAAAAAATAACGGGAAATATAATTAAGAAAGTCATTAATCTAAAGCTTTCAATAAAATGATTTAGGAGATTTTATGCACTAAACGAGTGGCGGAACTTCAACATTTTTTTTCTTTTTTTTTTTTTTTTTTTACTTTTGGGAGGGCCGGGACCCTCCCCTGCCCCTTAAAAGTACACTCTGGGTGACTTTTAACCCATTTGACTTTTTTGTCATTTCAGGCATTTTTAAGATTTTACCTGTTTAGACTTCCATAAATAAGAAATGTAAATGGGTCGAAAATAACACCTTAACATACAATCCTAAAAGTATCATCAAACTTATAGAAACATACCCGTGATTTGCTCCAAGCTATATTCAGTGGGCACGTTTGGCTCAACCTCAACAGTAGCCTTAGCAGCTGCTATACCAACCGCAATACTTTGCATTAGATCTAACCCTACACAAAAAGAAGCAATCGAGCCACCAACCAAGCAATCACCCCCTCCTGTTAGCCTCACAACTGATGAAGACAATACAGCTGGAAAATGCACAAAAAACGGGCTACTTCTAGGACTTTCTTTAAGCCCACTAAAAAACCGGTCTGATGGGCAGACTTGATTTATTATTTCCTGTAACTTTTGGCCAATGTTATGCGACTTAATGGTTCTGTTAGGGCCAATATTTTGAAAGTTGAGGTAGTGTTTGGAACATAACAATACCCCTTTTGACCCGAGGGTTAGAATAACTACTTTAATGCCTTTTTCCAGCAAAACCCAGATTGCGGGTTTTAGTTGTTGAAATAAAGATGTTACTGGGATTCCATCTTTTTGAACTGGAAAAAATATGTCTTTGTTAGATAGAGCATTTGCCATTGCAATAAGCTCGTCTTCGTTAGGCGAAGCAAAGGTTACCTGTAAGGAATATTTGTGTCAGTAGAGAAGATTATATTAATGACTTACTGTAACCCTGTAAGTCATTTCACATCAAGAGTCAATATTATACTCCGTCAACTCTTATGTTGTGATTAAGGAGTCACTAAACTAGAGCTGGAAATTGGGTGGGTTGGGTAATGGGTCAAAATTAGTAACTTTTTGGTATGGTTAGGCCGTGTTGACCCGATACACTTTTTGTTCAAAAAAACTTTTATGTGTTAAAGATGATATCATATAAAAACTAGACTTTTTCAAGTTATGATCTATTTTCTTTAATATAAAATTAATTTAGGAGGTTCAATGCATCTGAAAAAATAACGTCCGAGACCAATTTTTAAAAGTAAACATAACCCAATTTAGCTCACTCAGAAATGTATAAGGTCGAAACTTGCCTATAACTAAAACAGTTATTTTTACCCAAAAAACTAGAAAACAGATGAGTGTCATAACAGGAGACTCACATACTTCGCAACTGAAACAATTCTTCTCGACTTTGCTACTGATACAGGCTCAAACCACACCGGGGTACCAACCTCTGCCGCCACTGCAATTGAAAGACATTATTAGGACACTATGTGATAGTCTGGTTGTTTGAGGGGTGGAACGTTATCAGATGATGAAAATACATACATTGACAAGATGCTTCTAGAGCTGGTTGGCTTAAATTTGCATCAACCATCACGATAGGAGCAGATGATATATTAGATTTAAATTGTTGAATCCACTGTGGTGTAAGATATCGTTCCTGTACCAGACAACAAAATAAGCACCTATTTTTTACTAATATTTATTATTAAAAGAAGAAAAAAAGCTTTATAAGAACTTACTAGTGATTCAACGCTTGCAACACCAGCAGCTGGTTCTCCTTCAGTATCAAAAACAATGCATACAACTGGAGTCTCTATCTCATGGCCCATTCTAATGCCTTATAAGGATAAAAAAGGATCATTGGCGAGAATGAAAACTTATTGTTTGTTAAAAAAAAATCTTAAGTTTGAATTACAGTAGTACTCAAAAAATCTACCTTGCGTTGATAATCCTACAGACTTCCAGTACTCCAATAGCATATTCCCTGTTAAATTTGAAACAAATGATTAGTGAACAAAGTGTGACGTGATTTATATTTGATGAAGTGCTCACTAACCAAACATCCGTTGTATTCAAGCCATGTGGGCCCAAGCCACTATTGAATTGCTCACCTGACATGTCCGATCCTAATGCACTTATCATGAAAGGCTTTGTTCCAAGCTTTGATACACACTCAGCTATGTTCCTCGCTACACCTCCTGCTGCATAATGCACCTAAATTGAGCAAATAGTGCATCTAAATCAACCGACATCGCACATTTGGTTTTCTTCTCTGTATGTATTTGAATAGTTTAAATTTTCCAAAAGTCACGACAGACGTTTAAGTTTTGCTAAAAGTAATCCATACTTTAAGTTAACACAAAACGCAATATTCACCCAAATTAAAGTCTTAAGTTTTGACGCTAATCCCAGATTCCTCGCATCATAATTTTCATCATACACCACCCCTTTTTAGGCAGCGAGGCTTTCTTTTATGTATACTTTCTCAAGCCATAGCTTCTGACCTTTAGCTAATTTGGGAGGATAACTTTTGAAAAATAAGTGCATTTAGGGGGTGCGTTAAACTGATTATTGCAACTTGAAGCCGCAATAACGCTTTTTAAGAATATCTGGATTATTAACTATTATGAGTCTGATATGAATCAAACATTAACCTTTTGAAAAGCAGGTAACTAGTCATTTCAAAACTGTGATTATCAAATTTTACTAGTTCTAGTGGCAATAATCCGTTTCAAAACACACCCCCTTAAACAAATTGCACAACTTCTACCAATTCATCACCTGTTTCAAACTAAAACTGCATACCCGTAAGTACAAAGATCAGTGTTCACAACAATCAAAAGGGGTGTTTGGGATTGCTTATCTTTTCTGCTTATTTGCTTATGGCTGACTAATCCACAAACTGGAGCCCACCACCACACAGACTTCAAACGGCTCCAATAAGCAGGTTGGGACTTGGGACATACTTATTTGTGATGAACCTGGATTTACCCTTTTTAACCATCATATCTAGCCAAAAATCCAAGCCACCGCCTAGTAGTCAAGCACATTAATGTCCTCACAAGAAGTCTCATATTCAAACCTCACTAGGTACACGTTTTCCGGGGGCTAGCAAAAGGGTCGGAAACGGTCACGAGATACCTCACTTAGACCAACTACATCTTACATCTAAGTCAAAGACTCGCCCTTCCCAGATAACCTCGCGCAAACCTCATATATGAAATAACTAATTAAAAGAAAAAAAGAAAAAAAAGGGTACCTTGCCAGGGGTAGTAGTTCTAGGGGCAGGAGTAATAGAAGGAGTAGCATGTATATCCAACACCATACCACCAATTATCACTGCTTCTTCATTTCCTTTTTTATTTATTACCAACTGCACTCACTTATATTCATTAACATACAAATCATATATGAAATATATAAAAAGTTTGAAACTTTATAAACTTAACTGATTCAAGAGGCTCTTTTTTCATGTCTGCCTCTCTCTGAAGCAAGAACTACAGTAATGAGATTGTAGAAAGATGGAGGAAATCAAACCCCTTTACCAAACATCCTATGTTTGTGTTATGTCATGTTAAATGGGTTTAATGTTAAATGCGAGTTTGTTATCGACTTTAGTTAAGGGGTGTTTGTTTAAGCTTGTTTGTTTTTTTCTTATATTTCATAAGAGATATGCTTTAATTTTCCGGCTTATTTTAAAACTTGTGAGCTTATATAAGTTTATTATGATGATAAACTTTTATAAGTCAACAATTCTTAAAATAAGTCGAAATCAAATAAGTTTATGAACAAACATTCTCTTAGTAATTATCGTCCTTTCCTGCGGATTTTTATATATTTAAATTTCTTAGTGAAATGTTTTATCGACTTTAATTCGTCTATAATACATTGTTCGATCAATAATGCAGGCGTAAAGTTTCTATTTATCGAGGGTTAGAATTTGATAAAAGGAGTGGATTATATTAGGGAGGGTAAAACACCCTGAACAAAAACTGTAACTGGTTGGGTCGGGTTCGGAGTGGGTTGACGGGTTTGGATGCGGGTTTAGGTATAATAATTTTTATTTTATTTTTTGGCCAGGTACAGATTCAGTGACGGACTCTGGTAATACCCGCTCAATTACCTATACCCGTGCCCATATCTGTTTTCCACATTCGTACATGATTTATTCTTATGACCATTAATTAGTTTTTTTATCAAAGAGTTTTTTTTTTTTTTTTTTTTTTTTTTTTTTTTACAACTATCTCACATTAAGGTTGAGCACGGTCCAATCAAAACTGAACCGGATCGAAAATCGATTTGGCCTGAAACACCAGGCCAAGAACCGGACCGAAATGTTTTGTCCATGTCCGGGTCGGTCCAGTCCGGTTCGGTTCGTCAGCCGGTCCGGTCCAACAAAGCATAATGTCTGGTTGTGCGTAAGACTGAACCGGACCGGATCGAAAATCGATTTGGCCCGAAACACCAAACAGAAAACAGGACCGAAATTTTTGTCCATGTCCGGGTCGATCCAGTCCGGTCCGGTCCAACAAAGCATAATGTCTGGTTGTGAGTAAGACCGAACCGGACCGGACCGAAGACCGAAAATGATTAAAATGGTGGACTAAGGACCGGACCGAAATATATTCGGTCCGGTCCGGTCTGTCCTGTTCGGTTCGGTCCGGTCCATGATCTAAAATGCTTACCCTACTCACAATATACACCACAGACTATCTCACCTGCAACTATCTCACAATTATTAATATATACCGCACCACAAACTATCTCACTTATAACCATTTTGGTTGGGGAGTTTCTCGCACAATAAAAATTACTTTTAAAATACAAGCCCTTTAGTTAGTAGTTATCGCTCTTTCTTGTGTATCTTTATATATTTAACTTATTTAGTGGAATATTTTCGTTGACTTTTATCTGTCTATAATGCATTTTCAATCAATAACACAGAGTTTGATATTAGAGAAGCAGGTGTAAAGTTTCTAATCAATAACACATACTGAAACTATCATTACTTGAATTACGATTTTGTTACGATCCTAATCTTTGTTTTTTTGTGTCGGGTCGTAGGATCGTACGATCCTACGATCAGGATCACGATCCTGACAACCTTTGTTTAAAGCATCCGAATCCGAAACCCAAACTAGTTGGGTCGGGTTTAAGGGCGGGTTGACGGGTTTGGATGTGGGTTTAGGTATAGTTATTTTTTCTTTGTCAAGTACAGATTCGACGACAGGCTTTGGTAATACCCGTTCAATGACCCGTACCTATGCCCATATACGTTTTCCTTAATTCGTACTTGGTTTATTGTTATGATCATTACTTAATTTTTTTATATATACTGTATTATATAACTGCGCTTTTTTACCGGACCATGTATGTTTATTTCATGAATTAATCTGGATTTACATAAAGTTAGAAGGTAAACAAGCAATAAATTGCGCTCCTAGCCTTTTTTGGATTGCAAAACTAATTCTTTTAAAAACAAAATGTTAAATCTTTTTATATAAGAATCTTTATGATGTAACATATAAATTTTATACATGAATTGTTTGAAATGTTAAATCTTTCGATATAATATTGAAATCATTTTCTTTAACTTTCATAATTATTGAATGGGGAAATGACAAAAATACCTATTTTTACCAACATATTTAACAAAATACCCAAATTTATGAAAATAGCCGAAATACTCACAAAATCCACAAGATTTAACCTTAAAACAATTTAAACACTTTCTTTATAAAATTTTGTGAAGGTTTTTCAAAGAGGTTCCAACATAAGTGAAATTTTGTATTGCGCAATTAGCCGTTAAAATTAAACACATGATTACACGCAATTGCAAATAAAAAGTTGTAGCATAGTCATACATGTAACCAAAACAAATAGCCAAATTACCAAATGAGAATATAAAGTTGTATAGACAAACATGGTAGTTTGTATAGGAAAATTACCAAGTAAACAATTATATTATACTATATACTATTTGTATAGGAAAATTACCAAGTACACAATTATATTATACTATATACTAAATGTGATAAATGCGCTTCACTGTAGCTACGTTGGTTAAAAGTTAAAACAATTGTCAAAAAAATTATGGTCCCTCAGGTTATGGATCCGTTGTGAAGTTAGTCCTTAACGGCCGTAACTTAACAGTCATTACTTAACTTTTCATCAGGCCAACAATTTACAAAAATTGACCTTAGGGTTATTTAGTTATGACAATAGTCCCTCAGGTATTTGTAAGTTTCAAAATTAGTCCCTAAACTTTGCAACACCCACATTATGTTGGGGGCTTTATCCGTAAAAAAAGTCGTACTATTTTCAGAAATAATTTACCAAAATAGTACTTGGGGCTATTGATCTTTTACCACGAATCCATTGATTCTATATGATTTATTATATTATTACCCCTTATACCACATTATTCGTAAATATAGTCGGGGGAGAACAGAATTTGGTTTCAAAATTATTCTTAGCAACATTTTGGGGGTTTCGGTATCTTTGATTACTTTGGTGCTTACTTTTATGTATCGAGGATGATACCAAAGATCTGTATTTGTTTATAAACTCTCCTGGCGGATGGGTAATGTTTTGTCTATGGATAAAATTAGAATTAGAATAAATAGAAAATCATACTTACTCCTTAATGACTAACTTACTATACGGAAATAGTTTTTGGGTAATCGTTTCGTTTCAAATTTAGATTTAGCACGACATTCTCGCAGCAACGTGCGGGTTCGCCCACTCGTTAATATTATTCTGTATTGCGCAAGCTAAGATGGAAGGTATTGAGATCTTCAATTAATTTTACTATTGCTAAGAAAACATTTAATGAATGCAAAAAATGTGGTTACATCACTTCTAAAGTTCTATGCTGAAAGCAAGAGGGCCAACTCAGTAAACGCATTTGGCATAGAAAAATCTCATACCAACAAAGTGCTCCCCGTTGGACCAAAGATGTTAGTTTCAACATATATGCGACCTCATTATACTAAGACTCAAAGATGGCACCAAACATAGATTAAGACTCAAACATCTTTGAGTCTTAATATAATCAAAAAAGAAGAAAAAAAACATAGATTGGCATAGATTATGAATCACATATCAAGTATCAGTTTTGGATACTTCCGAAAATCATCCAACACACATTATAATGATACATCCAACATAAATTACTAGAAACAATAAATAAGCATTGATCTCTAAAGCAGGTCATGAAAAACGAGCAAAGATTACAATACAATTGTATGCAATTCAGCGTCATCTCAGAACTCCCTTAATCATCCGGAAAATCAAAATGGAGGCTAAAACGGGTAAAAATTATATTGCACAAAGGTAAAAGCTAAAAGACATTAATGAAGAAATCTGTTTTCACCACAAGCATTAAGGATCAAAAGGTAGTAAACTACAAGATCTAGAAATTAATTGTTACTTCAATTGTCAACTCTCAATGAAGTAACTTAGCTTCTCAAACACACGAAGCAAGACCTGTGCGCGCTTTTGAAAACTAATAAGCTTCAAATTTACTAGTAGTTTTAAGTACAAATGCGTGTTCCGACTTTACCTGGTTTTTTATGCCAAGTTGCTAATATATGCCAAACAGTGACCTAAACCCCATCAATAATTACTTTAGAGAAGATAAAGTTCATCATACCATGCAAAAAAAATTTTACATGATGACACGAGAATAAGAGACATATATCAATCCAGAAGAAAAATCATCCATGCATACTATGCATTTTCTCTCTTTGAATCCGATCCTAAAACATCAATATCATACATAAAAAGAAATTATCGTACTCATAGATTCTAGAGAAATAACCACATGAAGAGAATTGAAATCATCCATGCATAGAAAGTATATGCATTTTCTTTCTTTGAATCCGATTCTAAAACATCATATCATACATAAGATAAAAATACCATAATCATCGATGATCAAGAGCGTTCAAAGGGTCCAGTCGGGTCCAGTTGTTTACACAACTCTAGATACGTCAAGAACAACACCCGATCTTTGGCTCCGGTTCGATGATTCCTCGTGTGCTTACAGAAGTATTTCAATTGCCCTAAAGTACACACCCCAAGCATTTGTCCTAGAAGCAAAAACAACCAATTGATCTCCTTTTTCTTCTTCGCCATCACGGGCTTCATGCAGTTTTCCTGGTTACAAAACTTACAATTGGGGAGAGTCGGGCTAGTCCATGATAGAGGAGCTCGTTCACGCAATTTATACTTGTTTTCCGCCACATACTTTGCAACTTCTAAGAACTTGGATTTCAAATCATACTCAATCTCATATTGTTGATCACAACGCTTACATTGCACTTCACCCGAGATGACATTCATGCCCGCGTCACTCAGATATTTAAGGCTATGAACATTGGCACGATGATTTGTTGCCCATGGAAACGGTGGTGGAATAGTTGGAGACTTACCTTGTCGTATGGTGTTTCTACGGTTGCGACGAGGCGCTGATGTGACGACTCGTTGAGTTTGTGGTTGCGGTTGTGCCGTTGGTAGTGTAAGGGACAGTTGAAGATCAGTTTGAGCCTCCATGATGGTAAAGAATGACTAACGAGTGAGGAGATATAAAGAAAACCCTAGGTATTATGGTTTAAATAGATGATAGAATGAGAATAATAAGGATATTCAATTGGTTATCAGTATTTATATCTAAAACAAACACGTTTTCAAATTTCAAACCTACAAGTAATTGGTCAACTTCCTCCATATTTTTCTCTTCAGATATTAGTCCAAAATAATTATGAACTGATTAATGGCATATTTGTGTTCTTTTGGAATTCCAATTGTGTCCGATGTCTACGTACTACTAACGATGTTCAATATGGATACACAAATATTCATAACCATGTGTGAACTGAATTATCTAATATTATGATCAATACAATTCATTTATTTAATGAAAACGTTTACTATTTTGTAATGATGGTTTTATTATGTAATATTTAATATCAACATATATATACAGACAACAAAAGTTCATGCATGACTTTAGAATTATTTACACGAATCAGTTTTGTGTTATATTAGTTAAAAATATATTGATAATGGAATACTAACTCTTAATAATATATGTTATACCTTAACAGGGCCATCTCGTGGAATTTGAAGACCCTGTGCCTAAAGGATCTATGTAAGAAGTGTGAGAGCCCGGATCTATGTAGGAAGTGTGAGGGCCGGTGCCCCCCCATAACTTCAAAATAGGTCTTTCATTAGTGTATATCGAAGTAATTAGAAAATTAGCGATTGTTCTATGTTTAAATTAATACATTTTTTTCTTTTCTAGATGTAATCATTGACTTTCAAACTCCAAACTATTACTATCTCCGTCCCAAATTATAAGTCCAGTTTGACTTTTTGACTCAAACTTTGACCTTAAATATTTTTGTTTGTATTATATAATATTTGATGCAAAATATATAAATGGATTGTGTTTTAAATGTATTTTCATTTGGTATAATTTTCATCAAGTGTTATATAATACAAACGAAAATATTTAAGGTCAAAGTTCGAGTCCAAAAGTCAAACTGGACTTATAATTTGGGACGGAGGGAGTACAACATTTTTTAAGGTATGATAAAGTGATGGTTCACATATTTATTTCTAAAACATATATCATGGTTAAAAAGGCTTTTTTTAAGACATATTTCAAACTAAAAATATAGCATTTTCTCTAACATCCTCATTTGAGTTTTGAACAAAAAAACATTACATAAAGATATGGGTTAAAATTAAACATTATAAAAGCAAGGGTTATAATTGAAAAGTAATACAAGTAAAATACAATCAAAAGATTTGGCCCCACAAACAACTACTATAGGTTGTCTTCTCTACATAAACGCAGCTTTATTTTCCTCCATTAATAAGTAAGCTTGAGCTTATTTTTTTCTACTTCAAAAATTGTCCATTTCTATCATAAATCTTATGTGAACAATGCCAAATCTTATAAAAATGATTTTATACTTATACCAGTTTTAAAAGTTGGTGCCCCCTAAAAATTGGAAGCCCGGTGTGGCCGCTTATCACGCACATGCCCACATCCGAGCTTGTACCTTAAATCAACGCGCTATTAGATTGCCCACAATAAATTACCTTCAGCAATCCTCATTTTTCTTATCACATCATCTTTCTCTCATGCGACTTACAGACTACCTTTTAAGCACAGTAAGACTACCGACATCTATTTTTTATTTTCAAAAACCCATCTTTTTTACGCTTACCCATATTTTACTTAGTGATGGCCTTACTATTTTATATACTTGCATTTAATTGGCTCAACATGACAAAACATGAGAGACAAACATTAGAGAATCTAAATCCCTATACCCCTACATTAATACACACTATTTTCAATTTCTCAAAAGACAAACGGTAACAGTTTTTATGGCTTGTTCTCTCCCACATAAGGTCGTTGGAAAATGACTTCGGTAATGCTTATTACCAACAAATTACTCTTTGTTAGTAACATTTTCATTTACCAACGACTTTACCAATTATGGTGGTTGAATATATCCTTCGGCAAAGACGATGTTGAATCGTTGTTGCGTTTTTCAACTTTTGGAGGGAGATTTTCTACTTATTTCAATGACTTTTTTTGGCTCTTGGTAAAAGATTGTATACAAAGATTTTTACCACAAAATCAGTGACGATTCACTTTAATTATGTGATTGCAATGCTTTTTATAAAAAATGTTAAAAGCAATGTTAGAATCTTACGACTATTATAAGAAAACTTTTAACAACCAATTTAAGACATTTAGATGTATTCAAAAAGAGGCATACCCACATAACATTTACATACATACACAATCTAAAAATACATACGACTCGCGGTTGATAACCAATGAGTCGCGGTTTTGGTTAACGATAAAATGATGGGCAAGAGAACTCACGTTACTCGAATTTTTGTAAGTTTTTATACTTGCGCCCATTTTATTTTTTACATTAAAAACTAGTTGGTTTTATTGCATTCCAATGCTAAATATTTGTATTCTTGAATCAAAATTAGTTTGAGAGTTGATTAAATTTAGTTTATAATTGATTTCCCGCTTTTCAAATAATCTATTTCATCATCAATTATTGTTATTTTCATGACCTTTTTTTTCCCTTTATGAAAACTCGAAATTAGTTATGCTTGAGTAAAGGCTCGATGAGGAAATTCTTATGTTACTTTCAACTGTAAATGAATTTTCAATTATAGATTTTGTATAAATTAGGGAGTAGGTTAGATTTTTGTTCTGCTTTTCAAATTTGTAGATATGCTTAAATTTTCTCATATGCTCAAATGAGATAAGAAATAAAAGAAGGTTATCTGTTTATAAAACAGATGAGGTGTCATAAATAGAATCTATCTTAGATGCTTAAGCTTTTAGGTTATAACTTATAAGAAAAATGAATTCGATATAGACTAGTGTTTATGGATGGGATATATAGAACATTTGTGCTTACAGACATGTTATAATTTTATTGATCATCTGCCTCACGAATCCATCCACCACTAAGACGATAAGCATTCATAAACAAGTTATTATCCGACCCATCATCATAAAAGTAGCCATCATCATTATCATCCATATTTCCCTCGTGTGACTCATGTACATCTGTGTTTATGTCATGATTGGTTATAGAATCAACATCCATGTTCGAAGTATGGTCGTCGTTCTCAACCTTCTTTGCGGGACTAGTTACGGCGCATTCACCAATTAATTCACGAATCCTAACATATACATATTGTTTTGAATGAAATCCATACACTTATTGCGTATAAAAACTTTTCCAGCGACTAAGTTTAAGCTGTTGGTGTTGCATGTTTCGGGGGAGACGACTTCACCCCACTCTCCAGCAAGACGAGTAAAAGCGGCTTCATGCCAAGCTTGAGGTAGAAGGCCCTTAATGGAGATCCTTGCCAATCATGATTTTAGGTTGAACTTGTTGAGGTTAAGATACATGATATACAAATAATAACATGTAGACATCATAGAGTACACAACGGAAGACTTAGAACATAATAGTAATTAACTAACTGAAAATAAATGCGTAACATACCTCTTGCAATTTGTTTAGATCTCTTGAACAAAGAAGATGAAGTTGTTTAAAGAGTTGTCCCTTACCGTTTTACAACTCAAACCAATTGGTGTAAGAATAATGTTTTACCACCACAGTTTTGTACACACGGATTAACCACGAATCAAAGCGATTGCTAGATCTAACACAAGTCCTTGCTTTATGAAAAAACAAAACCAAAACACCCTATGGAGGGGGGTTCGGCCAAACAAAAGTAAAAGAGGAAGAGGGAGAGATCTAGGGTTAATTCAATGCATAAAATTCACCTTAAACCTTAACCCTAGACCTTGTATATATATAGTGATACAATAACTTGGGAAAAAAGCTAGGGTTTGGGCTTAGGAATACCCCCTTTGGCCGGCCACATAGAGGAGCAAAAGGGACAACCTGAATCTTTTCCTTTATTAAGTTATTCACCACATATTCTCCTTTTTAACATTTAACGGTCGTTAATCATTTCCATTAAATACTTAACGATCGTTAGACGGACTTTTGTGTAATAATTAATCGTAATCATTAACATTAATTATTAACTTTAATTCTAATTCGCTAATGTGTGCAATCTCGTGGTCACGAGTTCGAATTCGGACATGCATGGTTTTATAAATATATACATATTCCAACAGCTCCCACTTGGATATGTTTATAAAATGTGTAATGACATTGGTTAGCGTCTGGCAACACGCCAATGCCCCCGGTACAACTCGTGTATGGTTTTCTGGAGAAAATCTGCTTTGATGATTCATCATCATATTCATCATTTTGTTTCTAATACCATGTAAATAAGAATATGGATCTTACTCATTTCTTAATTAACTATTCTGTTTCTCGCTTTATATGATTGATCAAGATTACCAAATCTTCTGAACATATTCCAGAAGACCTTGGGCATGTCCATGCAAACATCTTGACAACCCTATGAGGGGCCCAACAGTATTATACTTCAAATAAATTTGAATGAACCAAATCCCGTTTTGACTACGAGCAGAATTCATAAATTTCGCAACACTTCTGAAAACAACCCTTATAACTACTAGTTACGTATAGCGTTAGATTGTTTCACATAAATGCACTACATCCATGACAGTTCTCCGGTATCTCAAGTCAGAGGATAAATATTCATGATGTACTTAATGGCTAAGATTCATAAAGTACCATCATGTGAGTGGGATAAGTCCTATACTCAATCCATTGAATATCATCTGAAATTAGTCATGCTACGCATCAGTATACTTTCAAGTATACTGTTGCTAATACTCAGATTTGTCTTAATTCAATATCATTCCCATGTTATTGATCGACAACAGACTATTTAAAATAACTTAAGTTATTCAAGGATTTAAACATGCAAATATAGGATACAATATTATAAATGAAATTAAACGTATAAAGTACTTTAATTCATTATAAATAATAATTGTTTAACATCCTTTATCCAAATACTAAATAGACCAATGCATGATAATTCTTAGTTAATGAATTTTGCCACAAGTCATGAGAATCACACTTGTTGACAAGGCATAATTTCAACTAACTTTGATCTATAGGAATTTCGAGAATACATATTTCAAGAATTCAATAAGTGAACTTTTTGTATGTGTTTACACATATCTTGATATTGTCATAACATTCCATAAGGTGCGTGACAACCTGAACCACCTTTTTATGACAATCATCTTTCAAAACCTTAAAGTTTAAAGTATTCTTTATTCTTTAATGTATAATGAAACTATGCTCTTAGTTGAGCATAACTAGTCAACATGGTCATCATCAAGGATGCCATGACTAGAATTGAGTGTCATCTCAATTATACTAGCATCAATGTGTACAACCAACAATATGCTCTTTAAACATCCGTAAACTTTGAACAGTTATAGTGTAATGTTGGTGCCTACCAAAACTCAAGTTTGTTGACAATGACAATTACGAAACAATTGCCATATTTTTATCCATAGAATCTAGGAGCATCTTCAGACTGTAGAATGTGATTCTAAATCCAAACATATTCCTTTTAAAATATTTATTACACTAACAACTTTCAATGTTGTCAAATCATCTTGTAATCAAGCATGACACAACAATCTTATACACAACATGTTGTACATGATGAATCTTCAAGTTAGAGTTTAAGATCTCATGATATAAATCATGTTCTTTTAGACTCATTTATTTACTGCTTATGTTTATAGTAATAAACATATATATTTCAAGGTTGTATGTCTTATTTTCCAAATCTTACAAACGAAGTTTCATTCCCAACTAAAACTTAATTTAGGTGGAATGTAGTTGCCAATAAAATATATAAGATTTAAGAAAATGAAAAATACTCCCACTAGCTTTCAGGAATACTTATGAGCATATTAAATCAAACATGGATTTAATGTTAAACATAATAATCATCTCCTAGATATATCCATTCATGGATTCTTGCAGTCTGTACATATTCAAAGATTATTTGAATTGATAAAAACTCCTTTGCATTACTTATCGTCCTCGCAAAAGTAATTCCAGAACAATGAGTTTTGATATTCATTGTCAAAATTTCATATCAATGAAACTAAGTATGGAAATTATAATCTTTATACTTCTATTTAATGTATTTAGGAAAGAATATTCAATCATAGTTAATTGCTTAAGTATGATTAATATTATTATCACTAGACATACATTAAATACGTGTACAATATTGTTCATATGATTTCTACACAAAGATTTAAACTACTAGGGTTTTCATCCTTTGAAGAAAATCATCTTCATTAAGATAAACCAAGTTTCTAAAGTTGATTATCTTTATAGACAACATCTCTACATTCATAGTATGATTGATTTACCACAATTCAATATTTGGTAAATTCATCATTATGATTAACAGGCTTACCATGATTCTGTAACTCATATCCCTCAGCATATTAAATATCTGAGATATCCTTACGGGTCTAGGAATGACAATTCCAATTGAGGTCTATCATTTACGTGTTTAGCCTCATCATGATATTTACTAGTGTATTTTAGAAGATTATGTATTTTGTAATTTAATCTTTCAAGATCTAAACAAAACTCTCACTTGCCTTTAACAATTTAAAGATTACCTTTAAATAGTTTAGCAAATAGAGCAACAATACATTGTTCTCTTTTGGGATATTACAAAAAACATTTACAATTCCTGACATTCGTTTGTTACAACCCACTTTACAAGTAGTTTAGCAAATTCAGAACTTCATTATAAGACTTAATGTGATTCATCACTTTCCAAAAAAAAATGGTGTCTTATTAATCTTCTAGGTTGGAGTCTTATTGAGTATATTCAATCTATACTCAATCTACTAACCTTGATAACTTTTGGAAGAAACTATAGTTATCTTGAATCAAACAGTGCCAATTCATTTTGATTATTCTAACTGAACATACCATAAGACTATAGTATTTCAATAGAATTAATATTGTAAGATAATCTAACAATATTTAAGATAACCTTTTACTCTTTGGTTTACCTATTTACCAACAAAGTAAAACTTAATGGTACAATAGAATTACCAAGTCAATTGCATGCGTAATAACACAAGTATTCTTGACCAAGTCAAAAGACATAACAGTTGTAATCCCACTATACGTTATAAGTCATTGATCAGCTCATTGACTTTATGCATATGTCTTAAAACATAGCAAGTTAACGTCTTACTTTATATTGTAAGTCTTGTATTAAAAAACTTCATGTTTGTGACTTTACAACGAAATCATAAACATGTATAATTAAAGTAATTATGAACACTACCTCGGGTTTCAAATAATTATTTCAAGTTAATATTTACTACATATATTTAAGTCATTCAACGAATACTTAAAATCAAAGTATTATTAGATTACTTCATTTAATTATTTCATTCTATGAAATGTTCAACGTAAGAAACTGCAAAATCATCCATGCTCGTTCTCACGACAAGTGGATATTTTACCTTGGGCTACAATCTAGTTCAATTTCTCACGTAACGTAAATTGTAACTACAAGTGTTTCTTAAATATCGAATGACATAAATATTTAAATTAGTCTTTGTTATCATCTTGACACATGTTCTTAATAGCGCAATCATACATATTTAAATGTATAATTCCTATTAGAACGTTACTTTCTTACCTTACGGTCAAGAGAATCCATTTAAATCATATTTATATGTGTTGTACCTTGCACACAATAAAGATTTCTCCCACTTGTGTATGAAACAACATCATGTAGCAAATAAACAACACGATACATGTTCGTTTATTTGATTAATATGATTTGTGTCATAGATATAACAAGTAGATGTAGGACTATATTGTTTAGTAAGGAAACGTACACGACTATCCCTAATACATAAGTGCCTACAATTGGAAAGTAATTATCTACATGATATTAAAGAGATAATTTGGATTACTACACAACAAATAAAGCTTGTAGCTCCCACTGAATTAGAAATCGTTTCAACAACTTCTTATTCAGTAATGCAACACAATGCTCCTACTGAACCAGTGAAAACTACTTGCTTGCTTTTTACTTTCCTACACCTTTGAAGAACCATACATAATCAGTACTAAGGTACTAAAAGGTGTATTCTACTCTATGAATGATGGGTTATCCATCAATGTTATTAACTTGAAATATTGGGTATGCAATTTCTTCCTTAACATGCCTACCATTCCCATACTGATATGTAGCACCTTTAAAGGCTAAAGCAAAACAACTAGATAAATTATGCTAGTTTGCCTTTTACCAATTTTTGTGGTAATTAGTCTAGCTTCTAATTTAGTAACTCATATACATGTTTTCTAGTTATTTAGTAACTCATATACATGTCCCATGAAAAAGAGACTTCGTTTGTCTTTTCGGTAAATTATTCTAGATCAAACATTTGTTTGAAAGCAGAATGGATCAATTTACTAATCAAAGACTAAACCACGTTTACGGTTAAATGTTGCATTAATACATTCAAAAGAATTACAAAATTAAATTTTTGTATTTTCGATAATTAACCTTTTCAAGAAAATTAAATACCCATGATTCATAAACATATAACCTGTTAATACAAATAAGCCGTAAAACCGTTTATTTATATTTTACGATCTTCTAATGTTTTGTCGATAACAAACGTAAAATCATTTTAATGAAACAAATAAAATACGTAAATGGTTTGAGCCAATAGTTTTCTAACACACTTACGTTTTCACATAAAACACTAAAACAAGTATAAGTGATTTTATGACTTAGTAATATATATGTACAACAACTAGTGTTTACATATTAGGTAAATATATACATAACTAGTATGTATTATAATGGGTAATACAATTGGGTAGACACTTAAGTATTTGACCCATTGACCAAATACATTGAATGTAGTTGGGTACAACCTAAAGTCCATGACCCATAACCATGGAGCTTGACCCATAACCCATTGCATGACATCATGCTTATGTCATATATGGATAATTTCCATGACCCATGGTTTTAATCCATGGCCCATAGTTTTAATCCATGTACCATGGACTAGATACATTGCATCTTATAGATACATTGTATCTACTTGATATCCATGATCCATAACCCATGACTCATGACCCAAAGCCCATGGGCAAAAGGGAGCGTCCCACGGATCCCCAGTAATACACTGGACGGATCCCTCAAGTGAGGGATCCGTGGGATCCGTGGAACAGTAGTCATTTTTTCCTTATAAATAGTGAGTCATTTCTTCATTGTTCCTCACTCCTTTTTTCATATATTCTATCTTTGAGTTATAAACTCTCTAACCCCAGATCCAAGTGATCTATGTATGTAGCTTTTTCTTTTGTGTGATTCTCTAGGTTCCTTTTAAAGGCGAGATCACCATCTTTTGAAGACGATCAAGCTCAAGTCCATGAGTTTCCATGCTTCGTTATCATCAAGACTACTGAGGTTCTCTTGTTGATAGTTCTCTTCTTTCTCATAAGAAGTGTAGTGTTGAAGACATTAGTGAAAGGTGTCTAAAGGGTCAAGACGAAGACATTAGTGAAAGGTGTCGAACGTCCGTATTGAAAGCACTAGTGAAGGGTGCTTAGAAGTCAAGGCTAAAGGCATTAGTGAAGGATGCCTAGAAGTTAAGTCACAAGGCATTAGTGAAGGGTACCTTGAAGATCGAGTCAAAGGCATTAGTGAAAGGTGCCTAAGGTGTACATTGCGATATGGTGTGATTCGATGTACATGATAGATTAGTATTGGGTCAAAAGATATTAATATCCTTGTTGATATTGTTATAAGGAGTAGTTCCTCCATTGTAATGGAACTCGGTATCTAGCCTAATACCAGATAAATGGTAGGCGACGTTGTGATAAGTTTGGTTCTACCTCGTGGAAGAACCCGGTATCTAGCCTTGTACCGGATAAAGTGTAGGCAACGTTGTGAAGGCTTCTCCGCCATAAGGAGTTAGTGTCGTGTAGTGTTTACGAACTCTTGAGTAGGTGACTCGGGAAGTGGAGTAGGGCAAGGAACGTGTCCTTGTAGCCGAACCACTATAAATACTCGCGTTGTGGTTTTGTGCTTCTTACTCCTTATCTTTTCATTACATACTTATATATGTTTGTCTATCAACATCCAACACATATGTTTAATAGATTGACATAAATCGATCTAAATAGTTTAAAACCAAGTTTTAATTGCTAAAACTATTCAACCCCTTCTAGTTTTCCACAATTGGTATCAGAGCTTCGTTACCAAGTGTCTTAAAGTATATTGTACTTTAAAAACTTGATACGATCCGTGTTTAATTGAAAACTACAGAGAAGGTCTTTTACAAAAACAAACACCATGTTTTTTAACACTTTGTTTGGATGTTGATTAGATGAAAACATTTTTTTCTTATTATTTATTTAATTGCACTAACCTTCTTTGTCATGTTGCTTAATTAAAGCTCATACCTAGCAAGCCATAGGAATTGCTTGGTAACAAGAATACCTTCCCTAAGAAGGTATCTTAAACACAAAAGAACCGGAATTGTCTACTGACATTTGTTGTGTTATTTGTAAAGACATTCCTAAGTGAATTAAAGGTATGATTTTCCACTTATCTCTAAATAACATTAGCTTAATAAATAAGTGTGCTTACATAGGAATTTATATGATTATCTTTTGTGCATATTCATATATTACACGTAGCTTCGTTAGGAAACTTTTCTCGCATGCGTGTTGCTCTTTTGTCTAAAGTCAAGATTTATAAACTTTGTGTTTTATTTCATTTAATCCAAAAATCATATCTTTCTAATAATAAAACAAAACACAAATCTAAAAAATTCCTCCTTTTCCCATAAATCTCACTCCGACGTCCACTCCACCAAATCCTCACTTTTTCAAATCTTCCACTTTTAAAAAAATTATCTCTCATTCAAAACTTCATCTTCATCCTCATCTCATCTCATCTCAAACCAAAACCAAGAAGGTTCTTCATCAACATGGTTTATATCGCCCTCGTCATCATCGCCCTAACAATCATCGCTCTCGTGTTCCTTATGATGAAGTTCTCGTATGGAGACATATACTTTGTGTTGTTAATCTACATTGGTTTTATATACCCAATCCTTTGTATCATCCTTAGCATTGAAATGAAATATTACTAATACCTTAGTTTATTTTTTGGTTATCATTTCTTTCACTTTATATATCTTTCGTATTTTCCGTCTTAAGATACATTAGAAATCGATGATGCATGCTAGGAGTAAATGTTGGGTAACATACATATCTTGGTATAAAACTATAAGATGCAATTACCTATGTTTTTATCAAAACCCTTTTTCTGTCACTACAGATCCACAGATCCCTGTAGTTCTACTAGCCGGATCCCTTTGGGAAGGGAACCGTGGGAACCGTCCTTCTGGATAACAGTTGTTTTTTCATGAAATACAAAAACCGTTTTCTTCTTAAAAGAAATGTTCCACTAGAATGTCAAACATTAAGTGAGTTAATTATCATTTTTAATAAACATCTTGTAAAAATGTTAGGTAATCACTGTCTTGCCCATAATACGTCACATCCTATTAACTCTTTTTTTCTATAGGTCTAGCTATGTCGCATGAATATGAGTTCGATTTTTCACTCACTTGCGTCTACACACTAACATCTCTCTTGAGCCCAACACACCTGGCAATCATGTTCGTGGGTTCAATAATCTCGAAACCCGTTACTTCCATGAAGGACGTATTGTCGACACTCCTCTACAATACGAAGAAGGTATCAATACCTCCTTCTGAACCATAGGATTGGAATGTCTTCTCGAAATTAACGAGAAAATATGTCCAAGGTTTGTATTGGAATTCTTCCGTCAAGTTGAACTCGTTCGTAACGAGGATCGCTCTTTATCTCTCTGGTTTTGGATCAAAAACCAAAAGTTTGTTTTAACCCTTGGGAAATTTGCTCACATCCTCCGAATTCCAAATCATGGATAATGTGCCTTCACTGAAGATTGGTCTCTTGATTCTCTCTTCAACTTTCGTGAAGAAAATAGTCCATATTGTTCACACATACCTTCCACGCAAGACTTGACTCGCATGATATGCAAACCTCGACCCTATTACTCTGATCCAAACATTATCTATACACGGAATATCCAAGAAGAGTACAAAGCTCTCGCACTCATCCAACATGAAAATGTTTGAAGTCTTAGGGGAAATCGAGAAATCCTTCCCGCTTTTTGTGCTCACATAATGTATTGTTTGCTAACATAACAACCATACAATCTCGCCTACTTCTTCGCAAGACGAATTGTAAATCTTCAAGGCTCCAAGAATAAACTAATCCCTTATGGAATGTTCTTGACACACCTTTATCATCACATCATGTACTTCCACCCTCAATTTCAAAGTCCGTTGTACGTACTTGTGAACAAGATGATGGAACCTCTAAACACATCTCTCATGAAGACTTTCTTCATCCCTGAATCGGCGAACACTCATCAACCAATTGATGATCCATCTAGCAAAAATGCTCAAGGAACTTAGTTCTTTTTCAAAATAGGGTCAATTCATAGTATTCATGCTTTATCAATGTAATGTAATTTCTTTCATGAAATAAAAATTTTAACTTTTAATATCTCCACTATATAAATGTTAGAGCTTCTTAGAAACACTAACTTTGAGATATGATGCCTTGTGCAACCCTTGCATACCTTTTGTAAAGGTTCTGTTTAGCAGAGAGACGGATCCCAAAGTTTGTGCTAGACGATCCCTCCTTCTAGGGAACCGTGGGATCCGGCAAACAGACATGCAGTTGAAATCATTATATTTCAAAACATATCTTTAGATCACTTCACACTAAGCTAAACATAGTGCCTTAGGACCAATTTAGTCCTTATCAAGCTATGTAAAGGTTTCATACTCACGCATAACTCATTTAGATCACACTCAAGGTGCTTATAGATCTATCATTCCACCAAAACTCATTACTCTTCTGCTCTTTTACTCACACATGATCTCTTACATGTTAATACATCTAGCTTTAGAAACCTTTCAATTTTAGCAAATTGAGTGCAGTCATCCTTACCTCAAAATAGGTCAAAATGGATCAAATTCTAGCTTTTCCATCTTAAGCTTTTAGGATATCCTCCAAAACATTATCTTAAGTTACTATCTAGTCTCTAGGACCATTTAGCTCCATTTGACACTCTCAAGTTTTTAGTGTCATCTTTGTTTATTCATTGATACTCATAAAAGTTTCAATTTCTTCCATAAAAGGCAATCATTAGCTACATCACTCATTGCCCTTGAACATTTAAGGAGGACTGAAACACTCAAGATGGTATAGGCCTTAGATCTTAGAAACATCATTCAAAGTCAACCACCCGACCACATGGAAGTTGACACCTCTCTACCACCACCATCATTCTTGGTCGAGCCATCTTCGAATGCGCCTCTGCCAATCCCTCTCTCGTTTGAGGCTCCTCAACCCGCTTCACTTGATCCTTCGCATCAAGCAATTTCCTTTCTTCCATCACCACTACCTAGCCATGACAAAGATTGCTATCATTGTCAACATGTTGAAAGTTTGATACATGAAGTATGTGAAGATCAGCGTTTCATGTTTTATCACCTCCTCGAACGTTTCGATGAGATTAAACCCAAACAAACTTGAGCTAGAGGATTCTAGTGGTGTCATAGTATCAAGTACGACTTAGATAGTCTAGTAACTCGAAGTCATGTATTATTCATTTTCTTAGTTTTTAGAGCCATGTATATTATATCTCTAGTTTTATTAAATGAAATTACATGATATTTGCTATATTGTTATGAGTATATGATTATTGGTCTAATACATATCTCATTTTTATGCCAACATCCTTTTGGTACATCACTTTTGTTGTATTTTAGCTACAGACAGACGGATCCCTACATTTTGCCAAGACGGATCCCTCCAAGGAGGGAACCGTGGGATCCGTGCAACAGAAGACTAGTTTTCTACTAACTTGAGTCTTATTTGCAGGAAATTATGCATTATATACTTATCTTCTAACCTTTGTTTTGTAGATTTTCAATTTACACGTGAAGACTTTGACACTCTAAGCTGGGGGGAGCTTTGTGTCAAAGCATTACATTGCAAGACCACTTGAAATATTAGGATTACATTTCATGACGTCCCTTTGCAATGTTGCAATCATCAAGGGGGAGCATTATATCCACTAAGACGAAACCATTTTCAAACATAGTTGCAATGCATTAGCTAAGTAGTTTTTATTTACTTGATGCCCTCACAAAGGGATAGACTCGTCAAGGGGGAGTTAAGACAAGAATTCCTCCTGTCACTTGCTCTTTATTTTTTTTCTTTCACATGTTTTTTTAAAACAATGTGTTAGTTCCTTTGCAAAGCTCTTTTTGTTTCGACAAAAAGGGGGAGAAGAAAGTAAAAACTACAAATTCAAACTTTTACGAATTTTAGTTTTTCCTTAAAGTAATTTTATGTTTTGTCATCAACAAAAAGGGGGAGATTGTTAATACAAATAAGCCGTAAAAACGTTTATTTATATTTTACGATCTTCTAATGTTTTGTCGATAACAAACATAAAATCGTTTTAACGAAACAAATAAAATACGTAAATGGTTTGAGCCAATAGTTTTCTAACACACTTACGTTTTCACATAAAACACTAAAACAAGTATAAGTAATTTTATGACTTAGTAATATATATGTACAACAACTAGTGTTTACATATTGGGTAAATATATACGTAACTAGTATGTATTATAATGGGTAATACAATTGGGTAGAAACTTAAGTATTTGACCCATTGACCAAATACATTGAATTTAGTTGGGTACAACCCAAAGTCCATGACCCATAACCATGGAGCTTGACCCATAACCCATTGCATGACATCATGCTTATGTAATATATGGATAATATCCATGACCCATGGTTTTAATCTATGGCTCATAGTTTTAATCCATGTACCATGGACTAGATACATTACATCTTATAGATACATTGTATCTACTTGATATCCATGATCCATAACTCATGACCCATGACCCAAAACCCATGGGAAAAAGGGAGCGTCCCACGTATCCCCAGTAATACACTGGATGGATCCATCGAGTGAGGGATCCGTGGAACAGTAGCCATTTTCTCTCTATAAATAGTGAGCCATTTCTTCATTGTTCCTCACCCTTTTTTTCATATATTCTCTCTTTGAGTTATAAACTCTCTAACCCCAGATCCAAGTGATCTATGTATGTAGCTTTTGTTTTTGTGTGCTTCTCTAGGTTCTTCTTAAAGGTAAGATCACCATATTTTGAAGATGAGCAAGCTCAAGTCCATGAGTTGCCATGCTTCTTTATCATTAAGACTACTGAGGTTCTCATGTTGATAGTTCTATTCTTTCTTATAAAAAGAGTAGTGTTGAAAACATTAGTGAAAGGTGTCTAAAGGGTCAAGACGAAGACATTAGTGAAATGTGTCGAACGTCCGTATTGAAAGCACTAGTGAAGGGTGCTTAGAATTCAAGGCTAAAGGCATTAGTGAAGGATGCCTAGAAGTCAAGTCACAAGGCATTAGTGAAGGGTGCCTTGAAGATCGAGTCAAAGGAATTAGTGAAAGGTGCCTAAGGTGTATATTCGATATGGTGTGATTCGATGTACATGATAGATTAGTATTGGGTCAAAGGATATTGATATCCTTGTTGATATTGTTATAAGGAGTAGATCTCCTTTGGGGTTAGATATTGTTGTAGTGTTTGGTAGTAGTTCCTCCATTGTAATGGAACTCGGTATCTAGCCTAATACCGGATAAAGGGTAGACGACGTTGTGATAGGTTTGGTTTTCACCTAGTGGAAGAACCCGATATCTAGCCTTGTACCGGATAAAGAGTAGGAAACGTTGTGAAGGCTTCTCCGCCATAAGGAGTTGGTGTCGTGTAGTGTTTACGAACTCTCGAGTAGGTGACTCGGGGAGTGGAGTAGGGCAAGGAAGGTGTCCTTGTAGCCGAACCACTATAAATACTCGCGTTGTGGTTTTGTGCTTCTTACTCCTTATCTTTTCATTACATACTTATATATGTTTGTCTATCAACATCCAACACACATGTTTAATAGATTGACATAAGTCGATCTAAATATGTTAGGAATTAGAAATTCCAGGTGTTAAAGAGTCGGTCACCTCAAGTATATGTAATCGTTAGAAAGCTCGTAGTCGTAGTTCTTTTAAGTTAAGTAGTATTTAGTTAAGTAACACCGTGGAGGACGGACGGGTCTTTACCCACTGTATGCCTGATCCACAGCCCAAAGTGTGGCGATTTATGTAAGACTATAAATACTCTCTACCTTCCAAGGTAGAGAGTTGGAGCTCATAATAATATCTTTCACTTTCTCTCACTAAGTTCTCTAAACCTCTAACTTTCTCTCTCTATAATTCCATCTATATGCTACTTTGTGTTATGGTTTGATGTGTATGTGAAAAGTTATATCTTACAATTGGTATCAAGAGCCATGGTTAGATCATATCTTGCACATCTTTGGATTTATAGTGGTTTTTAGGTGGTTTTTGAGTTTGAAAAAGTTTAGTGGTTTTTGCATCATTTGGTTGATTTCTCGGGTTAAAGTTCGGATTTTGTTAGTACTTTTATGTTTAGAATCATCACAAGTGTGTAGGTTATCATTTGGTAAGCTTAAATCATCTTGGTTGGGTTGTTTTTGGATTGAAAAGTGATGTTTATGTGGTTTTTTCATGCTAGCGACTTACTTCACGGACTAGTTTCTTCGTAGCGACTTGCTTTACAAATTTGTAGCGAGTTACAGTTCTAAACCTAGCGACTTAGATCTAGCGATTTACAGTACAAGTAGTGGACTCTCCACTACGGGTAGCGACTTGGTGATAGCGACTTGGTCGGTAGCGAGTTGCTCTTTAGCGACTTGTATCTTTAGCGACTTGAGTAGCGAATTGCTGCCAAAATTTTGCTAGCGACTTGAGGCTTAGCGAGTTACTACTTAGCGAGTTGCTGTTTAGCGACTTGACTAGCGACTTGGTGCTTAGCGA